>CM053793.1:3075000-3430000 GCA_028749045.1 Cupressus sempervirens | reverse complement strand
GAGCATTGTAATTCTATTCCTCAGAACTATATGGGCCTACCTGTGTATATCATGAGGAAGTGACTGCTTCCAAATGACTATCACTTGTATTTGTAGAATTCATTTAAAGGTGATGATCTTCAATTTAAGTTAATCTATTATGATGGATATCTTACAATTTCTATGCAGATCATGATAGATTATACTTTGCATGGTGGATGTTTATATGGTACACATTATGCGAATGTGAGTGAACATACCTTATAAATGCTTTGAGTACATGGTGAATGGTGCATACATAGTGCATACATGAGTTCAAGGAATTGAAGATTTTCGACACCCACCTCCTCAAAATGCCTCCTTGTCACCGAAGTTCAAGATCAAGATCACGCCATATGTTTTCTACCCTTCTTTTTGCATTGTTTTAGATGTTTTTGCATTGTTTTGTAGTTTTCTTCAATTTTTCTTTAAATGTGTTTATTTATTTAGATTGCAATTGGTTTCATATTAGGAAATGTGAATAATGAACCCAAAAATACCCAACAAGATCAAAACCAAAACCCTCAGCAAGATCCAAAGGAAAACCCTCCACAAGATGAGAATCAAAATCCTCCACAACAAGAAGAAGAAATTTTGCAACCTGCACTGATTGGAAGACCTCCTCCTAGTACATAAGACAACATAATAAATGAAATAGAAAGAGGGAAAAATGAATTACAAGAACACATTGGTAGGTTGAAATCTTGTGGACTAACCAATCCAATAAGAGGACAATTGGCATCCTCCCTTGAGTCCATTATGACCCATGTATCTTCTGTTAGTGGTTAGTTAGATATTTGGTGTGTTAAGAGGGAGGAAAAAAAAAAATATTATGCAAAAAAATTATCATATCAAGATGTACTATATATATAGGGTATGTGCAAGATTATGGTGTACCAAACTATGGCCTTAAGTGGCAGTGAAAAACCAACAAATCAGGGTTATGTCAACTTAACACATAATTTTAAAGTGGTTCTGGACTTTATCTCAAAAATTTGTAAGAAAATAATCTATAGGAAATTGAATCTAGTTTCTAAACTACAAGGCCTTATCTGGAGAAAAAATTATTTGATTGGTCAAAAGTTTGGATTTTAATGCAGTACTATAAAAATTTCAGGGCAAAAATAAAAAGTAGTTGTATGTCTGACCACCTTAATCATTATCAAATGATAATATTTTTAAATATAATTTTAGATATAAAAGGTAGACTCATGCCTGGATGTGACGCATATTTTTGGAAATTTTTATTCCAAATAAATAATTAATTATGAATTTTCTACTATACTATTTTCAGAATTAAAAAACTCTCATGTCTGACCACCTTAACTAGTTCAAAAAATTCTGTATTCGCTTCTGGGTGTGATTGTGTATGTTAAAAAAACATACACAATCACACCCAGAAGTGAATACAGAATTTTATGGATAGTGGAAATTTGTTACAATTAATAGTTCAAAAAAATCAAAATTAAGTTTTTCTTTTGTTTTTCTTATACTAGTCAAAGCATAGAATGTGACGCATCTTTTGGATTTCACAAATCTTATATGGTTTGAAAGTTATAGCTATTTTTCAACTAGTATGTCAATCAACACTTTGTAGCTAACTCCATTAGAAAATAAGTAATAATTACTTACTGAACTCATAATTTGACAAAAATTACATTTATGAAAAGCTAAGAACATTCTTAAGAAACCCTTTTCATTACATCAAATTTTGGTTAAAAAAAAGTCGTCAGCTACATGCTTGAAGTAAAAAAACACATAAGAACAAGCCAAAAACACATTTTTGGGATGTTTTAAAGATGACCATATAAGGTTGGTATTGAAAGGTATAGTAGGAATTATAAAGGTATTAATTGTTTTCATTTAGTATCAGGATGGGTGGGAAAAAAGTGGGAATAGATTTTGAAATTCTTTGAGGCATTTCAGAACTACATATTTTTCAGATCACCACTTTTTGGCACACCATGATCCTGCACATACCATATATATATATACCAAAAGGTAGCATTTGTGCATTGTTTAGAAAGCCTGGTGAACAAAATATTGTTAGAGATACAAATAAATGGTTCCCCATCCATTGGTGCATACATGATGGTATTAGAAATAATTTTGGGATAGATGGTGGATGATCTTTGATGTCCCTCCCTACAATAATCATGAGGTCCCAATGTATTTCTTAAGGAAATTGTATTGTGAATTTGTCCTTCGGGAGATCCCCAATTATTTTGATATATTAGAATCTCAGGGTAGAGGTGGGATGTCATCATTTGAGAGTCCAAGGCATGTCATGACCCTAATGTAGTTAGGGCATTTATTGTCAAGCCACAAGGTGAGCATGTGATTATTCCTTCAGTTGTGAAGGAACATGTAGAGGCTAGCACTCTAGGGACTATTAATGCTTTGACATAGACCCTCATTCATTGCACAAGTCCATTAGTTGAGGAGGAGCCTTCTGTGCATCGCAATCACATGTGCACATCATGTAGATCCTTATGCACATTTGAAAGTAATGTTGGAGATACTATGGATGATGGGCTAGTCATTGACTAGTTCTTGAATCAGATATTTGGCATTGATGAATAGGTAAATTACAATTATAATAAACTAATTTGATTACATTTCATATGTATAGTGAATGACTAATTAATTATCATGTAGTGACATTGTTCAAAATTTAAGGTCAGAGTGTTGGTGGCCCTAGTAGAGATCCCTCAATCCCATTTTTCATCCCGTCGACAAGTCTAAAGGTATGTATCAATTTAATAATTTAAATTAATACATATATTTATTAATTAATTAAATGAAGGATTGACAAAAAAAATTATGCATGTGCATCACTTCTCTTACTGGACCATCGATATTCACTAGGGACTCTGAGCCTAGGTGTGATATGAGCTTTATAGAGGTACATTTGTTTCATGTTAATTTAATTAATTTGATTATATATTTTTTATGTTTCATGTTACATGTAATGTGTATTATATGACATGAAGCTCTTGACATCTAGGACTCCTCCTCGTCTTCGGAAATCCATCGATCATGGAGTGGCTACAACTATGGCTAGTTTAGAGCCATTGACTGAGGTATGAAAGAATGTTCTTGGTTCTAGTTGTTGTTTATAATAGTTAGTATCAAAATTTCTAATTTTATTTATAAATTATTATATTGATTGAATTTTTGTAGGGTCTTGTTACACCTGATCATCAGCGAGCCTTTGAGGTGGACTTGCAGAGTGACTATTTGATGGCGGTAAGAAAATAATTAATTTTGTGTGTACATATATTTGATTTCAATTTATAATAATTATTGATTCATATCTACTTTGTTTGCATCAGCTCGAGTTAGAGAAGAGCCTAAACAAGAGGACAAGCGAGCATTTGAGGAAGATCCCATCATCTCCCTCCACACAAAGATCAGAGACCTCGAGAGATTTGTTTCCTTCCTCTCATGGGAAGGAGAAGATATAGTCAATAGACACACATGTATAGGCATCAATCAACATATATATTGGATTTTATGTTAGTGGACATATTCGATATACATTTGATGTATATATGACATTTTATATTTGATGTATGACATATATTTGATGCATGAGATTATTAGACTTATGACATTATTAGTGAATATATGATATGTTTGTTCATGTATGACATAATTGGTTATCATAATATATTATGTGTTTGTTAATGTATGACATTATTAGTTATCATTTTATATTATATATTTTTTCATGTATGACATTATTGGTTATCATAATATATTATATGTTCATTCACGTATGACATTATTGGTTATCATAATATATTATAAGTTTGTTCATGTATGACATTATTGGTTATCATAATATATTATATGTTGTTCATGTATGACATTATTGGTTATCATAATATATTGAGGTTGCATGGGTACTTGTACCCACACCCTTGGTACTCATACCCACATACCCAAGTATCGGGTACACATATCCCAAGTATTGAGAACTCGATGGAGAGCATCATAGCTAAGAACCTTGATTGAGATTTTTAAATTATTTTTTTTTAGTTTTTTTTTTGTGTATTAGCTCATTGGTTATCAAGCTTAATTCAATACCTTATTAGTTCAAAAATTTGATAGAATATTAATTAACAATAAACTTTATCACTTCTCAAGTATAAGTTTATCATTTCCAATATATCATCATCATATGATTTATGATCTTATTCATGTTTAAAGTTTTCCTTCTCTGTTATTTGTTCTCAATCTTAATTCAATATCTAATCAGTTTGAAACTTTGATACAATATTGATCGACAATAAGCTTTATCAGTGTTAAAGCCAAAAATTTATCATTTGCAATACGTCATTATCATATGATTTATGATCTTCTTGTTCATTTTTAAATTCTACCTTCTATGTTCTGCATCTAAACATGAATCATAAATTATTATTACAAACATTTAACAAATCTGAAACTGAAAACAATACATTACACTTGTAAACTTTATCACTGTTCTTGATTTGAAAAATCATTGTCATGACTCATAAATTCAAGTTTTCTATAAATATAAAATTATAATTAAAAATAAATTTTGACATACCCAAGTACCCCCCTCCCCTATTATAAAAAATAGTTTTACCCATACCTTAAGTACCCCAAGTACCTCCGTCCCCATGCAACCTTGTATATTATATGTGGATCTTGGTATTTTCTCTACACCTATGTGGTCTATAGGATCTCTTGCTACTTAGTACATCCCCTGACATTGCCCAACCTCCTCACTAGGTTAACTGATCCAAACTTGTAACATCACTCCCTTACTCTTCTAGGAACACTATCCCTCCAAAGGTTTTATAGATCTACTAGGGTACCATAGAACTCTCCAGTCCAACCAAGGTTTCCATGATTTCCTAAGATGTTATTAGAACACTTGTACTATGCTTGAATGGATAACAACAATGGGTTTGTATCCGATCTCAAGATTTCTTCACAAAACGGCTACAAGGAGAGCCCCTAATTAGGCCTCCACCCAGATTTCTAGGGCCAATAACTCCTTTGTATTATGATGTAGGATCATCTTGGGTTGCCTTGTTATCCTGCTCATTTTTTTCACCTAGTAGTTCCTTCATGTCCCTAGAAATCTTTCATGTGCCTAGCAATTCCTTCATGTGCCTAGCAGTCCTTCATGTGCCTAGAAATTCCTTCATGTGCCGAGTTCTTGTAGCATTCCTTCATGTGCCGAGTTGCCCAGTGGATGTTGAGTGATTCTTCATGTGCTGAGTTACCTAGTGGATGCCAAGTGATTCTTCATGTGCCGAGTTACCCAATGGATGCTGAGTGATTCTTGATGTGCTGAGTTACCCAGTATATGTTGAGTGTCAGTATTTAGATGTGATTTTGCGAGCTGACTCGCGAGATTTATTTCATTCACGACATTTATGTTAAGATATTTTCTTGGGATAAGTCCATACCATTGTTGGGTCGGCATTCCTCTTATGTAATGTTCTAGAATTTTTTGTAAACCATTTTGGCAAGTATAAATAGAGAGTTTAGGCTTAGAGCTAAGTAAGCTTTTTGGGAAGAATTTTTTTGAGGGAGTAGAATTGAAATTGTGAATTTGCTATTGGATCTTTGTAATTGAATGTATTAAATTGGCTATAACCAAGAAGGCCTCATAGCTAGGCATGTATTGAGATATTTTGATGAATCAATAGAAGTATTTTCATCTTCTCCTCCTTTGGTTGTTGTCCATTTGTGTTTGCTTCTGTTGTGTTAACTCTTGTAGGGTGGTTTGGATAGCTGGGGGAGCCCTTGGCCCTAGTTATTCACACCTTGCAAACATCAGTTGGTATTAGAGCCTAAGGTTCATCCTTGTGGAGATTGGATTGTGTAGAACCCTAATTTGGATTTGACCTATAAGTTGTAGAGGGTTACGATCTTGCAAGAACCTAATTTGTAAAGATGGTTCATGGAAGAGGAAATAATGTTGATAATGCTATATTGGATCAGTTGAGACAAATTGCAACTAGATTAGATGTTGTGGAGATAGCCCAGAGGAGAGGAGTACATCTTGATGACATAAGTGATGATGAAGTAGTAGCACCAAATCATAATCCAGAATCTGAAGGAGATCAAGATGAGGAAAGATTGTTGAGAGTATTATCTAGAGCGAATTCAAAGCTTGTTGTACAAGTTGTTCCTTATGATGGAAAATTGAATACCAATGCTATGGTGGATTGGATCTTTGATATGGAGAAGTTCTTTGAGTATGAAAACACTCCTAATAATCGAAAGGTGAAGATAGTAGTCACTAGGCTGAGAGGTCATGCATCTCTATGGTGGGAGCACTTGCAAACTGATAGAAAAAGAAGAGGGAAGTAGAAGATCAGAACTTGGCCAAAGATGGTGAACAAGGTAAAGAAAAAATTCCTTCGTGCTGATTACCATGTCAACTTGTTAAGAAAAATGCAAAATTTGAAGCAAAAAGACATGACTGTGAAAGAGTATACTAAGAAATTCTGTAGACTGGACAATAGACCTGGACATGTGGATGATGATGTTGAGAAAATTGCAAGGTACATTAATGGATTGAGATTTGGAATACAAGATGAAATAAGTTTTGTGAAGTTGGAAAGTGTAGAAGAAGCATACTAGTATGCCTTGAAGGCTAAGGAGATCTTAACAAAGAAGCATGAACAAAGACAAAGAGGTAGAGGTGGTAGATTCCAGAAAGGTAGAGGTAGATCTTATGGAGAAAGTGGCAGATCTGACAATTCTATGCAGGATAAAGGAAAATCTGAATGGAAGAATGATGAAAAAGGAAATACTGAATGGAAAAGTGGTAATTCTTATCGAGGAGGCACTAATTCTTATCGAAGAAGAGATAATTCTTATTCTAGAGGTGGATCACATGGTAATTTTTTTAGATGTGGTAAAGAGGGACATAAATCTTTTGAATGTAGATCCCCTGAAAATAGACAAGGTAAAAAAAATGCTATGATTCAAGAGGATGATGAGGGTTCACCAAGTGGACCTGAGGCTGGAGAAAATTTAATTTTGAGAAGAACCTTATGCAATAAGGGAACTGATGAGGAACCTTTTTTAAGGAGAAGTATTTTCAAGACAAGATGTAAGATGGTTGGAAAATGTTGTAAAGTGATCATTGACGGTGGAAGTTCTACAAATCTAGCATTAGAAGAGCTAGTTACAAAGTTGTAGTTGCAGAGGCTAAAACATCCCAAACCTTATCATGTTTCATGGATCAAAGATGAGCATAAGATATTGGTAAGTGAGCAATGCCTTGTGAAGTTCAAAATTGGACATTACTTCGATGAAGTTTTCTGTGATATTATGCCCATGGATTGTTGTCGTATTTTGTTCGGTAGACCCTAGCAATATGATAGATATGTTGTACATGATGGAAGATTGAATCAATATACTCTTTGGGTAAATGGGAAGAAACAAACATTGTTGCCTTTGATTGAAGTTCTAGATAAGGTTAATTGTACTACTATAAAAATTTGCATAGTTAATGGGAAACAATTTGAAAAAGAAGTGAAAAAGAATCAAGCTTGTTTTGCTATAATTTCAATAAAACCAAGTTTTTCAATGAAGATTGAGTGCCAAAAAAAAATGTTAATCGAGTACTAGTCAGTGGTGACCGAGTGACAAATGGTAGTATTGACCAAGTACCAAAAGAAATTGTAGAGTTATTAAATGAGTATAAAGACATTATTACTGAAGATATTCCTGATGGTTTACCTCTAGTAAGAAGTATAAGTCATTGTATGGATTTGATCCCTAGAGCTAGTTTGTCAAACAAAGCACCATATAGATTGACACCTACAGAGAATGAAGAACTTAATAGACAAGTGCATGAATTGTTGCAGAAAGGTTTGATTAGAGAAAGCTTGAGTCCATGTGTTGTACCTATTGTATTAGAACCTAAAAAGAATGGAGAATGGAGAATGCCTATTGATTCCAAAGCCATTAACAAGATAACAATGAAATATAGGTTTCCTATGCCAATAATGGATGACATAATGGATTATTTGAGTGGAGCAAAGTATTTTACCAAGATTGATTTGAAGAGTGGCTATCATCAGATCAGAATCATAGAAGGTGATGAATGGAAGACTTATTTCAAGACAAAAGATGGTTTGTATGAATGGTTGGTTATGCCTTTTGGTTTGACTAATGCACCTAGTACTTTCATGAGGTTGGTGAATGAAGTTCTAAAAAGATTCTTGGGTAAGTTTGTGATTATTTATTTGGAAGATATTATGATATTCAACAAGACTAAAGAAGAACATCTTTAGCATATTAGGAAAGTATTGTAGAGGTTGAAAGAGGAAAAGTTGTTGATTAATCTAAAAAAGTGTTCTTTTATGCAAGAAGAGATTGTGTATTTGGGATTTTTGATTTCAGCTGATGGTTTGAAGATGGATCCTAAGAAGGTTAAAGCAATTTTGGAATGGCCTACAGCTGAGAATGTAAGTAAGGTAAGATAATTTCATGGTTTGGCTAGTTTTTACAGAAATTTTATAAAGAATTTCAAAGCTATTTATAATGCTATGACTAAAACAATGAGGGGAGATAAAAAGGAATTCAAGTGGACACATGGAGCTGATAAGAGTTTTGAGACTTTGAAAAAAAAGGTTGTTGAATTACCTGTATTGGCATTACTTGATTTCAACAAAGTATTTCAAGTTGAATGTGATGCAAGTGGTAATGCAATAGGAGCTGTATTAAGTCAAGAAGGTAAGCCTGTTGCTTTCTTTAGTGAAAAGTTGAATGATGCTAAAAGGAATTATTCTATGTATGATCAAGAGTTTTATGCTATTGTTCAAGAATTGAAGAAGTGGAGACATTATTTGATGCCTACGGAGTTTGTGTTGTATACTGATCATAAAGCTTTACAATACTTGGAAAGTCAACATAAATTGAATCAAAGACATATGAAGTGGGTTGAGTATTTGTAGAGTTTTACATTTGTAATCAAGCATAAGAGTGGAGTTACTAACAAATTTGCTGATGCATTAAGTAGAAGACGTTCTTTGTTGATGAAAATGAAGGTTGAAGTTCTTAGTTTTGATGAGATGAAAGAGTTATATGATGCTGACCCTAATTTTTCTGACGCATGGAAAGAGTGCAAAGCACCAAATCTGATAGATCACATAAGTATGTATGATGAGTATTTCATTTAAGAAGGTATGTTGTTCAAAGGTATTCAGTTGTGTATTCCTAGAAGTCCTAAGAGGTTGAATTTGATTAAGGAAAAGCATAGTAGTGGATTAGTTGGACATTTTGGAATTGATAAGACATTGAGTTTATTGAAAGAGAAATATTATTGGCCACAAGTGTATAAGGATGTTTAGAAATTTGTAAAGAGTTGTGGAGATTTTCAAGTTGCAAGGGGAGTGAGTCAAAATATTGGTTTCTATACACCTATTACTATTCCCGAGAAACCTTGGACTGATATTAGTATGGATTTTGTTCTTGGATTGCCTAAAATGGTTAAGGGGTATGATTCTATATTTTTTTGTAGTGGACAGATTTTCTAAGATGGCTCATTTCATACCATGTAAGAAGACATCAGATGTAGAGCATGTTGCTAAACTTTTCTTGAAAGAGATTGTGAGATTGCATGGATTACCAAGAAGCATTATTTCGGATAGAGACAGTATGTTTGTTGGTTTTTTTTGGAAGACTTTGTGGAAGAAGATGGGTACTGAATTGAAGTTTAGTTGTACATTCCATCCACAAATAGATGGATAGACAGAGGTTGTGAATAGAAGCTTGGGTAATTTGCTGAGATGTTTATTCGGGAATAGATCGAGTAATTGGGAGATGGTATTGGCACAACCTTTATTTTCATATAATAATTCTATGAATAGGAGCATAGGGAAGACACCTTTTGAGATTATTACTATAATACATCCTAGAGGTATATTAGATTTGAGAGATGTTGTTGGTGAAGAAAAGAAAAGCACTACAACAGAAGAATTTGCTGATTTTATGGAGTCCTTGCATAAAGAAGTGAAGTTGAGGTTGGAAAAAAGAAATCAAAAGTATAAGAAGAATGCTGATCAGTCTAGAAGACACCATGATTTTCAAGTTGGTGATGAGGTGATGGTTCATCTAAAGAAAGTAAGAGGATGAAGTTGTTGTACAAGATGATTATTCTAAGAAATAGAGTGAGGAAGTTGAATAGATATTGGATCAAAGAGTTGGCAAGAGTACAAGAGGAAAAGATTACTATGAATATTTTGTGAAGTGGAAGAATAGACCTATTGAAGATGCTTCATGGATATTTCAATTTGAGTTGGATTCAGCTTAGGTTGGGACATCTCAATGATTTAGGAGAATCATTTCTTTCAACCCCAGTTGTCTGATGTAGCAGCATCTTGGGTTGCCTTGTTATCCTGCTCATTTTGTTCACCTAGTAGTTCCTTCATGTGCCTAACAATTTTTCATGTGCCTAGCAATTCATTCATGTGCCTAGCAGTCCGTCATGTGCCTAGAAATTCCTTCATGTGTCGAGTTCTTGTAGCATTCCTTCATGTGTCGAGTTACCCAGTGGATGCTGAGTGATTCTTCATGTGCTGAGTTACCTAGTGGATGTCAAGTGATTCTTCATGTGCTGAGTTATCCAGTATATGCTAAGTGTCAGTATTTGGATGTGATTTTTCAAGCCGACTCACGAGATTTATTTCATTCGCGACATTTATGTCAAGATATTTTCTTGGAATGAGTCCAGAACATTGTTGGGTCGACCTTCCTCTTATGTAATGTTCTAGAATGTTCTGTAAGCCATTTTGGCATGTATAAATAGAGATTTTAGGCTTAGAGGTAAGTAAGTTTTTTGGGAAGAAAATTTTTGAGGGAGCAAAACTGAAAAGTGTGAATTTGTTGTTGGATCTTTCTAACTGAATTTATTAAATTGTCCGTAACCAAGAAGGCCTCACAGTTGGGCATGTATAAAGATATTTTGATGAATCAATACAAGTATTTTCATCTTCTCCTCCTTTGGTTGATGTTCATTTGTGTTTGCTTCCATTGTGTTAACTCTTGCAGGGTGGTTTGGATAGCTGGGGGAGCCCTTGGCCCTAGTTATTCACCCTTTGCCTATGTCATATTAGAGTTTCAACACCTCTAGCCTTAATAAAAAATTATACATAGGACCCATGCTCAAGGATTTTTAGGGTCTCAGGGTGCCTATAGGTCGTACAACAAAAATAGCAAAATTGAGGGTTTGGTAGGGTTTTCTTGGTTGTCTACTATCTCCACTTTTAAGACACCTTCCACACTTCATCAAGAATCCTCCTCCACAAGTTAGAACCTCCTCATACCCCTCTTCAATCCCTCAAAAAGGAAAGCCTTATTCTTCAAGCTTTTCTCTCAAGGGATCTTTCTTTTCTAATAGTCCCTAGTGAGGCATTGCCTAACTCACCTTGGGCTTGGTCAAAGAATTTTTTGCACTCACTTTTAGGGCACTTGCTTGCATAATGTAATACATTAGAGTCTATATCCTTGAAATCTATATTACCATGGAATTCTTGTAGTGGAGATAAGACTAACAACCCTTTCATGATATACAACTCCAAAACTGGTAGCAGACAAGAATCTTTGAAGAAATTCAAAAAACCTTTCAAAACTTGGTCAGAAACTATAAATAATGCATGGAAAATGGAAAAAAATAATAATAAGACAACTACAAAATGTAACAAAGTGATAATAGCCATGTGATTTTCCTCCAAACAAGATTCGAAACTAGTAAAATCTATGCTAAAACAGTCACAATCTACTACATACATTCCAACAGTATGGATTCCTACAAGAAATGAGTTGTCAACCCTTGATTAGGGTTTGTACAAGCATAAATAGGTTTCTCCTTGGGTTAGAGATAGGTTTTATGGATTTTTCAAAGCTTCTTGACAATGTAGGTCTTTTAGCAACAATTGGAAAAAGTTGCTCAGCAATTTGTAAAAATTGCAAGCAATTTTGGGGCAATTTTTATTGCTCGAGTAGTCTTGTTTTGACTGACATTTCAAGACTATGCTATGCCTTTCCAAGACATCCTTGGGAGTGAAAATTTTACTATCTTCCTTCACCTAAGAATCTCCAAACTCATAATAACATCCCTTCCATAAGGTGGCAGATTTACATAACATTGCATTATTCATGCACTTTGATCTTCTAAACAAGTCCACCTAAAATGCAATAAAAACACCTAAATCAACCTTCCACCAACAAAATGCTAAGAAGGGTACCAACCCAGAGTCAAGGTAGCATTCTCACTATATACCAAAGAGGAAACTTTAAGACCTATTCTAGCTTGGACACACAAGCATGAGCTAAATGCCCTTATTGTATTCACATACTTCTTCAAAGAAGTTCATCACACCAAAAACGATAATATGGGAGCCTTGAAAGGGTGCACTTGCACCACCTTCCAAGATATTCTTCAACATCCTATGAGCGAAAATAATTTTCTAACATCCTATGACTATATTTTCTTTGCAACAACATGTAATTTGTTGATTTTCAAACAACTCTTCACAAAAGGATGTGGTTATATTTCAAACCCATGAAATGATTGCTAAGACAACCAAGAAGATCATTAACATCTTCCACTAACTCCATTTAGTGATAAAATGCAACTATATAAGGTTTAATGACTCTCAAAACACTTATTGAGTCAACTTATTAACAAAAATAATAAAAAAAGGAAAATTGTTAAGACTAAAGCAATTTGGGTTTATAGGTAACCTCAAGTTCCTTGACCTTACAAACAAGGATTAACTTATTACCATAAAAAAATAACATGTTCAAAATGATGTGTATGATCACCCCTTTACCTTCTATCAGGAGTCTCCATCATTGGATGAGATGACATATCCAATTGCCACCGTCAAAGATCACTGCCTTATGGCATTCAGTGACTCTTAGGGATGATTCAGTTCAGCCTCCCCCAAGAACATTTGAGCACACAATGAGATGGGAAAAGCTTGGGTCTAGTGTTTACATAGCCACCTAAAGCTAATAGAATAGATAGTTTGATCCTACGACAAAAGGTGAGAGAGATTTGGTAGTTGGAAAATTTGTACTGGCCAACACTAGAAGTTTCAACATCACCTGAGATTGCATCAAAAAATCAAAATAGAGTATGATCACTAAAAAGTGAGAGAAGTTATTATAATTTTTTTCAATATGGTCCTATAGCACCTAAAATCACATCCATACCTTGCACGAGCTCTGAGATATACCTTGACAAAGACTGCTACCCTATGGCATTTAGTGACCCTTAGGGATGTTTTGGTTCGTCATTCCCGAGAACATTCAAGTGCTCAATGGGATAGGACAAGCTTGGGGCTAGGTTTTACCTAGCCACCCAGAGCTAAAAAAATATACAATTTGATCTAATGATGAATGGTGAGTGAGATTTGGCAGTTGGCCACTTTGTACTGGCCAACACTAAAAGTTTCAGCATCACCTGAGATGGTGTCGCAAAATCAAAATGGAGCAAGATATCCAAAAAGTGAGAGAGGTTATTCTAGGTCTCTGCAACATGGTCCTATAGCACCTAGAATTGCATCCATATCTCACATGAGCTCTAAGGTATGCCCTTTCAAATATCGCTACCCTATGGCATTTAGTGACCCTTAGGGATGTTTTGGTTCAGCGTGCTCGAGAATGTTGAAGCACTCAACAAGATGAGAAAAGCTTGGGGCTAGGGTTTACCCAGCCACTCAAAGCTAACAAAATAGATAGTTTGATCCCATAACAAACAATGAGGGAGATTTGGTAGTTAGCAACTTTGTACTAGCCAACACTACGAGTTTCAGCATCACTCGAGATGGCATCAAAAAATTTAAAAAAATTAAGATCTCCAAAAAGTCAGAGAGATTATTGTAGGTCTCTGCAACATGGTCCTATAGGACTGAAATCACATCTATACCTCACACGAGCTTTGAGATATGCCCCGTCAAAGATCACTGCCCTATGGCATTTAGTGACCCTTAGGGATGTTTTGGTTCAGTGTGCCTTACAACATTCAAATGCCCAATGGGACTAGATGAGCTTGAAGCTAGGATTTACCCAACCATCTAGAGCGAATAGAATAGATAGTTCAATCCTACGATGAACAGTGAGGGAGATTTGGCAGTTGGCAACTTTGTATTGGCCAACACTATGAGTTTTAGCATCACCTGAGATGGCATCACAAAATCAAAATGGAGTAAGATCTCTAAAAAGTGAGAGATTTTATCGTAGGTCTCCATAATATAGTCCTATAGGACGTAGAATTGCATCCATACCTTCCACGAGCTCTGAGATATGCCCCATCAAAGATTGTTTCCCTATGGAATTTAGTGACCCTTAGGGACTTTTTAGTTTAGCATGCTCAAGAATGTTCAAGCACTCAATAGGATGGGATGAGCTTGGGGCTAGGGTTTACCTAGCCACTCGAAGCTAATAGAACAAATAGTTTGATCCCATGATTAACGGTGAGGGAGATTTGTCAGATGGCAACTTTGTACTAGCCAACACTACGAGTTTCAGCATCACCCAAGATGGCTTAGCAAAATCAAAATGGATTAATATCTCCAAAAAAGTGAGAGAATTTATTGTAGCTCTCCACAACATAGTCCTCTATCACCTTGAATCGCATCCATATCTCACATGAGCTCTGAGATATGCCTCGTCAAAGATCATTTCCCTATGGCATTTAGTGACCCTTTGGGACATTTCAGTTTGACGTGCCTGAGAATGTTCGAGTGGTCAATAGGATAGGATGAGCTTGGACTAGCATTTACCTAGCCACCCAGAGCTAATAGAATAGACAGTTTGATCCCACGACAAACAATGAGGGAGATTTGGCAGTTGGCAATTTTGTACTGGCCAACACTATGAGGTTCAATATCACCTGAAATGGCATCACAAAATCAAAATGGAGTAAGATCTCCGAAAAAATGAGAGAATTTATTGTAGGTCTTCGTAACATGGTCCTATAAGACCTAGAATCGCATCCATACCTTGCACAAGCTCTTACATATGCCTCGTCAAAGATCATTGCCCTATGATATTTAGTGACTCTTAGGGATGTTTCGGTTTGGCATGCCTGAGAAAATTCAAGGGCTCAATAAGATAGGATGAGATTTGGGCTAGGGTTTACCCAGCCATCCAGAGCTAATAGAACATATAGTTTGATCCCATGATGAATGGTGAGGGAGATTTGGCAGTTGGCAACTTTGTACTGACCAACATTACAAGTTTTGGCATCACTCAAGATGGTGTTGCAAAATAAAAAAGGAGTAAGATCTCTAAAAAGAGAGAGATTATTGTAGGTCTCTGCAACATGGTCCTATAGCACCTAGAATCGCATCCATACCTCACACGAGCTCCAAGATATGCCCCATAAAAGACTGTTTCCCTATGGCATTTAGTAACCCTTAGGGACATTTCGATTCAGTGTGCCCGAGAATGTTTAAGCACTCAAAAGGATAGCATGAGCTTGGGGCAATGGTTTACCCAGCCACCCAAAGCTAATGAAATAAATAGATTAATCCCATGACGAACGGTGATAGAGATATGTATGTGTAGGCCAATTTGTGCAAGATATGAGAAAAAGTTGCTAATTAGGTCAAATTGAGTCTTTTTGAGTTTTTGGTCAAGATAGCCTAGGATTAGGTGTTTTCAATTTTTTTTAATAGTTTCGAACCTTTTCCAAGTCCTAGAAGTGAAATCTAGTGAACTTTGCATTAGTTGCACTTTTTGTGCAAAATTGCAAAAGTTGTAAAAGTTGCTTTAAAATGAAACTCTAATTGTAAACCATCTAACCTTTGAAAAAAAAAATTCCCATGCTCATATACACAAGCATGGATAGTTACAACTTCCCAAACTTCCATTTGCAACTTTTTTGCAAAAATTGCAAAAGTTGCTCAAGCAACTTTTTGAGCAACGTTGCAACCTTGCATTTATAGGACTTGAGAGGCTAGGATACTCAAGTTGGGCATTATCCCTCAAATTTTTCATCAAAATATATTAATGATCTTAATAGAACAACAAAAATCTCATTTCCAACTTTAAATGGAGACTTCAGCTTAAATGGAGATTGTTAGTTCCCAAGCATGTCCCAATCAAGCAGATGACTAGTTTACAAACCAACTAGTAGGAAACGGGGTCATTGAAATGAACTCAATGCTCAATAAGGTTTAAAAACACTAAAATAACTTATTTCCAAATGCTCGGCACTTCACCAATTCCCAAACTCTTACCATTCACAAATCAACACGCTACAAGAGGTCAAATCCTTCATGGTACTTGACCTAGGGGTTGATTGGAAAAATCACAAAACACATCCTCCAGTCTTGAAACCCTAGAATATTAAAAAAACCCTACTAACTTTCATTTCCCAAATGCGTATGAAATTTCAACCAAGGAAATTGTCATTAGAGGCCCATTTTTGCTGTGTGCACCAAAATGTTGTCTTATAAACCTAGTTTCACTAAAAATACAATAACTTGAGTTAGAAAACATATAGAATGATGAGACTAGAAGAAAAAGAAAGATGATTCAAAGATCTATGTCAAAAATTTATCACATCTAGTCTAAAATTCCATACATTTTGTGCAGCATGAAAACAACAGTAAAAATGACTCAAAAACTAAATTGCTTTCTTTACTACTTCTTCCAATCTGTATATTAATGTCCTCCAAACCTCACAAATGAGGTATATATATCTTTTATATATATTTTAATGGTTAGAGCCAATATTTTAATAGTTATAACCCTTTTCCCACTAAGTTGCAAATTTGAGCAACTTTTACAATTTTCAACAATGCAACTTTGCACAAAAAATGCAATTTTCACATTTTTCACTTGATTCCAGATCTAGGACTTGGAAAAGGTTCCAACATACGTAAAATTAGATAAAAAAAATTAGTCCTAGGATTTATTGACCAAAAATATTAAAAATCTTGAATTTTCCTAATCAGCAACTTTTGCTTATAAATTAAATAAAGTGCCTTAAGCATACAAAATGGTGTCTTTCTTTGACAACCATGGACTTCTCATTTGAGGGTTGTTTATTCTAGCTTAAGTACGTAAAAAAAAACATGAAAACCAAAATATTTAAACCAAGTGCCTTGGTGCTATGCACCAGTAACATACTCCCAAACATGAATGAAAAGAGAACAATGACCATGGACATAGTGAGATTGGTGAAATGCAACAAAAAAACTCTTTGTGTTTACAAGTTTGCAATAAATGGCATCCAATAACCATACTACCACACTTAGGTCCAATTTGAAGTTTTCATTTATTTAGATGATTTTTTGTAGATAGTCATTTTCACATTGTTTCTAATGTAGATCTTACAACCTTCTTTCACCAAAAGCTTCCTAAGTGCCTAGTAACACCCAAGCCACTGCAAGATGCCAATCAGGCTTACTTTCCTTTACCCAATGCTGACCACTATCTCTCCAAGGGGACTCCACTTTTCTAAGGTCTTTCCTCTTCTTTGGGGCTCTTAGAAAACTTGGGTCAATTGTAGGTTTTAGGGACACTAGCCCTCAACTAGGCCAAATAAGGCAAAATGTGAAATCCGATTTTCAAACTCCAACCTTAGGCTAGGACCAACATCACTAGGTTCATACCACAAAGATTCATGCACTTTTAGGGTTCTAAAACCACCAAAAGACCAAATTTCCAAAATCAAGCCTAGAAATCCTAGTAGGTCAATTTTTAGTTTTCTATGGCTAACTTCCAAACTTTCCAAATTAGGTATCAAACAAATTTTCTTTTTGAATACCCTTTACTAGGTTCTTAAAGACTCCAAAATATCTTGGGTTGAACCTACTCCAACATGTCCTAACTCCCACTTGGTTCACAGACCTAATAGGCCTAATTAGGTTGGCTTTCCAAAGGAAATGTTAGGATATGGATTCATAGAACCAGCACAACTACGTGGAACTCTTCCTCCCCATACCACATCTCCATTTCAGTATTTTCCTAGGTTAGATTAGTTGGTTTGGAAGTCTAATCACCACTTCTCCTACAAATCTAGGCTGAACACATAGGGATGTTCAGCCTAGGGACGGCAGGTAAAAATATGAAACCTTCTCCTCCAAGCCTAAAACTCTACCATATTAAAGTAAACTCCCATAAATTGCATTCATCTAAGTGGCATTAAACTCCACCCATGCATGTTTTTGAAAACACTCAAATTCAGCCCCAAACAAGCAACTTGAACAAATGGAAAGATAAATCCTTCAAACCAAAATAAAATGAAGCGTAGTTCATCAAGCTATCCAACCATGTCAATTTATCCCTTCTCCCAATCTGTACAGTTCTATACAACATAGAAAAATAGTGAAAATGGTAGAAAATTAGAGTTTTATTCATGCAAATGTTCACTAGTCTGTACCATCATGTTGTCCTCTCCATGTAAAGCATATTTAAACATGTCCTCTATTTCTTCAATGGTCACAACCATATTTCAAATCGTTATGCCAACATATAACCATTTTTGCAAACATATTTCAAAGTTGTCAGCATTTTTGCAATTTTGCTTGACAATTTTTGCAATTTTTGACAATTTTTGACAACTAACTTCCTATACACCTAGGACTTGACCAAATGACCCTAATGACTATTAAAACCTTCTAAGGATCACAAAAATCCTATTTGCATTAAAAAACCACCAAAAATGCTTATTTTTGACCCATTTGTACAATTTGACACTCTAGCTTATAATGGCACCTAGAGCCCAATTGACCTTACACTTTGCTCTTATTACAACATTCTTATTAATGTTCCAAATCGAAAACTAGGACCACTATCCATTTGCCTTGGTGCCCTGCACTAGTTTCCTTCAAAAAAAATGATGTAACCATCCCCTTTCTATTCTAACTATGACTTGGGGATGGAATATTAAAATATATCATAAGTAATTATGCATACTAATGCAGGAAATAGTCAGAGGATGTAGATGATCATTCAACTAGACAAGTTCTGAGTGCTTGGGTGCATAAAAATGCATTAAATTTGATGCCATAGGTATGGCAGCGCGAGATCTTCCTAAAGGAGGCCATGGTTTTATGTAAAATAGTAAAATTAGTCATCATAAACATGGTGTAGGATCAACTAACAGGTCCTGAAAGTGATTTCTTGGTTAGATTTGAAGAGGCCCTAGTTTTTGGCCTTGTTTCCTGAGGGTTTCATAAAAAGTATATATAAAAAGTTTATGGGTTCAATCCAATTGAATAATCCTCACTTTAGGGTCATATTAAGATACTTTACCAAGTTTTATGAATGGGGGATAATTATTCCATATAGTTCCTTTGTAAATGGAGGGGTTTTTATGCTTAAAAAGTGGCCCATAGTGTAACAACAAAGACTTGGTCCAAAATAACCATACCTCATCTTTTGATATGTTATAGAGACAAAAAATTGGTATCCTAATATTCAATTTTTTTTCTTTATGTTATGGAAAAATATGGAGAAAATACAAGAGGACAACATTTGAGGGCTAATTGGGGGCTTGTAGGCCTAGTAGGCTGGGATGATTGGTTTACCTTAGAGATAGGCTCTTGGTATTTTGAAAAATAGTTATTTGGGGTGTATTATGGTATTCAAAACCATTATATTACTAAGAACTCTTTGGATAATTCATTTACCTGATTTGAGAAACTTAAGCTTTAAGGTTGCATTCGAAAACCTTTGTCAAAACACATTGTTCAGAGTATTTTCTCATAGAAGTTGTAAGGGCCCATCTTGCTCTAAATAACTTTTCCTACAAGTTTCTATAAAGAATATATGTAATCATATCCTAAATACTTGGTTGGAAGTGTAGAAGAGATACAATATGTAATTGGGTCCTAAAGCTACCTTACAAGTTGTAAGTTCAATACATGTTCATATGTAGTCAAGTCTCAAATACTTAACTATGATTGTGTTAAGAGGGTGATATGAAATTAGGTATTGAATACTAGATTGTAGGGATGAAAGACTTAACCCAATGACATGTGAAGATGCTTAAAGAGCTTGCAATCAATTCCTAGAGACTTGATTATAATACATGCCTATCAACATAGAAGGATGACTTATTGGTTGGGTCTTAAGGTTTGCCAACCACTTAGGCATGAGAAAACTTGCAATCAAGTTTGTGAGACCCAATTTAATTTTGATAATGCATGTAACTTATGACTTTTAATTGATGTCAAGGACCTTGACTACATATGAGAACTAAGACAAACTATTCACATGTTGAGATTCAAATATCAACCTATACACTAGTAACTATGAAGATAATGCAAGGGAATTAAAAGACATACAAAAGGGCCTAAGTGATGCAAGTGGTAGGGTACTAACAAGGTAGATTGGGAGAGTACAACCTACAAGAACAACCTAACAAGGTTTGACAACCCAAACAAGGCTCAAAACCCCACACTTGCACCTTGACAACAAATATTACTTAATACAAGAAACCTACACCAGACATGGAACCAAGAACCTAGACTCAAGAAATGATGTTCTTACATTAGAATAGGCATATCAACTATAATTGAAGACCCCAAACTGAGAAAAGGACATAGTTCCTTCATTAACCTCTTGGATTCCTAATAGCCCAAGGAATGAGACTTAGGACTACAACTTGTATGCTCAACATGAAATGAAAAGAATAACACCAAGATTAATTCCTATTTGTAATGTACTGTCAGAGTCCAAAGTGGAGAGATCACATTAGCAAGCAAATTGTCAAATCCCATGGGGACAACATTTAGACACAAGGGCTAATTAGGCCACATTTACAAAGGAGGTACCATGTAAACATGTGATAAAAACATGAGACCAATTAGAGATGTTGAGAAATTATCTAAATATGTTTATTACCAAGTTATAGACCATAATATGGAATTTTGAGGCCTTAAAATGTTGGGACAAAAGGTTTGTGTATTGATGCATACAAGGTATATGTATCTAGGGCATCATGTTTCTTCCTTCTCCATACATATTATCACTCAAAAAAAAAATCATCTTAAAGTCCATTAAAAATACAAGGATTCCACAAAAGGCCATAATTTTCATATGGTGGAGTCTCACATTATATCTTGATTTCAATCAAAACCCTTGAAACCCTTGAATTTTGGGTTGTCGGCACTAAAATAGGAATAACTTGAGTTCTAAAGCATTTGAAGACCTCAAACCAATTGCATTATAAATATTATTCAAAAATCTACCCAACCATACCAAGCATAGATCTTGAGGCATCTATACATGATAGTACCATGCAAAAAGATATCCTAGAATGCAGAAAATAAGGTTCTTTTTATTGATTTCAATGCCAAAAATGTATAGTATATCTTCCACCAACCTGAAATAGATATACGAAGGTCTTCCCCAACTGATCCAATGATATATAAAAGTTTGTGACTGTTGGAGGAAAGATTAGAAGCATTTTTACTTAGTTATGCAAAAAGTTGCAAAGTTGCATAGCAACTTTTGCACTTTTAATGCTTTTTTTACATTTTAGTGCCTAAAAGGCATTTTAACCATTCAAATGAGTCTAGATTGACCCAAAACAAATACTAGACCCTAGATTATAAGTATATGCATTCAAGTTACATAAATTGTGCCCTTGTGTGCTCATTGAACAACGAGTTCATAATATACCCAAATTGCTAATGGGCCGCACAAAAGGGTTGATGCTGAACCTAAGAGGCCCAAACACCCTTATTTAATCACTCCATGTGAGAGTGCTCCTGCACCACTAAGAGACATGAGCCACAATGCAAATGGATTTTTGGGTAGATTTATACTTAATTCTTACCAAGCAAAAATCAAGAGCAACATATTGAAAGGTTATGTTAAACAAAAATAATATTGATGATGACCTTCAATCTACCTTTGAACCCTTTTAAAAAAAGTCAAATCTCAATATACTTTGTTATTTAAGATGAAACAATATGTGCATTGTTCAATTCACTTGCTTCATATTTTTTTACTCTTTTCTATCCTCACCTATATAATTCAAACTTCTACTACATGGAAAATACTTTCTAACACATCCAACTTGTTAAATGGGTTATCCCTTAGCAATTCCATGCTGGGGAACCTTCCCTAAGGTAGAGACTTATTCCTTAAATTTCTCATTGCCCTATGGTAAGATATGCCTTGAATTTTATACCAATTACTGACTCTTCCAAATACATTGTGACTTCCTACACCCTAGCTATCACACCTAGGTCTAATGACCCTTATTGATGCAAAGTACATAGCCTACTTCTACCACTTGGTTCTTAAACCTCTAAGGGTACCCAAACCAACTTCAAGATGATATCTTGGTTACCAACCTTTGCCAAATGATGACCTTTACTTATCTAAGTAGACTCCACCCTCCTAAGGTCCTTCCATTTTCGTAGGGTTCTTGGAAAACTTGGATCAAAATATGGCTTTAGGGACACTTGCCCTTAACTAGGCCAATTAAGGGAAAACAAGTAAAAAGGTTTCAAGACTTCAAACTTAGACTTGATTCATCATTTCTATGACTAAACCACTAGGATTCATGCACTTTCAAGGCCCAAACACCTTCAAAGGATCAATATCCCTAGCTTAGGCCTAGAATTCCCAGTAGGTCAAAATTAAATTTTCCTTGGCAATCTTCCAAACTTTCCAAAGGACAAGGCCAATTTATCACCTTTTAAAATACCTTTTACCTAGTTCTTGAAGACTCAATGAATTTTTAGTTATCTTTGGATTAAAATATTACACAAATGTAAAATATTTATACTTTTAAGATATATATCAACTTTAAACAACATATAAAATGACACTACCTTTTTATGTAGAATTACCCACTCTAATGAAAACAACAAATAAGTTCTAGCCAAAAAACAAACACATGAACTATCTAAACAAATTATAACATAAAATATACTATTTAGATTAAACCATGAATGATGATAATGTATCTAGATTGGCATGCACGTCATCATCAACTTTAACATAGAAATCAACATCGCATTTAGTGAGTGTTGTAGAGAAGTAGATTTTTGTCTTTGTTGAGGGCTGATGGTAGCCTTCAACATGTTTGAGTCTAAGGAAATCAGTATGCTCTGCATCTTCTTCTTCAATTACATGATCCAAAATGCCACCTAGTGTAGCATTGTGCCCAATCACAAACCTTATCACTATCCCCTTCTCCTCCTCCAACTTCTTCAGCTTTGCCCTTGCCATTCTCATTTCCCATTTCCCATTTTATTCATGTGCTTCAAACAAGGCATAGTAATATTCAAATTAAAATACTTACAATTGTTACAAGTGTTTTAATTGAGTATAGTTGTTGACCTTGTGGCATCCAAGTGCGTCGAACAGAATCACATCATTTTCTACCGCTGAAAGAAATGTTGATTTCCACCACAAAAATTACTTTTTTGGCTGAAGATTTATTTTCTTTCTCCACTCCATTCATCTTCATTCCATTCGCAACTCTTGCTGCTCCTAATTTCATTTCTAGTGAAGAAATTGTTTTGTCTAATGACATGCATCACTTATGACCCTTTATATTCTTCAAATGAATCTTAAAACCATCTATTACAATACCACTTATCCCAATAGATTTAGCTAATTTAAACTTCTCATACATTTATATATATCTTAGATGATAACACATCAAAATTCAATCTAGCATTATAAGATAGGTTTTATAATTTTATGATTCAAAAAAAATTTTGTTTTAGAGTTTATCTGAAATAATTATAGATGGAAAAACAAATAAAAGATAAAATCATGTTAGTCATAATATCATTATTGGTAACAATGTTCTAAATGCAAAGAATTATTTGCGTGAGCTTCTAGCAATGATCAAGTGGCTTACTGAATGGCTTGATGAGTCCTTGAAACTTCTCCCATTATATCCTTGCTTTGGCCAGTTTCAATTTTCTGGTTACATGCACACAATCATGACTTTACATCACAAAGCATTCACATTCTAACAATTTCATGTTCTTTCATTACATTTTGATCTAAACGAAAAATTCTAAACTTTCTCTTATTCAAATGACTAATCTAAAAATGGGTCCTATTAAAGAATCTAATATAAATTAAAATAATGTATCTAGATTTTAAACAAATCAAAACATAAAATCTATGATTTAAACTTATCTCATCACTTACACATAATAACGATACCCAACTTGTCATGTGGATAGTCTTGGGGGAAAGGTTGCAACATTGTTTTGGGTGAGGGACAATCCACATTTGGTATGCAAATAATATACCAATGCAGAAACAAGCAAGGTAGAGGAATACAATGAATTTGGAGGGAATGGTAGAAAGGGAAACTCCAACTCCTCATAGCTTCTTTTGATCTTCTAGACACCTAAATATTTTCCCAAAGACCCCAAGGAATTTAAATCTATCTAAAGACCTACAAAGTCCTTATTACATATAAAATAACTCAAATTCCTCAAATTTGGCCTTTGGTTCAATTTGGTATCCTGGCTTATAATGACACTAAGGATCCAATCGACCACTCTTTCTCTCTCTCCATCTCTCCCAATTCAATCCAATGAACCAACTAGATTTTCTATACATTTTAATATCTCAAGTATTGCCTTGTGGTCTGACTCGCAAACTTTCCAAAGAATCTTATTATGTGGTTTTCCACCATATTTTATCAAGTGGACATTTGATGCAACAACAAGGTTTGAATAATGAAGAACCTTCCTCTCTATTTTCCAATCCTTGAATAACCACAAGTTAGGGTTCTTCATAGAATATCATCTAAGCCATGTGTCAGTTATAATGACCATACTGATATGGTACTCATAACCTTCACCATCAATAATCAAGTACTCCAATTTTTGTTTGGCTTGGAAACAACACAAATAATAACATGTCCCTTCTTCATTATCTTCAGGTGCAATAACAAAAAAGACATGGCTTCCAGTAATAAATGTATAAAATGTGGTCATTAATTTAGAAAATACTTAGGTAAAAGTTATAAAGTGACACATCAAAATTATAAAGATATATATATATATATATATATGGTTGCACTAGATCAGACAAGCGGTCAAATTCAATAGATGAATCCATCTCTACCATTTCTAGTGCTTGTGGGGGATGATAGGTGTCAACTAGGTCCAAAACTTGTATATGCCATTTGTCCACCCATTCAGTCGACTCACAGTCATCCCTATTTTTCTCTACACATGATGGAAAATAGCATGTCATTTTTCATGTGTGGATACTCCACAAACCTACATCAGAGCTTCTAAAAGAGTGCAACTCACTTGATCTTTTTAGTGTGAAACAATCCTCATATGGTGCAATGTTAGTATTATCTATTGTAAGAAATGAATAATGTTGAGCAAGGAACGAGAAACAATCCAAGTAAGTTAAGTGTGAAACAATGTTACCATAAGATAAGCAACTCCAAGAGCATACACCAAGATGGTTCAACAATGGAGACAAGGATTTATAGGGGGAAAGCAAAGAAAACCCCTTGTGAGTTATTATGAATGAAGGCAAATGCCTAAAGAAGAGAGAGAGAGAGAGTGTTGGAGCAAAGGTAGCTCAATACAATAACATCAAGTGCTTAGAGTGGTGTGTAGTTGTGAAGAAATAAGGAGGAGCATCTCTTATATAGAGATGAGAGAGGAGTTGCATTTGTAACTCCCATTTCTATGAATGCCACATTCATAATAGGTGTGTGCAAAGTGTCACAATCCTCTTAAGGAGGATAAACTAAATAAAGAAATAAACAAGAGTTGTCCTTACATGTGGAATAATGGACAAATAATGACATGTCCTCCACATGTGTACAAGTGGACAAATTACATGTAGGGACCCTTGGAATATCCCAATTAAAATATATCCAAGGAAAGATTAACCTTTCTAACACCCCCCCTTAAGCTTTACTTGGGGAGTGTACTTCAACGGGTTGCAAACCCAAATTTTTACAATGGAACTGAAATCTCTCTTTAGAAAGTGGTTTGGTTAAGATATCAGCCACTTGATCTTCTCCTTTACAATAAAGAAGAATAATTTGATTGTCTTCAACTTGTTCTTGAATGAAGTGATGTTGAAGTGAAATATGTTTGGTGCGAGCATGATATACTGGATTCTTTGCCAAGGCAATAGCACTTTGATTGTCACAATGTATAGGTGTAGGTGATTGTTGAGGTAGACCAAAATCATCAAGAAGTCTTCGAATCCAGAAAGCTTCTTTAGCTGCATTGATACAACTTTTGTATTCAGCTTCCGTTGAGCATAGGGAAATAGAGTGCTCCTTTTTGCTTTTCCAAGAAATTGGACCTGAACCAACAAAGAAAACATAACCACAAGTGGATTTCCCATCATTGGGATCTCCACCTAGATCAGAATCAGTATAGCCATGTAAAATGAATTCAGAGTTTGGATCATAAAATAAGCCTATATTAATAGTTCCTTTAATATACCTTAAGATGCGTTTAGCAACTTTAAAATGAGTTTGTTGAGGTTTAGACATAAAACGAGACACAAAACCAACACTATAAGCAATATCAGGTCTAGTAAGAGTTAAATAATTTAAACTTCCTACTAACTGTCTATACAAAGTTTCATCAACAAAAGAAGTATTCATATCATTCATTAATTTAGTTCCTAATTCACATGGAATTGAAACATGGTTAGAGTCATTCATCTTAAATTTTTCTAAAAGATCATAAGCATACTTGCTTTGAGAAACAAAGATACCATTAGGAGTTTGAAAAATTTGCATACCTAAGAAGTAATGTAAGATACCTAAGTCGGTCATTTGAAATGTTTGTTTAAGTTGGAATTTAATATCAGAAATCAAAATGTCTAAACTAGAAGTGAGAATTAAATCATCTACATAAACAATAACAATGATAATATCATCGGTAGTATGTTTAATAAACAAATTAGGATCATTTTTGCTTCTAGTAAAACCTTGAGAAATGAAGAAAGAATTAATTTGAGAATACCATTCTCTAGGTGATTGTTTAAGACCATAAATAGATTTGTTCAATTTGCAAACTAGATTTTCACTACCTTTCTTAACAAATCCAGGAGGTTGAGCCATATAGATTTCTTCATGTAACTCAACATTTAAAAAATCACTTTTAACATCTATTTGATGAATGGGCCAATTCATTTTAGATGCTAAAGCAAGAACTAATTTGATAGTAGGCATTTTAGCAACAGGTGCAAAGGTTTCATTATAGTCTAAGCCTTCAATTTGGGAAAAGCCTCTAGCAACTAGTCTAGCTTTAAATTTACTAATTTCATTATTGGTATTCAATTTTGTTTTATATAACCATTTACATGAAACTAGATTTTTGCCAGGAGGTAATGTGACTAAGTCCCAAGTGTGATTAGCAAGTAACGAATCATATTCCTCTTGCATGGCTTTCTGCCAATGAGGTTGAGAGTTAGCTTGATCAAAAGACTTAGGATCGTTAGAATTCATAATAGTAGTCATCAAAGCATAATTACAATAATTAATCCTTCTATGTTTAATTCCACCAGATTTAGAAATATAATCATCAGCTTCATTGATGAGATTTTGAGCCCATTTAGGTTTACGTTTAGTTGTAATGGAATTATCACTAGAGGAAGAATCATGAGTAAGAAAGGTATCATTAGTATCTATTTGAGTATCATGAGATGTAGGAGTAGAAATAACCTGTGGTACTTGATTAAAAGAAAGAGTAGGGTTAAAAGAGGGAGGTTGGTCCTCCACTAGCACAATTTTAGTGCCACTGAATTCTTCATCCATTGTAGTAGAGCAATCATGAACTCCAGTTTCTGCAATACAAACATCTCTAGCAACTTGAATTTTTTTAGTAGTGAAATCATAAACACGATAACCCTTAGTGTGTTCATCATAGCCAACAAACATATAAGGAGATGACTTAGCATCTAATTTATGCCTTTTCTGTTTAGGCGTATGGACATAAGCAGTAGAACCAAATATCCGTAAATGATGTAAATTTGATTTCCTACTAGACCAAGCCTCTTCTGGAGTGATAGCTTTGAGAGCTTTGGTAGGAGTCCGATTAAGAATATAAGTTGCACAAAACATGGCTTCAGCCCAAAATTTATAATGCAAATTCTTAGCATGCAACATGCTTCGAGCCATTTCAACAATGGTCCGATGCTTTCTTTCCGCTACACCATTTTGTTGTGGTGTATAAGGAATAGTAAGATCGTGCTTAATTCCACATGATTTCAAATAAGAATGAAAAGCATTATTCACATATTCCTTCCCATTATCAGTTCTAAGAATTTTAAGTTTATACCCAGATTGCCTTTCAACATATAACTGAAATTCAATAAATATATCAAGAACTTGATCCTTGCTATGCAAAAAATAGATCCAAGTTCGTCTGGAAAAATCATCAACAAAGGTAAGTGCATACCGAGAACCTTGGATGGAGGTATTCTCCATGGGACCCAAAAGATCACTATGGACAAGATGCAACTTATGAGTTGCTCGCCATGATTTTCCACTTGGAAAGGGCTCCCTATGCATCTTACCACTCATACAACCTGTACAGGTAATCTTGGAAGGAATAATATTAGGCAAGCCATCAACCATATTATGCTTTTGCATGAAAGTAATATAATCAGAATTTAAATGACCAAGTCTTTCATGCCATATATTGAAATCAATAGAAGTATGTAAAGAATATCGTGAACTAGCAAATTCATGGAATTTAAACAAATTGTCGTTATCCATTTTAGCATAAGCAATTACTTTAAGAGTTGGAGGATCTATAATATAACATGTATCTTTGTAGAATTCAACTTTATAGTTCTGACATAGCTGTGAAACAAAAATTAGATTAGTTTTCAAGTCAGGGACATATAAAACATTATGAAATTTACCATTAGGAATAGTAACATCACCTAGTCCTTCAACTTTACAAGTCTGATTATTAGCTAACTGAATAGGAATGTTAGCAATATCAGGTTGTAAGGAATCAAAATTTTCTTTATGAGAGGTGACATGTTGGGATGCACCACTATCAACAATCCATTCTAAAGGTTTACAAAGAGTAAAGCTACAAGTAAAAGCTTGACGGGAATTAGAACTAGTTGAATTACCTTTTCTATGGTTTGAGGTTTGATGATTGGTACTATGATTCATAGGTTTTCTATCATTTTGTTTTTTAAAACAATTATTGACAAGGTGACCATCTTTGCCACAATAAGAACAATGAGGTTTGGAATTGGAATGGTTCCTCTGATTAGTATTACGAGTATTATTAGGGTGATGGGTATTATTATATTTGGGATGAAATTTATTGTTAGTGTTATTTGAATTAGATGGCTTGTAATTATGATTATTGGAACGAAAATTATTAGTTGAATTTCTAGAGACAAATGCATGTTCAGTTGATTTGAGAGTACCAAACTGGATTAGCTTAGCTTCTTCCTGTCTCAATAAAGTTTGAAAAATAAGATAAGTTAACTGAGAAGATAAAGTAGGAATAGCAAGTTGTGCATGAATATTGGTTATAAACTGTTGAAACTGTCTTGGAAGACATTTTTTAAGAATAAGATGGATTAAACGAATATCCTCTAATTGAACACCTAAAGCCATAATTTGACTTTTAAGAGAATCAAATTTTAAGAGGAATTCATCCATACCTTTAAAATCTGCATACCTGAGATCTTCAAGTTGATCTTGCAATTGTATTTTGCGATATTCATCGCCACTGTCATACTTGGTCTTCAAGATGGACCACGCATCATGAGCTTTAGAACAGTGAGCAATTAAGACATATAAATTTGGAATAATAGAAATACCAATTAACCCTAAAGCTTCTTCATTTTTAGCTTTCCAAGTATCTTTCTCATCTTGAGTAGCCGCTGAACCGGGCTCAAGAGAAGGGTCAGTGGCTATTTCAAAGAGATGTTTAAAACGAAAAATAAATGAGATATGAGTTTTCCAAGAATGATAATTTGAATAATTAAGTTTGATTTCTGGAATTAATGTTGACATGATTGGGAAAAAACTTCGCTTCATTTTTTTTTTTTTTTGAAAAAAAAAATAAAAAAATGCCCTTAATCAAATGATTTGGAGAAAAATAAATTAAAATTTTATGAATTGAACAAAATTTTTTTTTTGTTATTTTATATTTTATTATTTTATGTTATTATTATTATTATTTTTTAAGAATATTTGATTTTTTTTAATTATAACTAATAGTGATAGAGAAAATTAAAAAATAATTAAAGTTGGATTAAAATTGGAAAAGAAAGAGGGGGAAACGGTTTGTTTAAATTAAAAAAAAATGGAGGGGAGCGAGCGGTGGCTGCCGCGTGGCAAAAGAAGGGCCGCGGTCGGTGGTCGCCGCGTGTGGGGAGCGGCGAGCTGCGGGCGGTGGTTGCCGCGTGGCAGGAGCGGCCAACGTCGGTGGTCGCCGCGTGGTGGGAGCGGAGGTTGTGGTTGTGGGGGGTTTTTAAAACCACAGAGTGGCGGTTGCGCGCGGCAAGGGTTGCAGAGGTGCCGAGCTGCACCGGCGGCGGCGGAAGTTGTAACCGCTGGCGAATGTTTTCGCGGCGGCGTGAATGTTTGCGCTGCCAAAAATGCTTCGACGGGTTAAATGTGAAGCGGCCAAGGAAGGTCCCCGGGCCAAAATGTGTAACAGTGCCTTCGGCGGTGGTTCGCTGAGGCACGGGGTGGCGCGCAGGTGGCGCGGCCGCCCTATAAAAAATAAAAGAATTTTTTTTTATTTGATTTTATATATATAAAAACTTTGCACTATATTTTTTTTGTTTTTAAAAAAAAACAAAAGGTAGTAAAATATATTATTTTTTTTCCTAAAGAAATTTTTTTTTGATAAATAAAGTAAGAGGAAAAAAAAAAGAGATAAAAAGCTTCACTATTGTAATATGTTTTGTTTTGGCGGCATGCCGTCCAAAACAAACCAAAGAAAAAAAAAAAAAATTACTAAGAAAACCCTTTGGCGGCAAGCCGTCCAAAGAGGGTTAGAGAAGAATATGAAGCTTTACAAGAGAACCCTTTGGCGGCAAGCCGTCCAAAGAGGGTTAGTAAAAAAAATGAAGCTTTGCAAGAAAACCCTTTGGCGGCAAGCCTTCCAAAGAGGGTTAGTAAAAAAAACTTGCATGCACAAGATTAGTTAAAACAAGCTAAGATCACAACACAATCTTCTTCTCTCAATAACGTCTCCAAGTAAGGTGTGCTCCAATGAATGGCAACCTTCACCACAAAACTTAAAACAAGGATTAGATAACCAAGCTCTGATACCATGTAAGAAATGAATAATGTTGAGCAAAGAACGAGAAACAATCCAAGTAAGTTAAGTGTGAAACAATGTTACCATAAGATAAGCAACTCCAAGAGCATACACCAAGATGGTTCAACAATGGAGACAAGGATTTATAGGGGGAAAGCAAAGAAAACCCCTTGTGAGTTATTATGAATGAAGGAAAATGCCTAAAGAAGAGAGAGAGAGAGAGTGTTGGAGCAAAGGTAGCTCAATACAATAACATCAAGTGCTTAGAGTGGTGTGTAGTTGTGAAGAAAGAAGGAGGAGCATCTCTTATATAGAGATGAGAGAGGAGTTGCATTTGTAACTCCCATTTCTATGAATGCAACATTCATAATAGGTGTGTGCAAAGTGTCACAATCCTCTTAAGGAGGATAAACTAAATAAAGAAATAAACAAGAGTTGTCCTTACATGTGGAATAATGGACAAATAATGACATGTCCTCCACATGTGTACAAGTGGACAAATTACATGTAGGGACCCTTGGAATATGCCAATTAAAATATATCCAAGGAAAGATTAACCTTTCTAACATCTATCAACCAAAAAAATATGTGAACCCTAGACTCACCTTCCTTACCTAGACACATTTTAGTGTTACACCAATGGATGATGGATTTTGCATGTCAATATTGCTCCATCTTTGTACTTTAGTTCTTTACAGGTTAAGGCTCTTTTGGTGCATGTGCCTGTACCATCATGATCTCCCTTTTTATGACCAACCTTTGTGAAATTTCATATATATTGAATTCTACACAACCTGTGCATCTTGCTCAACCAATAGAACATCTATGCATTCTTGAATTGAAATGCACAATGGTCTGACCAAATAATGTGTTGACAATATGGTATGCCCTTTTTAACCAAATCTCCATAAAATAGTTGAAAACAACCATGTACAAAGTCCATAGAATGTGATCGATCATCACTAATGTAAAAATGGTACTCCCTCAAAATCTTCATGTCATCTTCTGTACTTTGCTTACACATCATTTTGTGGTTGTAGGGTGTAGTTCTCTATGAAATCTACAACCAAAACAATGGTATCTAGTGGAAACATATCCTTGCACAACTTGAATTGCAAATCCAACCATCAAGCTCTATGTGTATGCCTTGCATACTCATAAATAATCTTTTCACGAAAAATATTCATTAACTCATACATTGGAATCTTTTCAATTACTAAATCACATCTTTTACCCTATTTCCCATCTTTTAGAGCATATTTCACTGTCTTAAATTTTTCATAATCTATTATTTCATTTTCAATTGGACGTGTACTATCCATGTGTTCACAAGTTGATAAAAGTTGCAAAGAACCACAAAATAAGCATGTACCATCCAAGCATGATGTCTTTTAAAAAATTTGGCTGTCTCCTATTTCACATAAAATATTGGATATGAATTCCCTTGAAGATCTTGGTGGCTCATTCATGTCACAATCTTGCAAAACAAATTTAGAATACAAAAACACACATATATGCCTAAAAACATCAAAATGGTTAGAAAATTCAATATGTATCCTACAACAACAAGTTGTGTGTGTGTGATTTATCTTCACATAAAAAGGTTTACCCATCTCAAAAAATCTTTGACTTATTTAAATTTGAGGATACATACCAATAAATTTTGCAAAAAAATATGTTTGAGTTGAGTCCAAAAAATGTTTTTCATGTGGGTCGCAATTTTGGCTACCAATCCTCCTTCTTACAACATCTCTTTGATTAGGGGAAACACGTGTTATTTTTCAAAAAATATTCAATCAATGATTTCAAAGCTTCACTAATTTCTTTATCCTTTTGTGGTAGTCTACTACTAAATGTCCATAACTCATTTTTTGTTGGATCTTCCAATCTCTCAGGCCTTAGCATGGCTCTCCTTAGAGTACCTTTACCAATTTTCAATATTTTTCTTGTCTTTCTCATGAGTCGAGCTTTCTTCATTTGGATACTCACTATTGTCAATGTAAGTACTCATCTTGTGATATTACTATCTTCTATGCATGATTTAGAACCCACTTTGTCATAAGAACTCATTCGATTCTTTACAATACTTTTTTCATTTGAATCATCCATTGTTCTTAGCCCAAGAATCTTCATGATAGGCCTAAATTTCAAATTCATCATCATTTCAACAAATAATTGGCATTGACTTATAATATTTAATTCTTCAAAGAATAATCTCCACATACAATTAACTTTTATTTGACAAGTACACTTGCTAATCTTGTCAAGCATTGATTTCAAAATGTTAGTATCAATATCAATCAAATATTTTGGTCCTCTAAAACGAATTCTAGAAGGTATTATAATATCTTCCATTCCCTCAACATTTTGAACATCAACATAAGGTTGAGTATTTTGTGTACCTTGAACTAAAGATGATGTGCCTTGGCAATAAGATGCAAAAGATGGAATATCACCTACTTGATATGTTGATGTTGTGCCTTCAACATGACATGATGGAATGTTTACATCATCAGATCTACAAATTAGCGTCTCTTCAACATGAGAAGATGACATGACTCCAATATTGGAAGATGGTGTAGCTTCACAATTTAATTATATTTTTGAGCATAATAGTCTCATTCGTTCTCTTTGTCTTACCAATTCTTCCTCTTTGTTTCTTTGTACCGGTGGTTCTTATTCCTCTTCAAAAGTCAATTCTTCATTATTTCTTTGAAATTTTCTTTCTTCATTTAGTAGTTTCATTTCATCTCTTTTAATTGCCAAATCTACTTCCCTCTCTTCTTTTGTTTGAGTTTTTGGTTTCTTCCTTGGCGTGATGATGATTTCTATATTTCAAATTATTCAAACATCTAGATTACTTACAATTTATAAATTACAAATAATTCAAATAAATATAAAAATTACAATTATTTCAATGAATTCACAATATATATCAAACAAATTTCCAAATTTCTAACCATTTCTAAATAATAATTCATTTAAACATAAAAATTTCAATCAATTCACTATATATTAAACAACATGTCAAATTATAATCAAATTTGTCTCTATATATCAACAAACAATATTTAAAAAGGACTACACTAACCTTTTCTATAGATAAAATATTCAAAAAGCCTTCAAATAACATATCCAATGATTGAATTTGATGTTTGCTAGCTTCAAAAACTCTTCAAATAGTGTTTTCTAACTTCCAACAGCTTGAAACCAATGTTTTCTATCAGAATAATAGAATGCACAACAACAAAAAAAGTAGAATATGGATCAGCAGGTACCCAAACTTTCTTTATGACCATTTTTTGGTGATTTCACATAGTGTGTATGCACTATAGCGCGTATGCACTATAAAGCATGTATGCACTATAGTGCATATGCACTATAGTGAGTCAGCACTATGTAAAAATAAATCTCTCCCTAGCCCACCATCCCCCATCCCCTACTCTCTCTCTCTCTCCCTACTCTTTCTCTCCTCTTCCATCCCTTACTCTCTCTCACTCTCTCTCTCCTCTCCCATCCCCTACTCTCTCTATCTCTCGCTCTCCCTCTCCTACTCCCTCTCCCATTGCCTACTCTCTCACTCTCTCTCCTCTCCCATCCCCTACTCTCCCTCACTCTCTCTCCTCTCCCATCCCCTACTCTCTCTCAATCTCTCCTCTCCCATCCCCTACTCTCTCTCTTGCTCTCTCTCTCTCCCACTACCTACTCTCTCTCTCCCATCCCCTACTCTCTCTCTCCCCTCTCTCATCCCCTACTCTCTCTCTCTTCCTACTCTCTCTCCTCTCCCATCAACTACTCTCTCTCACTCTCTCTCCACTCCCATTGCCTACTCTCTCTCTCACTCTCCTTCTCCTACTCCCTCTCCCAATTTCTACTCTCTCTCTCTCCCATCTTGTACTCTCTCTCACTCTCTCTCCTCTCCCATCCCCTACTCTCTCTCACTTTATCTCTCCTCTCCCATCCCCTACTCTCTCTCTCGCTCTCTCTCTCCTCTCCCATCCCCTACTCTCTCTTGCTCTCCCTCTCCTACTCCCTCTCTCATTGCCTACTCTCTTGGGGTACTCTCTCTCTCCCCTCTCCCATCCCCTACTCTCTCTCTCTCTCTCTCTCACTCACACACTCTCATCCTCCTCTCTCTTTCTCACTCTCCCTCTCCCACTCCCTCTCCCACTAAATACTCTCTCTCCTATCCCCTACTCACTCTCTCTCTCCCATCCCATTCTCTCTCTGCCACCCCCTACTCTCTCACACACACTCTCTCCCATCCCCTACTCTCTCTTACACACACTCTCATCCCCCTCTCTCTCCCTCTCCCACTCCCTCTCCCACCACCTACTTTCTCTCTCTCCCACTTGCTACTCTCTCTCACACTCTCTCTCTTGGGCTACCCTCTCTCTCCCCTCTCCCATCCCCTACTCTCTCTTTCACACACACACTCCCATCCCCCCCTCTCTCTCCTCTCCCATCCCCTACTCTCTAGATCTATGACACACACTCCCATTCCCCCTCTCTCTCCCTCTCCCATTCCCTCTCCCACCAACTACTATCTCTCTCCTCACTCTCTCTCCCTCTCTACTCTCTCTCTCTCCCATCCCCAACTCTCACTCTCTCTCCCATCCCCTACTCTCTCTCACACTCTCTTGTATCCCCTACTCTCACTCTCTCTCTTACACACATTCCCATCCCCCCTCTCCCTCTCCCTCTCCCATTCTCTCTCCCACCACCTACTCTCTCTCTCTCCCATCCCCTACTCTCTCTCTCGGGCTACTATCTCTCTCTCCCCTCTCCCATCCCATACTCTCTCTCTTTCACACATCCACACACTCTCATCCCCCCTCTCTCTCCTCTCCCATCCCCTACTCTCTAGATCTCTCACACACACTCCCATCCCCCTCTCTCTCTCTCCCTCTCCTACTACCTATTGTCTCTCTCTCACTCTCTCCCTCTCTACTTTCTCTCTCGTCCCCTACTCTCACTTTCTCTCTCCCATCCCCTACTCTCTCTCTCTCTTACACACACTCTCATCCCCCTCTCCCACAGCCTACTCTCTCTCCCATCTCTCATCCCCTACTCTCTCTCTTTCACACACACACACCAATCCCCCTCTCTTTCTCTCTCTCTTCTCTCCCATCCCCTACTCTCTCTCTCTCTCTCTCTCTCTCTCTCTCTCTCTCTCACGCACGCACACACACACACACACACACACACACACTCACTCACTCTCTCCCTATCTACTCTCTCTTTTCCACCTCCTACTCTCTCTCACATTCTCACACTCTCTCCCATCCCCTAGTCTCTCTCTCTCTCTCTTACACACATTGCCATCCCCCCCCTCTCTCTCCCCCTCTCCCACTCTCTCTCCCCTCTCCCATTCCCTACTCTCTCTCTTTCACACACACACTCCCATCCCCCCTCTCTCCCCTCTCCCATCCCCTACTCTCTCTCCCCTCTCCCATCCCCTACTCTCTCTCTCACTCACACACTCTCATGCTCCTCTCTCTCTCACTCTCCCTCTCCCACTCTCTCTCCCACTGCCTACTCTCTCCCCCATCCCCTACACTCTCTCTACCACCCCCTACTCTCTCTCTCACTCTCACACTCTCTCCCATCCCCTACTCTCACTCTCTCTCTACCATATTGTACTCTTTCTCTACCACCCCTACTCTCTCTCTCTCTCTCTCTCTCTCTCTCTCTCTCTCTCTCTCTCTCTCTCTCTCTTTCTCTCTCTCTCTCTCTCATCCCCTACTCTCTCTTGCACACACTCACATCCCCCCTCTCTCTCTCTCCCTCTCCCACTCCCTCACCCACCACCTACTCTCTCTCTCACTCTCTCTCCCATCCCGTACTCTCTCTCTCCCTTCTCCCATCCCCTACTCTCTCTTTCATAGACACACACTCCCATCCCCCCTCTCTCTCTCTCACATCCCCTACTCTCTAGATCTCTCACACACACTCCCATCCCCCCCTCACTCTCCCTCTCCCACTTCTCCCACCACCTACTCTCTCTCTCCCTCTCTACTCTCTCTCCCATCCCTTACTCTCTCTACCACCCCTATTCTGTCTCACACACTCTCTCATTCCCTACTCTCTCTCTTACACACACTTCCATTCCTCCACCCTCTTCCTCTCCCACTGCCTACTCTCTCTCTCTCTTTTAGGCTACTCTATCTCTCTCTCAGGCTACGCTCTCTCTCCCCTCTTCCATCCCCTACTCTCTCTCTTTCAAACACACACACACATACCCATCCCCCCTCTCTCTCCACTCTCCCATCCCCTACTCTCTCTCTCTCACACACTCCCATCCTCTTCTCTCTCTCACTCTCCCTCTCCCACTTCATCTCCCACTGCCTACTTTATCTCCCCCATCCTCTACTTTCAATCTGTCTCTCCCATCCTGTACTCTCTCCCTTCCACCTCTACTCTCTCTCACTCACTTCCTCTCTCTCCCATCCTCTACTCTCTCTCCCCTCTCTCATCCCCTACTTTCTCTCTCTGCCACCCCTACTCTCTCTGACACTCTCACACTCTCTTCCATGCCCTAATTTCTCTCTCTTACACACACCCATCCTCCTCTCTCTCTCCCTCTCTTGCTCCCTCTCCCATAGCCTACTCTCTTTCTGCCACCCCTACTCTCTCACACTTCCTCTCTCTCCCATCCCGTACTCTCTCTTTGCCACCCCTACTCTCTCTCACTTCCTCTCTCTCCCACCCTATATTCTCTCTATCACCCCTACTCTCTCTCTCTCTCACTTCCTCTCTCTCCCATCCTACTCTCTCTCTCTCTCTCACTTCCTCTCTCTCCCATCCCCTACTCTCTCTCTCTCACACACACTTTCCCTCTCACCCATTCCCTACTCTCTCTCTCCCCTCTCCACTTCCCTACTCTCTCTCTCTCTCTCTCTCTCTCTCTCACACACACACACACACACACACACACACACACACACACACACATACACCCATCCCCACCCCACTCCTCTCTCTCTCTTACTCTCACTCTACCTCTCTCCTTCCCTCTCTATGTACTATTTAGGTCTCAATAGTGTGTGTGCACACTAAAGCATGCACACATTATTAAGACTTAAATTTAAAAAGCTTTAAATACCATGTGTGCGCTATAGGGTGCACACATTATTCAAAGCTTTGCATTCTACCAAGCCTAAGGTTTGGTTTTTCCTTGGGGATCCAACCCAAAGGTTTGGAGTCTTTATACTGGTCTGAGACATGTTTTACTACAAACATACAAAAAATGATTGATTTTTCTAGTGTGCTCTCCTTCAAGTTTTCTTGTGATTGAGCATCGATAAAATCAGGTTACATGACATTGTAGGTCTCTGTGTTAGCTATATAACCATATAATTTATTTTTTTTGAACTATTTTAAGCCTTTCATCTATAATTTCTTTTCAATATATGTCCATTTTTTGTAAAAAACCAACATATACTAATTGGGCTATAGATTTTAGCTCATTCATCGAATTTTGCAACAACTTAGTTTCTTAGAAACTAGACTGCATTCTACACACTTTGAAAAAAAGGAAGTTTTGATTTTAGATTAGTTTTCAATCATTTCTAGGGGGAGCACACAGATATTTCATATTTTTGGGATATGTCTAATTAAAAAATTCATTAAATAAAATACACATTATAAAATTACCCAAAAAATCTAGGATAAACTACATAGTGTTAGATAACTTTTGACCAGAGTGATTAAATAATTTTAAAAAGAAAGTTAAAATTTTAGGGGGGCGACATTTTGTATTGTGTTATATTTTTTTGAAATAAATAGTAGCACTTTCTGTGGCCTCCTTTTTTGACGACCTAAAAGTAAACCATTTTGAAAAAAATTAGTAGTTTAGAAACTAGATTCAAGGGACTATTACTTTTGTTTTTGTCATATCTTAAAATTTTGAGCGTAACTATCTTCAAATTCTTGTTGAAGTTTAGAAATTACTGATTTCAGAAAAAAGGTGTCCACTTATAACCCCCTTTTGGCACCACAACTTGGTGCACTTACCCAATACCAAATGAATTCACTTTCAAATGTTAAATGAGTTGACATTTACCAAATGAGTTAGCATTCAATAAACCAGGATATCAAATGAGTTGACATTTTAGAAACCTTTTTTTACATTGAGGTAATATGTTGTTCATGTTCTTGTTTATCCCCCTTAGCTAAGAGGGAGTGTTGATGTTTGGTAGCTTCATTCAGTTAAACCTATGAGACTATAGTATAAATATTCATATATGGGTTAGTGCAAGAAGTTGGTCTCACTTTTGGCTAAAAAGTAGAAGTGTTTTTCCTATTTTTTAAATATATTGTCAAATGATGCCAAAATTTAAGCCACTTAGAAATTAAATATAAAAAAAGTCAGAAATAAAAATTGCAGTGCCCAGAATTTTCTTTTTGAATTTGTAATTTATTTGTATACCCATATGATAGATTATATTTTTGGTATGGATCTTTAAAAACCACTTTTTCAAAATGTTTGTTTCAAGAGCATACCATGCTCATGTACTGACACCATAATTTGACACAACTGAATGATATTTTGTGAATCCTTTTAAATGAAGTTACCTAACACACCAAATATTGATGAGAATAATTTTCTTCAATTTTTTAACGGATTTTTTAAATTAATTTTTAATTGACAATTAAGCTAATTTCTAAAACCTCTCGTGTATGGATGCCATAACTTAATCAATTTTTTATTTTTTTAGTTTTCTTTTTAACCTCAAAAGAATTGTGTGAGAATTGATGGCATGTAAATTAATTTACAAAATATGAAAAATTAAAATGATATTAAAATTTTAGTGAATGTCATTATTTAATATTTAAGAAATACTTTTGATTAATAAATAATGGAAAAATAGAAACTGAACTCATAACACTATAAAATTTACACTTTTGAAATTAGAATAGTAAGACCTATAATGGGTTTTAATTTTGTTAAAAAATTCAATCAGGACGACCATATAAAAATTATGACAATCCCTAAAGTTGTCAATTAAATGACTTAGTCAAAAATTGGTTCATAAAAGCATAGGCTTGGTCCCACCAAGCCTATGCCATGCCTTTCCCCAAGACAAAACCCGATGTGGATTCCCACCCATGGCGAATTCCCACCCATGTCACTAGAATCAAGCACCTGATTTGAATTTAGTCATTAACTAAATCAAACACTGAATTTTTAAATAATCAGCTACCCAATTATTTAAAAATTAGGTGCTTGATTTATAATTAGGTAGCCAATTTTGATGTACCCATTGGGCCCCAAAAGATGCCCCACAAAGCATCTTTCAATTATTGCAATGAATGAATCACAGTTTCAAACTGCAATAGTGAATGTCTATCATAATTATTTTATTTTCTTGTCTTCTTTTACACTTTGCAAGTTGTTGATTCAAATTCAAAACTGGTGCAAACATGGGATCACAACGTCAATGAGAGAGAAGACGAAAAATTAGAGAGTTGAGAAATTTTTTAGAGGAGAAAGACATTGAGGATACCACGATGGATGAAGAGGCTGAAGAAGAGAACCCAATACAAGGAGATTCAGGTGTAAATTCTAATCAAATATTCAATATAGTTGTGTCTCCAAACCCTTGAGTTTTTTCTCGTGATGAAATTGTTGATTTTTTAGAAGCAGGTTATGATTTAAACGATTTATATTTTCTTCATTAGAATAAATTGCCAAACAATCATGCACAACAAACTCGAATAGAAATGCATGCCCTGAAAGAAATACTAAGAAAAACTGAAAATAAGATTCAAATTCCAAATAACATTGAAAATGAAATGACAATTGAAAATAAAAATGGTATGAATATAGACATGGAAACACCAAGTACTGAACAAACATGTTAAAATGATATTGAAGTGTATGAACATAATTTTCATTTTTTTAATGATGTGATAGATAATCTTCATGGATTGGTTTCATGGAGACAAATTAGGACACATGCTAATAGATTATATAGACTTTTTTTATTATAAGAAATTTGGGTTTCAATGGCAATTGATGTTGCAACTAATTAAAATGTCTAAAAAGTTAAAAGTAATAAAAAGATTAGGAATGTATGCAAAACCTAAGAATAAAAATGAGTCTTTAAAAAAAGTGGTATCCACTATTTCTAGTGCCTTTTATGTTATCAGAAAGAGAAGTCACTCTAAAGATAAGAATGCAACATGATAAGAAATAACAAGAGCTTTAGTTAAAAAATCAACAACTGACAAAAGATTGATTAGTAACATAGGTGGATATCTTAATGTGAATCATAAAACTTTAGAAAGAGATGTAAAGAGAAGGGTTAACTTTGAATTTGATCCAAAAAATATTTTGTGGACTTCTAGTGGTAGACTCCCAAGATGTGATATGAAACTTACAAGTGAAGTCAAAAGTTTGGTTGAAAAATCTTGGCATGATAATACAAGAGTATCACCTGATTTAAGAGATGTTCTTAAATTGAGAGTTGGCTCAAAAATACATGATCCACATCCTAAAAACCTTTTGGATATTACTCAAACTAAATTGTTCAAAAAAATTGTAGATGGTAACGTGTTAACTATTACCATTAGTCAAAAATCTTTTGAAAAGTGTAAACCATGGTATGTAAGGATTAACAAGGAAAGAATCACATGTTGTTGTAAAAATCGTGTTCAATTTCATCACCATTATGATGTATTTCAATCTATACATGGTACTATACATAATAAAGAAATGTTGCAAGAATGTGGTATAAAAATACCACCTCAAACTCTAAAAGATTTCATATCAAGTTTGTTTTGTAAGCCACCTAATGATCAATTCTTTCTTTTTAATGCATGTCTTTCTGGTACATGTGATACGTGTGGAAATCTTTCTTTGTTAGATGAATGTTTTGACTACTTCTGGACAAAAAATAGTTGATGTAAAAAGATTCAAAACTAATGAATATTTATTGAAGGATGGAAAGATTGGAAGAAGGTGTGATCTTGATACAGATAAAGTTAGTTGTCATACATTTATGGATGACTTTAAGAGTGTGATCATACCAAAATATTTTAAACACTCTCAATGTGCTAGATGGCTTGATGGACACATTCACATATGTAAGAATATATTTCCAATTGGTATTATACTTTTAGTTGTTGACTTTGCAGAGAACTACTCACTTGCACTGCAAGATGGGGTACAACCACAATATTACAATTTAGTGCAAGTAACAATTTATGTTCATATAGTTTATAGGCATGCACCTAATAGTACAGAGGAGGATAGAAAGATATTAAGAGAGTACCATTTCTATATGAGTAATAATAAACTTTATGCATCCGAGTTTTTATAATATTGTTTCAAGGTCTTTTATGATAATTTAAAAGAGAGACAAATTCAAATGACAGAACATTGGATATGGTCAGATAATTGTACAGGACAATTCAAGAATGCTAGAATGTACACATAGGAAAACTAATATCCAACATGTGTGGAGATTTTTTGAGGCTAGACATGGTAAAGGAGAACATGATGGTTCTTGTGCATGTGTGAAGAGAGCCCTTAGTAGAGAGCAATTAAAATTTGAGGAAAAAGCCAAATTAAAAAATGCATGTGATATTGTGGAATGGTGTAACAAAAATTTATACACAAGATCAAGTCAGAACTCTACAATCAAATTTTTCTTCTACCTAGTTGAAGAGAAGAATATCCTTTCAAGATATGACTATTATAAGAGCTATTGTACCCTACCACCATCTCTTGATTAGATTAGGGCTCAATATAGTTTAGCTTTTTCTAATCCCTAATTTTTAATTATGATTTGAGTGAGGATTCATTATAGTGTAATTTTATTTAGGGAAATCAATTAGGTTAAGATTAGTCAATGTTCATATTTTTTCACTAATAGAGACATGGTTCTATTTGGATTCAACAAATAGTTTGAATACTATCATAATAGGTATTATAAAATTTGATTTTTTATTACGCTTTACTTTGATTTATAATAAGGGTTTCAATTTAGTGCTAAATTTTAATTTACCTTATTAGTAGTATAAGGGTTTTATTCAATTTTAAGATTAATATTGGTTAATGATAGTAATTTATTTTAATGTAATACTTTAATTTAATTTAGTTTAGTTAGGTTTTGTTTTCAATATAATTTAGTTTACGGTTATAATTAAATGTTTTAGAAAAGTTTTTTTTTAAATTTTAAAAGGTTTTGAATTTAAAAATAAATAATATGTTAATATACTAACATTATATTTATATTATATATTATAAACTATTTTTCAATGATAAATAATTTTATATTAAAAAAATTAATGAAAATTTATAAATTTAAAATATTTTTTAATTGAATATTAGAATTATATATATATATATATATATGATATAATGAAAAACATTACAATTTAAAATCAATAATCTCATATATTGTCATCACCATCAAATAAATTGATTCTTTTAAAATATTTAATTATTATGCTTAATATATTCTATCTAATTAAACTATTAAACTATGACAAACAAAAACCACTACATAGTAATTATGTTTGTCTTACAGTTTACTAAAATTTGTATTACTTGAATATTTTATATTCCAAGCATAACAGGAAACTCTTATAATTAGGGTAAACTTTAAGAAAGTTGCCTCCAAAAAAGACATAAAATATTGGTGAACCTTTCATTATTTTGAAAAAACAAAATTATTTTTATTAGTGAATCTCTCAATTTTTTTATTCCATATATGATAAATATTGGCAATTATTTTCAAATCATAACATTTTATATAAAATATTGACAAATCTCAATAATAATAGGAAGTTCATTAATCACCATGGAATATTACAAATCAAATTTGAACATTTTTTAACCTCGTTTAATATTATGAGGATCGTTACATATACTTTAAATCAATAGGGAAAACTAAATATTGGTGATATATTCTTAAAGATACTAATAATTATGATAATTATTGATCAGTTCAATTTAATTTCTACAATAATATATAGTATTTAGGTGACTCAAATCTATTCATATATTGAATATTGTGGCAAATAGTTGAGTTTAGATTTTTCAATAAAATAAATTATTGAGCGATTTTAAATATTCTAAAACTAAATTTTATAAAGCTATGGCAATTTAGATTATGTCAAATCTAAAATTATTAGCCAAACTACTAGCCAAAAATTTCTAAAAATAGTCAATTTGCGAATATTAGCCACAAAAATATACCTTGCTTATAATAATACATTGCAATGTTAAGAGTCCTTAAAATTTTAAGATGTGGATAAAATATAGCACAAGGAAAAACAAAATTTTCTATGAATGATAAATCATCAAAGAATCAAAGATATGCAAATTTTAGGGTTACCACCTAGCTCTTGCCAAACATCATTTTAAGACAACAAAAAAAGAAGTGTCATATATTTAAATATTTAAAATATTGGATAATTTTTTAAACTATCTAAATTGAAAATTAGATTTCTAATATAAAAGTATATCAAAAATATAAAAATATTAATCAAATATTCAAATATTAATAAAATATTTAAAATTTATAAAAACATATATTTAAAATTTATAAAATATTTAAAATTTATAAATATTATAAAAATTATTAAATATTATTAATTATTTAAAAAATATAAGACTTCAATAAAATTTAAAATAATAAAATGTCTACAAACAAAGAAATGAATTTAGATTCACTAAATAAATTTGTAATATTTTATCTTTAGATAGCTAAAAAAACATTTCTGACAATAATTAGATTGATAGTAATCGTCTCCTCAAACAAATAATAGGTCATAAGAGAAACCTAAATAATAGGATTTTTTTTTACTAGAGCCTATGAGAAATAGACAGAAATAAATAGTTCACAACTACAAACCTCTTCTTGTTGTTCCATTTAGTTCCATGTCAATGATATTGAATTAAGATTCACGATATATTAAATTATTTCTAATATTCTATTTGTATATTTAGAATTTCTTCACAAAGAATAAAAATAAATTCTTCTTGTTCTAGCTAGATTCACAAATAGAAAAGATTATACTAGTAGAGCATAAAGGAGAAACTTTATTTTAAAAAATCTTAAATAAATAATCTCTTCTTATTCCAACTAGGCTTACAAAGAGAAATTACTAGTAGTAGACCATTGGAGAAACCGAAGAGTCTAAAAAAAATTTAAATAAAGTATTTCATCATGTTCCAATTAGTCTCCCATCATTGAATATTGAACACTATATTTTATATTTCATTTGTATGCTAAAAATTTCAACTAGTTGCATGTTTGAGCATACAAATAGACCATAAAAGAAACCTTAACTAAAAGTTAGTTCCAAAATAAGAATCTCTTCTTGTTCAACCTCACATCATCGAACATTAAACCCTAAAATTTATATTTCAATTTAACTTGTACTATTTCATTTACATAGAAAGAATCTCTTTTTTCTCCAAATAGTCTTACAAATAGAAAAGATTATAGTAGTAGACTGTACAAAAAATCAAAGTAAATAATTAATTTCTAAATGAGAATATCTTCTTGATTCAAATAGTTCACATCATTTCACATTTAACTAGGGTCTACATTTCACATTTAACTAGGATTCACATTTCAAATTATTTATAGTAATCATTTAAATAATATGATTTTTTTCTCCATACAACTATTCTCATATCATTTAGTATTAAACCCAATGCTTTCATCAAGAACATGTACAAGGGTACAACCTATAATTATATGAAGTTGTTGATATAGTATATATAATATGAGACATCTTTGTATTTATTTATTTATTCATGTAAGTATCTATCATTAGAATTTATATAAATTGAATAGAAATAGTCATTGTAATAGAAGATTATGAAAGGCTACACTAGCCAAAACAAGAGCTGCATGTAGTAGGAGTCCCACCATTTGTTAAAAAATATAAGATTTGTGTCATTGCACTTATAAATCACCCCAAGTAAGAATGTTATTTCAATTTAGCTTTGCACATTTGTTTACATTTTCTATGGCTAAAAAATACCATTGATATGGTTCTACTAAATAGATATACCAAATGTGAGAGAAATGTGAACTATTTTCAAAATGCCCACTAGAACATCTCCTAGCCCATTACCAAGATAGTTGTTTGTTATATATTATAGAAGATTCTCATGAATTCATTCTCCTCTTGCACAAAACAATTCTAACAATCTCATGTCTTCAAAAGGGTGAATCTAAACTAACTATTTTCAAAATGCCCACTAGAACATCTCCTAGCCCATTACCAAGATAGTTGTTTGTTATCTATTATAGAATATTTTCATGAATTCATTCTCCTCTTGCACAAAAAAAATTCTTACAATCTCATGTATTCAAAAGTGTGAATCTAAACTAACTTCCTAACCTGCAAGGATTGAAGTAAATAAATCCTATTTCCTTGAAAGGGATAGAAAACATATTGTATCTTGCAAATAAATGCATGTCCATCTTCTCCAAGAAGTTTCATTCACAAATTTGGGAAGAAATAATATACCATGAATGATCTACTTGAGTATCTTGGAGACACATTATCAAGTGAATGAGCAATATTCATCTTTAAGCATAAAGCAATGTCCCTAAACTAAGCAGTAGGTTATCATATAACAATATCTTTTTATCAAAATCCAATGATTGCAGCACAAAATGACAAGAAGTCTTGACTGTATAAAATAGCACTAAAAGTGATCTATTCAATGGAATCCTTCATGAGATTTGAATTATTAAAGCACTTTCAAATTGCATTGTGACATTAGAGGAAATAGATCGGTGATCAAAAGGACAAATTTCTAGAAGTGATGGACAAAAGTAATAAAGACTTTTGTTAAATGTTGTATTTTTAGCCACCTACATCACATGCATATATAAGGTAGATTTATTTCACTAATTATGAACTACTTCAAAAGATGCTACATCTATTTGTATATCAAAAGTCCTAGTCAAATATAGAGATTTTGAATGCTCTGATAGACATGCATGCAAAATGACTTGAAAATTAGAAATCAAGAAGAATATTTTTCATTTATGCATTTACATAAAACTATATAGGTACATATATAGTTGTGTGCCAAATACATAAAGTTATAGGAAAGGAAACAACTACAGGAAAAAGAGGAAAGAATAGTTTAGGAAAGAATCAGTTCAATATTAGAAACAATCCAATATTGCAACACTCCCCCTCAATTTGGTGGATAGATATCTGATATGCCCAACTTGCCCAATAACTTTGAGAACACTCGACTTTAAACTCCTTTGGTAAGAATATTAGCCAGCTAATCTTCTGATCGAATCTTAGGTAGCTCCACAAATTTCTCATCCAACTTCTCCTTAATTAATTATCTATCTACCTCCACATGCTTTGTACAATCATGTTGAACCAAATTATGAGCAATATCACATGCTAGTTTATTGTCACAATATAGTTGAATTGGCCACCTAGGCAGACAGCCCAAATCTCTTAGGAGAATTCTTAGACACAATGCTTCACATACTCCAAGTTCCATACCTCTAAATTCTGCTTCCACACTTGATCATGCAAAAACATTTTATTTTTTTTCTTCTCCACGTAATGAGATTACCTCCTACAAAGGTGAAATAACCTGAAGTAGAATGCATGTCATCTATTGCTCCAACCCAGTCAACATCAGTATATGCATCTACACTTTGATAATCCTCATTTCTAGTAAATAAGATTCCTTTTCCAGGAGCAGACTTCAGATACCTCAAAATGTGCATAACTACATTCATATGTTGCTCTCTAGGATTATGCATAAATTGGCTAATAATACTTGATGCATAGGGAAGGCCTGGCCTTGTGTGTGCTAAGTACATCAGTCTTCCTACAAGTCTCTGGAATATGCCTTTATCAACTAGTACTTGATTAGACTCAATACATAACTTCAATCCTTCTTCCATGGGTGTGTCAATGGGTTGACATGCTGACATACCAATTTCTTGTAACAAGTCTAATGCATACTTTATTTGAGATAGAAAGATCCCTTTATCAGATCGAGACATTTCAATCCTAGGGAAATATTTCAAGGGACCGAGCTCTTTCATTTTGAATTCTCTGAACAAGTAATCCTATAGAGCCCTCCTTTCTTTAGGGTCATTTCCTGTAACTATCATGTCATCCACATGCATAATAAGTGTAGTGATCTTACCCTACTAATTCTTTATGAAAAAAGTATTATTTGAATTGCTCTAATGATAACTAAAGGCTTTCATTGACTTTATGAATCTTCTGAACCATGACCTCAAAGATTGTTTCAACCCATATAGTGACTTCTTTAATCTGCACACCTTCAAACTATGTATTTCTAGTATCATGTAGCTAGGTAGGAGTTCCATGTATACTTCTTCAAACAACTCTCCATGTGGAAAGGTGTTCTTCACATCAAACTATTGTAATGGCTAACCCAAGTTTGCAGCTAGAGACAACAAGACTTGTACCGTATTAATTTTAGCTACAGGTACAAATGTCTCTATATAATTGATCCCATAGGTTTGGGTGTACCCTTTTACCACCAGTCTTGCCTTAAAGAATTCAATTGTACCATCTACTTTGTACTTAATAGTATAAACCCGCTCACATCCAACTAGTTTCATTCCTTGTAGATGGTCAACAAGTTCCCAAGTATTATTTTCTTGTAATGATTTCATCTCCTCTTTCATAGTGGCTTTCCATGTTGGATCAGTTAAGGCTTCCTACACATTGTTAGGAATAGATACAATAGATAATTTATTTACAAATGAATGATTTGATTCTAACAAAATAAGGGTTAGACACATAATGACTCATAGGATATTTAACTTTACTAGAAAATTTGGGTTCATATGTGAATTTAGGAATACCTCTAGTGAGATGCTAAGGTAGCTATTTTCTAGATGGTTTGGGAACATCCTTGGTAAGTGATTGGTATGGTGTGAGGGACTTGGATGGAGGTGGACCCATAGCTTTAGTTTCTGGGTGTTCATCACTACTTTGATCCAAAGTTTCACCTACTTCTTGATTAATAGTTTCAGAGAGTTCCCCTTCTTCAAAGATGTCCAAGCCACCCACATCTTCAGGGATGTGAACATCCACATCTTCAAAGGTGTTATCCACATATTCAAATATTTCCAAGCTAGCTATATCTTAAGAGATGTAAAAATCCACATCTTCAAAGATGTGATCATCATAGTCTAGAGTCTAAATTTCCTTCTGGTGCTCCCCCTGAAGTTCAGGCTCAAAGGAAAAATATATCAAGTCTTCATGAAAAACTAAATCCAATGTAATAAATATTCATTGGGTTGGTTGATGATAGCATCGGTAGCCCTTTTGATAAACAACATATCCTAGAAAGACACATCGCAGCACTCGAGGAGATAACTTGTTGTGTTGATGCTTATGGAGGTGTACAAAAGCTACACAACCAAAGACATGAGGAGGTAAATTTGGGACAGCTGGAGCAACAACCACCTTCGTGAGAGCTTGGGATGGTGTTTGGAAATCAATAGTGCTAAAGGGTACCCGATTGATCAAATATGCTATAGAAGTAAGTGCTTCGCTCCAATAGGATAATGGCATATGGGCTTCTATCAGAGAAGCATGCACAACCTCCAACAAGTGACAATTTTTTCTCTTGAATACCCCATCTTGCTAAGGTGTATTAGAACAAGTAGTTTTATGAATAGTTCTGTGTGCTTCCAGATACTACTAAAGTTCAAAAATCAAATATTCACCTCCATTGTCACTACAAAGAACTTGAACTTTTGTGTTGTACTGAGTACGAATCATGTTATAAATTTTTTGAAATAACAAGTTAACATCACTTTTAGACTTCATTAAGCATACCCAAGTCATCCTAGTACAATCATCAATAAAATTAACAAACCAATGTGATCCACCCAAGGTAGTGACTTTGGACAAACCCCAAACATTAGAATGTATGATCATCAATGGAATTGGACTTTTATTCAAAGTTTATGGAAAAGAAGCATGATGCACTAGAAGCTAGAAACATCAAATTTTCCAAATAAACTAGGAAATAATTTTTTAGATAACCAAAGGAAGCATCTCCTAGATGTCGATGCCATAATCAAATTTTAGATTTTTTGTTGTCCCCCTGATAGCCATCCATCACTAGAGGTTGACACAACTTTTCTGAACTCTTTGACACCAAGTCCAAGTAAGATAGCTTCCCTCACCTAACACCACAACCAATCATTTGACTCATTTGGATGTCCTTCAACACATAGAAATCAAGCCAAAAAATTACAACACAAAGTAAAGTAGTGGTGATTTGGGAAACTGAAAACAAATTGTAATCTAAAGATAGAACCACTAAAATAGAATCTACATACAAAGTATCAGTGAGAGGTAAGGATCCTTCACCAATAATTGGGGCCGAAGAGCCATTCACAGTGGAAAAACAAATTTGTGAGGATGGTTTAAGGGATGAGACATGTCTAGAATCAAATGTCATATTATTTGTAGCACCATAATCAATTATTAATGCACTATTACAAACAAGTGTAGACATATTTAAAGACTTATCACCATTACCTACTGCTATTGCTAATGCTGAGATTTGTCCAGCAACATTATCCTCTCTCTTTGTTTCAACAAACGATGCACTAGAGGTCTTCTTAGAATTCTTCTTCCATGAATGCGGCTACAATCCCACCATTCTGGATACCCAACAAGTTCAAAATAGTGACTTTTGGTATGACTAGTTTGATTGCAATGGGTGCATTTGTAGGTGGATTTATCAGTACCATTACTGATTTTAGGCAAGTTTTGAGGAGGCCCATTCTGATTAGATCGGTTTCAAGTCACCATGGCTAAAGCTTCAATCTTTTCTAGTTCTCCAATCATTGTTGTGCATCGAACAAATTCACAAGGGACCAATGCATAACATGCTTCTAATTCGAGAATAGCATCCTTTCTCAAAATTTCACCAAAAACTTGTTTGAAGTCACCATCTAATCTAGCAAGAAAAATATACACCCTTTCTCACTGAACTAATTTTTGGTAAGATTCTACATCGTTCTCACTTTCCATGATCACTTTATCACGATGATCCAACTCACCAAAAATCTTGATTAATTCTCCATAATACACAAAGAGTGTTCTACCATTATGTTTGGCTGAGAAAGCCCTCTAATTGAAGACAAACACCTCAATTCATCTTCTCCATCATAAAAAGCCTTAGAAAGAGCTTTCCAAATATCTCGAGCAGTGGGTAAACAAATGTATCACTTCATAATTTCTTGAGACATGGATATCAATAGCCATCTTTTGACCTTTGGATTGTCTGCATACCACTTCTCATATCCATCATCCTTCTCGATAGGTGGCTATGAGTTACCATGAATGAAAGAGAGTTTCTCCTTCTTAGCAATATGCATCTCCATGATTTTAGACCATGAATCATAGTTTGTTTCATCGAGTGTAGTCCTTGCCTTGAATGATGAACCTTTGGATTGAATAAAAATGGGAGAAAATTTGCTCTCAAATACTTTTGAATATAAATTGGCCATGGTTCAATAAAGGGATACAAATGATTCAAGCTTCAAAGCTCTTATACCAACTTGAAATTCAAAAATCAAGAAGAATATTTTTCATTCATGTATTTACATAATATTGTATAGGTCCATATATAGTTGTGTGCCAAATACATAAAGCTACAGGAAAGGAAAAAACTACAGGAAAAAAAGGAAAGAATCAATTCAATATTAGAAACAATCCAATATTGCAACAAAATGTAGGATTGCAAGCAAGGAACACTAACTATTTCATAAAATGTTCCAAAGAAATGGGAGATTGTGGATAGAAAGGATTGTAAGTATCGAGGTTGAAGCCAATTCCTCATTGATACAAAGAGAAAACATGGAGAACCATAACCACCTCTTTGAACTATTCAACCATGTTCCTTGTTGGTCATAGGTTACTTTAGAAAATATGTGTGCAAGAAAGAAGTGTGGTGGTTGCTTGACAAAAGCCTTCAAAGGAACATTCATTAAAAATTATGTTTCAAGCTGTGAGAAATGGGAAGCACAGAAAAAGGAATTTAAATTATTTGTTAGAATGGCTCATTTAGATGCCATCTCATTATATCATGATGATGTGGAAGTTTTATGAATATAGATTATCAGCAAAGCTAAGGATATTTAAAGCAAACATAATTGGTGAGGTACAAAATATGAACACATAATCAGTGTCAAGTTTGACCATATACCTACAAATTGTGTTGGGTCTACGTTTATAAGTCTTAGAAACTTTCAAAGTAGATGAAAAGTGGAATCGTTAAGGATGCACATCAACTATTTGATAGAATACCTAAGTATATAGAATGTGGTTGAAGTGTGTGTATGTCATTGAATATTAGGAAATATTTTGAAGAATATAAGAACATGTAATTAATGGTGATAAAAAGGAGCCAATTCAGTAGAAAATTTATAGGAAATATTCACTCTAACAAATGATAGTATAGATAGCTAGCACAAGATTAGAAAATACCCAGATTAAAAATGGTCTACAATATATAGTTGGGTAGATTATGAACATCAAGGATGACCAACTAGTTCACATATGACATAAGTAGAAATAAAATGTTTGCCTAAAACATAGTAAATTACATACATATTATATTCAACATTAACATTAAGATGAAAAGACCATGGTTATTAGCATAGAAAGGACTATATTTATACAGATAGACGTCCACATATACTACAAAGTTAGGATGTTTGAGGATTATGGAATAGAGTATTTTATCTATCCAACTATTATTAATTCAAATTCCAACCAGGAGAAACGCCTACTTCTTATGTATTTTTCATCTATGAAATCTTGTATTATTCTTAGTACACGTTTGAAATGGTTGATGAATAAACCAATGAATTTGTAAAGCACAATGCAAGAACAAAGCCTCTTTCAACATGCCATAAAAGTAATTCTAGACAATTAACTACCAAAGAACTTATAAAATCACATATTCAATCATGTAATATAAAAATTTGTAGAAGCCATCTTAACAACTATACCTTGTATTAGTAATGGAAGAAACACTTTATTTTTTAGTGAATCCTGGGCTACTAGTGTCGCATTCTAAGAGATGACTATTAACCAAGACTTATAGAATTGGCTCTAATCTATTATACATATCAAAGTAGAAAAATACCTTTCTTGGAGGAATGCAAAGGTTCTTTGGATTGACCTAGAAAACCTATGGTTGAGATAAAGAGCGTTAAAGGGACTTAAGGAGAATTGTTGGCATTAGAAGGGAGGAAGTGTGAACTCTTAAAACTTGGCTTCCTGGTGAATTGTTGGCATTAGAAGGGAGGGAGTGTGTACTCTAAAAAGCTAGTTTCCTAGCCCTTCTCTATTAAACATTATGTAGGAAGAAAAATGGATTTGGAAACATAACAATAATGGTCTCTTCTCGGTCATGTCTACTTACTCTATGATAGAACTGGTGGGAGAAGATTCTAATTTGTGGAAAGAAGCTTGGGTGGCTAACATTTCCCCAAAAATTAACTGCTTCTGGTGGGCAGTTGCTCATGAGAAAATCATAACTTTAGATAATCTCAACAAAAGAGGTTTCAACTTTGCTAATATATGTGTTTTTAGCGAGAATGTCACTGAAACTATTGACCATTTATTTATTCAGTGTTCCTTTATTAGAGATGTATAGCTTTGTGTTGTAGGAAACAAGAATTAATATAGTGATGATGAGATCGGTCAATCTTCTTATACCATAATGCAGCAAAGCTTCTAAACTCCGCCCTATCCTTCACAACCTATGGCCTCTTATTCCCCCCATTATTGCCTAGTCTATATGGAAGGAAAGAAACAATAGAATCTTCAGAGAAGAGAAAAAGAAAATCCCTCCTATTTTCTATATTAGTAAGAGAATTATAAGCGAGAGAAACAATAATTGTCTACTTCCCTAAAGGGTTGTTCTATCCTACACTGATAAGAATCAAACAAAATTGGAATGTCACACAAAGCTTGGTCAATTTAAACTAGAACAATATTTGGAAAATAAAGTAGTATAAAAGAGTTCTTCCTTTCAAAAATTGGATAATGCAACATGGATGGTTGTTATAAAAGAAATTTGGGCATATCAGAAGCAGGTGGTATCATAAGAAACAATAATGGTCTTCTTCTCATGGGATATTCTATGAACATTAGAGTTAACTCTAACAATTTTATTAAGGGAGTTGATATGTGGTATGGAGTTAAACTCTTCTAGGACTATGGAGCTGAAAATATAGAATTGGAAGGAGACTCAAAACTTATAACTAATATCATTCTTAATAAAACTAAGTGCTGATGGTACATTTAGAGTCTTATGGATGATTGTAAAAGACATCTCTAGTCCTTTCAGAATGTTATAATAAGACATACCTTAAGAGAAGGAAATAAAGCTACTGATTTTATGGCTAATTGGGGGTTTCTTTTTTAAAATTGGGGATAGGTTTCTGATATTGAATGTCATGAGGAGTTAAATATTATAGTATTAAATGATCAAAGACACACCCAACTCTAGAAAGAGAATGAATGGAAAAGATTACTCTTTTTCCATAAATATCAATGTTAAGAAGGAAAAAATATTTGGTGTCTTTAGTCAATTTTGTAAGTTCTTAGAGAAGTGGAATTTAGTTAGAAGGATGAATAAAGTGTTGAGTGAGAAACTTGGTCGATTTTTTTTTTCTAAATAACATATTTTAAATTAAAAAATTAATCCTAAATTTAGCCGAGATACCTTTTGCATTTTAATCATGAAACTTTTGTGGAAAAAATCTATAATAAGGAAGACTATGACACATGATATTGTAATAATTTTGAAATCTAAGGAGACTTTGATGAATCATTGAAATTAAAACACCTATTTATGGAATGAGGGATGTGGCTTAATGCATCATAATGACCCCTGTCGTTTGAAAGGTCTAAAAGTTATCATTTTTTATATCAAGGATTTCTCAATTAATGTGGTAAAAAGTTAAATTTTGTACCACTTCTCATTTTTCTCTTTGCTTGTATACTATCATTAACTATTATTGCTTGGTTTTAGGAGGTTTGAGGAGGATAATTAAAATGCAGAAAGACATTGAAAGTTAGGTTAGGTTTAATACTACTACTTTTGATGAAGCTTGGGTTTTTTTAAAGGCTTATATTTGGGGGATCCTTTCAAATGGGTCAAGCCAAGAAGCTACAAGAATATTTTGCAGAATGAGGAAATATGGAACTACTTTGTGAAGGCAGGGTTGAGCAATTACATTGCAATGATGAAAAGTCACAACTCCATGCTTTCTACTAAGTTTCCAAATTCTTGGTACAACGATGAGGTGCCATAGGTAGTGTTAAGTTTATTGTGACTCCCCAACTAATTAGTGAGGTGATGAGATTGAGATGCAAAGGGGATAAGGTGGAGAGGAAAGGGATAGCAAATTATAGAAAATTCAAGAACAAGTTTCTTGAAGGTATTGAATAGCCGGTTAGAATTAAGTCTAGTAATGGGTATGATCATACTTCTCTCCCTTGCCCTTTGGGTTATGCATTATTTTAATTTAGAAAGACGGTTTACCACTTATCATGGCTACCACTTCCCACTCTCCAACATGTTAAAACATGGTGAAAAGATAAACATTGCTTTCATTTTATTTTCGTCTTTAGCCAATAGTATAAAAATGGGGATAATCAACTCATTCACCAGGATTTGATTTTCATCCTCTATCACCATGTGTTTTCCCATCATCTAGGTTTAGGTAAGTGTCTTATTGATAAAGAGAGCTCTCTAGAAACTCTTGGAAGCTCTATGGTTATTGAAGAAATTAAGTCAGATAATGAACCAGAAACCCCTCTTCTTGAGCTTGGAGAATCAGTTAATCCCAAGCAAGAATCTAAAAAACCTAAGGGTAAAACCGAAACACTTGAAGAATCCCTTATGTTGGAAACCCCAACTAAATGGAAAATGCCACCAAATCAAACCTTGCTGGTACCCCTATGAAAAGTAAAATGCTTAGAGAAGTTATTGAGGTGGATAAATAGGATTCTAAGGATTCCAATAGGGAAGCTTTGGAGACAAGAATTTGAAAGCTCAAAGGTACCATATTGAGGCCAGCTTTAGTGAAAGGAGGTCAGAGAGATTGAGTTTTGAAAAGGGCAAGAACTAAAAGGAAGAAAGTAGAGAGGAAACCCAAGATAAAAATGAAGAGGATGCTTATTATACTAAGATCAAAAAAACACCTAGGTAAGATGAGAATAGTACTACTGAGCAAGAATTCAAAGCCAATGCTGATGGAAAAGACTCAAATGAGGTTGAGAAGGATTCCTAGGTAGCTTGTATTGAGGTTGTTTTAGGGTATGATGTTAAGATCCCCAATGCTAATAACCCTACTGAAGAGCAAATGAAAACCCTAGAGATTATTTCTACTAATAAGGAAGGAAAGGTTGAAAGATAAAAAATCACCTAGAAGACCAAATTAAGGCCCTTAATGAAAAAGTGTTGTCTTTGAACAACACATTTGATAATAAAATCACTTGTGTTGAAATGGGTGTGGTCATCTCCACTTTATGCAAGGTCCAAAAAGAGATGATGTAGAAGGCTATCTATTACTAGACATAGAAAATTTTAAAAAGTTGGAATTCAAAAGAATAATGTTCAAGTAGAAATGAAAAGTGCAAAGGATGTTCACAATTGGGCTGAAGATCTTAGGTACATAATCAAGGAATGGGAGAATATAACTTGGAGGCCTAGCTTTCTAGGCCTTGGGCTTCCTTTTCTCTTTTTCTTTTAATGTTTTGTTTGATCTTTGTAGCTTTGGTGTGGGTTATTGTGCTCCTGCTTATAATTTTGGGACATAGTTTTAATATTGTTAAGTTTAAACTAAATTATGTTAATCCGCAGTACTCTAAGACTCAGTTATTTTTTGTGATTATCAAAAAAATTTTGGCTTATTAGTTAGACTCTAGAATTAGTAGTTATTACTATAGTTTTTTATTAAGTTTTGTTTGGTGGTGAATCTCTAACAATTTGTGTTAGTGATGGTCTTTTATGTAGCTTGGCTGTAATAGCCTACCGCATAAATGTTCTCTAGTTCTACAGGTTCAGCACTGCCTTCCCACCTCCTTTAATAAAAAAACAACTATAAATAAAAACCATTTTTTAATTGAATGATTTTTGGAAGATCTTTTAAAGGAATTTGAGAGAAAATGTCTACCATGTTGAGATACATCTTGCGGGCTTGTAAAATATTATTACGTCTTGAGATACTATCAAAGTTGTTCAGATTAAACATAATCTTTAAAGGATTTGATGAACCCAATACAATGGTTGAAGTTTAAAATATGGAAATTTTTTGACAATTCAATGATGAACAATATTTCTCATGCTTCTTGTTATTATTATTTAGTAAGAACTGAAAAAAATTGACAAGTCAAACTCAAGTATTAAGTTTAATTTACTATTGTTTTTTTGTTAGTTAAGTTGGTCTAATTGATTTATTTATGAATCTTATTGAAAACATTAAATGTTGGCAAATAAATTTTATTTTATTTTTGTTTATAATTGATTAAAAAAAATATTTGAAAATCAAAATGAAAAAAGTAGTATTTAAAATATATAAAATAAAATAAGATAATTGCAACGGCTAATAAAGATGTACTATTCATAGAAAATGTAGAAAATGAAGTGAAAACATAAGCCTCCGCTACATAGGTGGAACTAACAATAAGTGTGTCAAGGTTTTATTTTCATCTATTAAATAAAACAGAATTTAAAGAAAGTATAAACAAGTATCATGTATTTGAAAAAAATATGAATTGTAAATGATAAATTGTATTAGAAAATGGTGTAACGAATATGTAATTCTATTTGAGTATATTAGAGTGTGTGTATGTGTGTATATATATACACACACTTTTCTGACTCCTCTAATAAAAAAAATGAAAAATAGATAGTCAACTAGACGAGGAGGATATGAGAATTCATCTTCATAATGCAACCATAGTGCTCCAGCTCCTGGCAAATAAATAGATGGAATGGGTACTGGATTTTGTCTTCTCAGCCCAGCAATCTCTGTCCCAGATCGAGGGCGGTGCGCCCGATTGCAAGCACTTGTATAGAGTTAAGAAAGACAAAGCATTATATATTTTTGTATATGTTTCTTAGCATGCTCGAATCATTCTTATTATTTTTATTATTAAGATGATGATATTGGTATTGAAAAAAGTTAGGAGCGGTTGCGACTGATCACCCCACCATTAAGATCCATATAAACATAAGCCCGGAGTTTCATGTCAGCATAGAATACCCATCCAGCATTGAAGATATCTTGAAATTGATTGAGACGGCAAAACCCTAAGAAATGGAGCACTACTCATCATACAAAGCGATCAGCAACGAGAACGAGAAGCCCAAATGGAAAACAATAGTCTTAGATCTGGAGAACACCCTTGTTTATTCAAGCTCCACAGTCATCCCCCAATATGACTACACAATCTCCGTGAGAGGCCATCAGGAGCACTCAGCCCCAAGTACAATCACATACTACGTACAGAAGAGGCCCGCAATAGACCTTCTGATGGCAGAACTGGTGAGAATCAACTACGAGATAATTATATTCACCTCGGCCACCAAAGAATACGCAGACGCCATTCTCGACAAGCTACAAATCGACATTATTCACAAAGCCAACATAGACATCCGCCTCTACAGAGACTCCTGCCTCCTCTCTAACGAAGACGGCTACGTCAAAGACATCACAGTCCTCAAAAGAGACCTCAAAAATGTCATAATTGTGGACGATAATCCGGCGAGCTATAAACTTCACCCGGAAAATGCCTTCCCCGTGAAACCATTTTCTGGGGACTTAAACGATCAAGAGCTGTGCCGGGTAAAAGACCTCTCCATCATTGCGACGCTGTCCTGCGATGTGAGAGAGACCATCAAAATATATCTGGCCATAGGTGTGTTGGAATAACATTAATAATTCTTTTTACTTGCACAATGTTTTGCATTTAGTTTTCTAGTTGTCAGTTTTTTCCTTCATCCTTAATAATTAGGGTTTCATTGATCTCTCGAATTAATAGACTAACTTAAATTTATATCTGGTAATATCTTGAATTAATTTATATGTATTCAAATGTGTATTTCTTGTAGGTGATTGTCACAATTTGGAGTATGAGTTTTTACGGGGATTGCATGCAATAGCACCGCAAAAGAAGATTATTGTTCTAGAGCTGATGAACACTTTGGTGAAGACAAGCAAGGAGTTTACGAGGCATGATTTCACTATTCTGGTTCGTATCTCTTGAGAGCTTTGCATGACTTATGTAAGGAAGAGGCCTGGTTTGGACAATCTTTTGGCCGAGCTGGAGCAAAATTATGAGATTGTTCTCTATACTCGTTATACTCGGGAGCAGGCACATCCTATTCTTGATAAGCTGGACATTGGTTTTCATCTCAACCACAGACTTTACAGAGACTCTTGCCAAGATTATTGGTTGTGTAAGGATATTGGTGTTCTGAATAAGGATTTAAACATGGAATATGCGAGTGTGAAGAATGTTGTGATTGTGGACTGTGATGCTTCACAATTTAAACATCATCCTTATAATGGGTTTCTGCTAACTCCATTGGAGGAGGATGATAGTTTGGATACAGAGCTATGTAAGCTGAAGGGGTTCTGTAAGTGAGCTTATCTCTATGATGATGTCAAAGAAGCCATTGCTAACTTCAAAAGGAACGGCAGGAGGCCTATGTCCTATTTTCGTTAGGGTTGAGTTTGAATGTGTGTTTGTGAACTCTAGGTTTTCACTAGGGCCTTGTTTCCCTTTGTTATTAGTTTAATGAGGTTTGCAATTAGCTTATCTATATTGCAATTATACCATCCATCGCAAAACCTGCTAAATAATCTATCTATTTGTGACTTTAATGAAAAGAGGAAGGAAGCACAGATCTTCTCCAGCTTACTGATTGAAAAATATTTTTATATTAATATATTTTATAAAGCTTTGATATTTCCCACATAAAAAAATTGAATAATATTAATTTTGAGTTATTTAACAATTAATTTATTGTTTTAAAATTATATATATATATATATATATATATCAAATTATTAAGTGGAGAGGCTTTCTACAATGGAAACATTCATCAATGTAAACTTTTGCTATTTTTTAAAAAATTGACATTCATATAAGTGTCATATATTTTTATAATTATTTTTACATCTATTCATTGCAAATGTAACTGATGAATGCAATCAAAATGTAATAATAAAGATTAAAGAGTCACCTATTGCAAACAATAACCCCCGTGTTTTAAGAATTTTTATTAATATTTAATGAAAATGGAGGAGAGTGGATGGAGTAGTAGATTAAGTTTATTCATAACCAATGCCTCTAAAAAAGATGATTGGAGAGTATTATTCAGCTCTGCAACAAATTTCATTGCATATTTTGGACAGAGATATCCTTCTCAAGGTACCTATTGTCATAAATTATCTTAGTACAACAATGCCTGAGAAGGATATCTTCTCGAGGCACCTATTGTCATAAATTATCTCAGTACAACAATGCTGAGAAGGATATCTGTCGACTTATTTTATATATATATGCTAGTTTAAATAACACTTTAAAGAACTAGAGTATATTTATAGGAAGAAAATAAGCAATATCAAAATAATAATTTATATTTATTGAAATTTATAAATATTATTTGAAATTGTTCATTTAAATTTTAGCTTAAGTGTAAATTAACTGTGTTTGATTATTATAATTTGAAATATGTATGATTAATAGATTTTACTCTAGAAAATTATGACAAACAATTGAATGATATTTTTTTTCATTTAGGTGAATTTTTTTTTATAAATGAAAATGGTCTGGAATTTCTAGTCACTTGGAACCTATTTGCGTTTGAATTTATTTAATAAGTGCTACTCATAAATAGCTTGGATATTATTAAAATAGATTAGGTCAAGATTGAAGGGCCATTATGGGACATGATTATAAGCACATAGTCGAGGATGTGTGGATGGTATTGCTTATTATCATTAATGAGAGAAGATTAGAAGTAAATAGGGCTATATTATAAAAGAAATAATAGTTATAAATTAATTTTGAAATTCTAGGTATCATATCCTTACAATTCAAAATAATTTATTCACTTTTGTCTCTCTTTACTCTTCTATATTTTCTCTCTCTCTTCTTTCTCCCCTTTACTTACATATTATCTCATATAGCTATTAAAGGAGGATAGGATTCATGATATTATACCTACTTACAAGAAGTAATTATTTCCTAGCCTATTTAGATGAAAATCTATAAGGATTCATCAATGATGAATTCATGTCTCTTTCAAGGGAAATACTCTTATAATGTCAAATCTATGAGATCTATGGGATGAAGCTTAGTTTGCCTACAAAAGCGGTTCCCACTTTTTATCCATAAAGTAAAATTGGCACTTAATTATTTGTTTTCATTCTTTACACCTTCAAACAAACTGGAGGCTTCATTTAAAGTTTCCCAAGGAATTTGTTTGAAGATGCTTATGTGAATGTTTGAATGAACCCCCCTGAGTCGATTATTTTGTGAATTATGGTAATGAGGGTCAGTTTCACCAAAAAATTTAAAAAACCTAGCTAAGCTACATTTAGAGGAAATGAAAAGTTACCCATGTATATAAGAAGATCCCATGAAAATATGACAATTTCTTAATATTAAAAAAGGAAAGGAATAGGGGAAATGATGAAAAATAAGATTATTGTGTTTATAATAGGGATAATAAACACACACACACACACACACACACACACACACACACATAATATTCTTAATATTAAAAAGGGAAAACAAGAGGGGAAATGATGAAAAATAAGATTATTGTGTTTATAGTAGGGATAATAAACACAATACACACAAATAAATGCAATAATCTTATTTATTATCCTTGTTAAATAAATGCAATAATCCCTAATATCCCTAATAAATATAATAGAAATGTTTAATATCCCTAATAAATGTAATAAAAATGTTTAATGTCCGTAATAAATGTAAAAAATATGTTTAATATCTGTAATAAATCCAATGATCTTATTTATTATCCTTGGTAAAGTATGAAATATTATACAATTTTTGAAATAAGGTAATTTTCGCCTTTGTAAGATCCTCTAGGTTAGTAACCATTGGTGATAGCTATACTTTTTGGATAGAAATAGGCTATCCAACCATCTGCATCACACTTTGATCTAATTTTTTTTCTTATCTCTCTATCAACTTTCCCTGTGTGTCAATATCTAGTGCATTCACCTTCTCCACAAGTAATGCTAAATGATCTACCATTGGTGCTTTTTCATCCAAAGTTGTACATCTAGCACAATTTGCAAGAGAATATCCTTAACATCTATCACCACGTGTTTGTTATTTAATTCCTTTCATAGTTTATCTTGTTTATCTTTCCTTGTACACAATTTACTATATTCCTTCAAAGCTTTAGGATCCAACTTAAGGGGTCATAATAAGGAATTACAATTAGCTCATCTAAAGTTACACCATAGATTCATGTCTTATTGTTCTTGGCCTTATCCTTATAAGTTTTTGAGCTTGTGCTCAGGAATAATTTTGGTGGAATAGGAGCCTTATGCTCTTGATTTGTCTTTGTTGGCGCATTCTTCTTCTTATTGTCTAAATTGTTCTTCTACTTCTCATGGGATTCTTTTTTAGTGTTATTCTTGGGTGGCACTTGAGGTTGTTCCTTAGTTGTCTTACCTTTTTCTTGCTTCTTTAATCCCTCATGTTGAGGTCTTTGAGCATTTAACCTTTTACTTGTTCCAATAGAAGAAGTATCTTCAATATTTTCATTGGTATCTCCTTCGTTTTATATCGTTCCACCATTTCCTTTGGTAGGTCACTTGATCCCTTTATTTTCTCCCTTTTTTATTGCTAAGTATTAGTGTTATCTACATCCATATGAATGTTAGTGGGTAAATAATTGAAAGAATCATTTACATTCATATTTATAATTGGTATTTCAATTAGTGTTGTTGTAGCTTGATACTCTTGGACTTGTTTAATAATAGGTGAATAGCCAAGTATATATACATCATGGTTGGCTTAGGAAATAGTTGATCATCAAGATTTTTCTTGGTAGTAGCCATAACATATTGATCATCACTTACTTCTTCATCTAGATCTTTTACTATCAAGTCTACAATTAACATATTTTCTTCTATACCTTTTACTAGTGTTGGTATATCATCAATAACATTTTGTATACATGTATTTTCATACTCATCTTCTTATTATCCATTTCAAATTTTGATGTCAGCTCAATGTTTGACACATGAATTGTCTCATCAGTGTACTTTATGTTTAAAATTTTCTTCCACATCTTGATGTCATCTTCATCATTTTCATGAAGTCTTCTAGTTAACACCTCTAATGCTCTTTTCTTGTGCATAAAGTTGTCCTAATATTTTTGCATTATCTCATTCATTTCCGGTACTAACAAGTCTAGTATTGTGACTACAAGAGTACTCTCTCTCATTGTTCTCTCAATTTTCAACACATATCTTTGTTTTAGTAATAATTAGGTTATAGAAATATTTAGCAATCATGTTGGAAAATTCAATAGGCACATACTTAGATTTATACATCATATCAATAATATATTATTCAAGCTTAAATTTATCTACATCACTTAATGTGTGATACTTAAAATGTCTAGAAGTATAGCTAAACCTCTAGTTGCTCTTATTGAATTTGTAATCTCATTAACTATATTGGGCTTCTTACTTTCTGCCCCTCTAAATTGGTTTATGTCATCTAACTCAATTTTATCATATCTTCATTAAGAATTAGCTTTCTTCTCCTCTTTGTCTATTTTTGAGTGGATGATTAAATATCCTTTCTCTTTTAATAGGTTTTAGCTTGAGATTGTATAGGTTTAGTGATGTTTACAACTCCTTTCTTGACATATGGGGTGGAAGGGGCAGTAGCTCTAATCCTCGAACAAGTAGCTTTAAGATTCTAAGGTGTGGCAATTTGTTTACTATTTTCCTTTCTTAGCCTTTGGTTTTTCAATATCAACTTCTTCTTCTTCTTTAGCTTCATCACCCCTTTCTCCATCATTGCTCTTGGTTGTAACTTTAACCAACTATCATATATCCTCTTCTCCGCTGAAATTACCTTCAACTGTATCAATCAATTTTCTTTGATTTTATAATTAACTTGGGTCCAACAATATCCATCTTAATTCTTATTACATGATAAAGTGAAAATGAGGGTTTTCCTTAAACCCATTTGGTTACATGTTTTGGAAACCTTGTCTCACAATGTTAAGAAACACGAGAGGAAATAATTTTTGGAAGTGCAAAGTCCAACCTTTACCCTCCCAAGTGACATCTTGACTTCTAAGGCCAAAGATTTCAATTCCACTTAAATGAAAGGAGGAAGGAAGGAAAAATCTTCTCCAGTTTACTTATTGAAAAGCATTTTTATATTAATATATTTTATATAGCTTTTACATTTATCATATAAAAAAATTGAACAATAATAATTTAGAGTTACTTTTATTTAATAATTAAGGTATAATTTTAAAGTTAAAACTATATCTGTATATATAAATAAATTTATTATGATATTTATTATATAAATAATACATTTATACTTAAACTTAGTACTTTAATATCTATATGGTTGGTTATACTCTTTTAAATTAAATTATATGTGAAGTTTATCAATTGTATAAGTTGTAGAAACAAAATTATAAATGTAGATGAGTCAAAAATATAAAATAAACAAAATTTTATTTAGACATTGTAGTAACAAATCTTTTTCCTTCACATTAAAAATTAATAAAAGAAAGTACTAGTAAAATATTAAAACAAATATATAAAAATAGACTTGAATTTAAATGTTTGTACTATAGATATATTTGAGAAATATTTTAAAATAATTAAAATATGATAATAAAAATATAAATAAGTAAATAGTAGTAATGATTTAAATAAATTTAAATTTATAAACATAGGTTTGTGTTATTATTGTATTAAAATTTAGTTTTATTTATAAATTAATATTGTTTGCTTATTATTGATCTTAGATTGGTTTTGACAAGTGAGTATCAACACACTTAAGTTATTTGCTTAGTTCATGTCGAACAAGTAACATATGTCGAGAAAAACATAGACCATGTCGAGTCATAGTGAGTACCGAGCCACTCGTGTGCCGAGTCACTCAAGTCTCAAGCAGATAGTATATGTCGAGTGACATAGGAGCTGAGTAAACATTAGATGTCGAGCAATGTAAGTGTCAAGTCATAGCAAAAAGATTAATGCATGTCGAGCATCAGAGACTTCAGATGCTGAGTGACACATTCTTGACATATTTGTTTTCAATGGCACAAACAACTATGTAAACCATTTTTTATCTGACTTAAGATTGAATTTTGATATTTTGGAGATAAGAACAAATCTCTAGTTGGATTCCCTATGCAATTACATGTAGCCAATCAGAAAATGGCAAGGATTAAGTGCCAAAATAGATGAATCTCAGTTGTAGATTCATACCTAACCCTAAGTCACTAAGTCTTCTTAAGGAGGACAAAACCCTAAACTCTCCATGTGTGTAAGGAATAGAACGAGCTAAGAAAGAAGTTTGCATGTGAAATAGGGCATTCATGGTGGCTTAGAAGTTATGAAGTGATATTGAATTGCAAAATTAGTTAGAGCATAATAGGGGCTAGAGAAGAGTATACAACATAGAGACATTTCATCAAGAAGGATCAAAAAGAGAAGTTCTTAGAGGTGACATGTTATTAGGCAAACAAGTGTTCACTGCATGATCAAAACTAAGATATTTTAACAGGTGATTTCAATAAAAATATCTTAACATAGTAGTCCTAATAGGCTATATGAAATCCGTTAACAGGGTGTTTAATTAGTTGTAAGTTAAAGTCTTTTAACAAGGCACACTTCTAACAGGGTGTGGAAATCCTCTAACAAGATGAGACCTAATAGTCTTTGTAAGCCTTTAATAGGGCAGACATTTCACAGGGTAGATTCATGACTCATGATCAAAACATTGTAATCTTAATTGGATACACCTTATTACTGTAGTAGTGAAGATTTGTGGGTGTCATCCCCACCCTAGTTTTACCTTCTCACTTGGACGGTTTCTAGGTAATCATATCTAGTGTTATGTGTGTGAATTCTTACATGTTTACATGATTGAGATGTATATGCTTTGCATGTTATTTCAGTTTACTCATTGAATGTATGAGATGGATGTGTGGTGAAAATTTTATGGGTTGAAGGTTAAACTACTAATTCACCAACACCCCCCCCCCCCGTCTCTTAGAAGTTTTCATTCCTATTGTAATTCCAATAGCCTATATATTATTATTCTAATTTAAAGTATATACGATTAATAGATTTAATTATGAAAAATTATGAGAAATAATTGGTTTTTATTTTTTCATTTAAATCAAAGTTTATTTTTATTTTTCCATTAGTGGCATGTTGTGATGGTTAAGTTATTGATTTGTTATCCTTGCCATCAAGGTTCAAATATAATGGGGATGAGGTCCCCTGTTTGTGGCCTCACTAGTTCATAGCTCTAGGTCAAAGCGTTTACCCCTCTTTAAAAATAAAAAATCAAAGTTTATTTTATACATGAAAATGGTCTAAAAACTATAGTCACTTAGAACTTTATATATATATAGAATAAGTGATCTTGATAGTTGATTTACATATTATGAAAATAGATTAATGTGTGGAGAATCTTACAAATTATCAATAATGAGAGAATATTAAAAGTATATAGTAGTGCATTATTACTGAAAAATATTATAATTTGTTGTTTTAAAATGATTGGATGTGTTATTTTTAAAGTGGTGTCACTTTCTTTTTTATTATGCTAGGTACAATATCCTCATGGTTTAAGGTAATTTATTCACTTTTGTCTCTTGTTAATATTACATGGTTTTTCGTTTTTCTTTATTCTCCGTATACTACATAGTATCTCATATAGTTATTAAAGAAGGATAAAGAGCACACTCTATTATACCTAGTTTTAATAGATACTTATTTCATAACCTAGTTCAATAACAAGATTTGTACCCCAAGTTAGAGTCCCTACCTTGAGTAGGAGCAAGGTGTTATCATTTGGCTAGCATTGCACATAGTAGTGATTGAAATTAGAGGAATTGTTTCCAAGATTACAAAAGGCAAGAAATGTGATGAATTAGGAAAAGAAAACCTATCCAAAAAGGACACATATGGGATTTTGTTTTAGCTCAATGTGGTGCTATAATAAATAGAGGTGCATCAATTGTATCATATTTTCTAAGAATCTCTTAAATAGGGTGTGCATGGTGTGCACCATTTAGTATGATGAGAGACTATATTTTACTGATGCTTCAAACTTACTTTATATTTACTATTAGTGTGTTTAACATTATTTCATAAGTGTATACCATTTATTTGTTACCCTCAAATGTAAATTGTAGCTAAGAAAATATAATGCATGGCAGTGGTAACTTCCTTGCCTAATCCATTAAATCATTAGTATCTTCCTCATTGTTTCCTAAACATATAGTTTTGGCAGTGCCTCTTCACTCTATAACCTTATTTTCTACTCCCATGCTTTTAAAAAAATAGCGCAGATAAAATCCCATTGAAAGGGAAGGCTTGATGTGGTTGTTTGAATAATTAAAAATAATTTATAAAGTTGGTTGTTATTTGATGCAAATTATCATTAAACAAAGTTATCCTACACCTAGCATGGTAGAGCACTCACTTAGCATATACATTTTCTTTTATTGTGTGTCTAAGAACAACCCACTCACCTATTTGATCTAAGGAGGGTGAATCACCAAACATAATAAGAGGGAATCACCATAAGACATTCTCACTACAAATTCACAAAAGCTACAAGATTTTTGTTCTATAAAAAATATCCATAGAAAAAAAAATGACTATTTAGATTTTTGAGAAAATAAATTCATTGATCATTACAAATTTAGAAATTCATAGGGAAAGGCATTTAATTGAAAATATTGATAAAAATTTAGAGAAATTTCTTTTTTTATTTGGTTAAAGGTAAATCTCAGCTTTAATTTTCTTCATAGTAATAATAAATCATATAATATTAAATAAACTTTAATCAAAATTACTCTAAATAGTCAAATCTACAAATATGTATATAGAAATATCATTTTTCAAATATAGGGTCATTTGAAATAGAACTATTTATTTCTTCTTTTAAAAAAAAATTGAGATTTACCTTTAACCAAATATACAATTATATTATTTGGTTACATGCATCAAAGAAATGAAAAACCAAATGAAGAGATTGGTACTCAACAAAATGAGTACCATCATTTTTAAATTACACAACTTCCTAGTGTTTTTTTGTTTTTATTTTTATTATTATTAGTAAACAGTCAAAGCCTTGTATTATATTGAATAAAATAAATTTAATATATAGAATTCTCTATCCAAGCAGGCACTGCTAGGAAATAATAGAGCAAGAAAACATCGAGTCTTATCGACGACTGAAGTCCTATTTTATATAGTTTAAAAGGGCCATACCCCAATTTATATGAAGCTTCATACAGGCTAATATAAAATTTGATGAAGCAAGTAATGAAATATAGACATCCTTTGAAAAGGGGACATAAAACTATAGAGAAGAAAGGTTCTAAACAAAATTTAGCAAGGATCCTGCCATGAAGAATTAATCCATCTACCATCTGCATGACAAATTACAACTATCTTCCAATATGGGATTAGTACCAATTCAATGTGATCATAAAAATGGGAGGAGTAAAGAGACCAATCAACATACTAAGAGACTCTTCATACAATAAGAATCTTGAATTGTACCGATAGAGTTAATTAAAAGATTTTATAATATGGCTTATGTGAATCTTTATCTAAAATCTCATTTCATTACCTAATTAGTTTACATTTTATACTTAGAGTGGATTAGATAGTTAGGGCCCTTATCCAGTTTGAATGAAAAGATTCATCAAAATTTTATTAACTAAATTCAATAATTTTAGATGTTCATTGATTCTTCTTAGTCCTATCATATACTTATGAGCTTAAGAGGAGAATAATTATACAACCTCTCCCCAATTTACCAAGAGATTTCCACCTTAGAACATCATCTACTAGGTTAAGGATCCTATTTCACCTCTCCTATTTGATAGCCCCTCTGAATACGACTATCCTCACTTCCAAATCATGAGAGAGGGCAATAGGTGACTCCATGTTCATAGAGAAACAATAGAGTTTGATAAGAAAGAGGACCTATAAAAATATTTAGTATTCCAAGCCTTAAATAATAGATGGCTACTCGCGATCATTAAGCATTAATTGATGCCTACTCATATGTGTGTGGAATTATTGAGATGTACTAAAAGATACTATACTTAATGTTTCATGATTATTTCTCAGATGTCTAATAAATGTAAGTAGATTTTCATGCTACGAATTCCTATCTAATAATTACTTCTAATAAAGGTGCTTCATATTTCTACTAAATTGTCCTTTTCTCTAATCTTAGTATTCGACTTAACTTAATTCTATAATGTTAAATATATAATGTCTTCTCCTTCGACTTCTTTATTTGCCAATTAATCAGCTTCTAAATTCCCTTCATGATAAATACATTGTATTCTAATCTCCTCAAATTGATCTATAATATTAAGTACACTTTCTAGTTTAACATTTAATATCCAATTTGGTATTTGTCACTTTCTAATTGTATTCAGGATAATTTATGAATCACCTTCAATAATTAACTTTTTAATATTCTTTTTTATGCTTAATTTTAATCCTTCTTTTAATGCTTTCAATTTAGCTATATTATTAGTTACATTACCTAATGGTTTAGCTTGTTTTAATATCCATTCTTCGTGTTCTAATCTAACTATATAGCCCAATTCTGCTTTCCCAGGATTCCCTCTAGAAGCTCCATAAAAGTTTAATTTCTTCCATCCTATCGGAGGTGCTACCCATTTACATTCTTTCTCGGCTATATTAACCTATTTAGGATAAACTAAGGGATAACTAATCAAGTGAAGCCAATTTTTCCTCATATTCTCATCCCATGCTAAGAATGTACCTTCCCCCTTTGGTGTGTTCCTAAGATGGTAATTCATAACTTCTATGATGGTTGCCTCAATTTTATTGAAAAAAGTTATTTTACTAAGTTCTAAATTTTGAAATATTTGACTATTTCTTTCCTTCCATATTTCTCACATAATTATTGTAGGTGTAATATTCCATAGTTTCTCATAGACCCTTATCCTATTCTTAACTGCCCAACCCCTAAGAAATCTCATAATATGTTGAGGTAAAGGGGAAGTACAATACAATTTATTCTTAACCCAATACTGATAGTCTTGTGCAAAGGGGAACTTAAACAAAGTATGCTCCATATCTTGAGATTCATTTTTGCATAGACTGCATTTGGATGGTCCTTCAAATCCCATTTTAGAGAGTCTATCAGCTATAAGAATCTATTTCTAAATTGCTGCCCCCAAAGAAAGATACCAGCCTTAGGTAGGCATGTTGAATCCTAGCATAGATCCAAGGCTAAAGCAATATTATCCCATCTTTATGAATTAATTATAAGATCATATCCTAGCTTAACTTTGAATATTCCATCATTAGATGCTCCCCAAATGAGTTTATCTTCTTGATTATTTTGAGTCATAGATCTACCCTTAAGGATATTTTCAAGGATAGTTTTATCTATACTTGGAATATTGATAGTATCTAAATATTTCCATACCAAAGTCTTGGTCTCATCAATCTTGATAAGTTTTTTGGCATCAAAAACCTTGGGTCCCCAAATATCAGTAATGACATTGATGCTATTTTTGGATATTCTAGAATTAATAATCAGGGTTTGACAATCCCATGAATCATACCAAAATAATGCCTCGTCACCTCTAACTAAATCCCAAGATATTTGCTAACTAGAGGCCTGCATTTCATCATAAAATTTCAATTTTCTCAACCTCTTAGTAGATTTCTGATTCTAAAGAGAGAGGAAGGATCTAATAGATTGAGATATTAATTATAAAGTATTTTTGCCCATTTTTTATCTTTTTCCTTATATAAGCACCATACTAGCTTTTCTCCTAATGCCTCATTCTGCCAACTGAGATTTTTTATGCCCAATCCTCCTTTATTCTTTGGCCTACATATCTTATCCCATTTTATTAGTGTTTTTTTCTTTTTCTCTTCTATTCCACTCCAGAAAAATTTCTAAATTTTCCTTCCAATTTTTTATTAACATTATTTGATAGTGGAAGGAAAGATAGAGGATAAGTAGGAATAGCTGACAGAAAAAATTTAATTTTTGTTCCTCTCCTAGCTTTAGTTAGGCATTTCCCTTTCCATGATTCTATTTACTTTTCTAGTTGCTTCTATTGCTTTCCATAATTTTTTCGCTAGGATTTTCCAACATTTTTGAAAGAACAAAGCTTGGAAACTATCAGGCCCTAGAGATTTATCTAGGCTAAGCTTAGAAAGAGCTAAATTGATTTCTTCTTTTGTAAAAGGTATATTGAGCTCCTTGTTGTGAAATTCTCTGATAACTTTAGGTATATTATTTAGCATAATTTTTTGTTTAGTTAAATTAGATGAGTCATAATTTTTTAATAGATTCTCATAATATGTGATGAAAGTTTGAGCAATTTGTGCTGGATTATCAATAGTACTACTATTATTATCTTTAATTTGAGTAATAGTTTTAAAAGCTCTGTTGTGTATTGTAAGATTGTGAAAGAATTTTGTGTTTCTGTCTCCTTTTACTAACCATTTTTCCCTTGACTTTTGTCTCCAAAAGACTTCCACTTTTGCTAAAATATCTTCTTATATGATTAGTAGTTCTTTTTATTTAATGTATTTTTCATTGTCCGTGCCATTTTTAATGATTTCATTATTTAACTTTTTAATATCTTCTTCATTATTCAGTTTGTCCTAGAATATATTATTGAAATGTATTTTATTCTCTTTTTGTATGTTTTCTTTGAGCATTTTAAGTTTTGATACAAAATAATACATCTTTGATCCTATAAACTTCCCTTCATCCCACCATTGTTTAATATTCTCCATGAATGTTTTATCTAAGAACCACATCTTTTCACATTTTAAAGGATTCCTATTAGGTTTTATAGGTTTTGTTAATTCAATTTTAACAAGATAATGATCTGATCTTGCAATATGTTGAATTGAGGCAGTGATTGTGAAATCCACTTCTGTTAGTTCTCCTTTGAAAAAGAATTTGTCCAATTTTTCTACAATATAATTGAAGTCTTTTCTTTATTATTCCATGTGAACACTCTATTACTAGTTGATATTTCTATCAATTTATTAACTCTGACCCATTTTCTAAATTATACTATATTTCTTGTAAAAATCTCAGAACCTCCAAATTTTTCTTTGAGGTCAAGTATGGCATTAAAGTCACCACCTATGATCATGTTTGTTGTATGATATAGTTCCATAAAGGCAAATATATCATTCCAAACTTTTTGTTTGTCTAAAGTTTGTATTGGGCCATAAACATTAATTAGAATGAATTAGGGATTATGCTTAATGCTTGAAACCATACTCCCCATCCAGTTGTTTTTTGATACTATATTTTTAATGTTTGTTGTCCTAGTATTCCAAATGATTCCCATTGCACCTTGTTGATCTCAAATTGGTTTTGACAATTGAGTGTTAACACACTTAAGAAATTTTCTAGGTTGAAGCCGAGTATAATATAGATGTTGAGTTACAATATGTGCCGAGTCATAAATTCAAAAAGTGCCTAGTCATTTAGATGCCAAGTAGATAGACAGTAGTGACTAAAAGATGCTAAGCTAGTGTATGTGCCGAGTAAATTATAGGTGCCAAGAAAGATAGAATTTCTATGTGTCAAGCATCAATAATTAGTAAGTGTCTACCAACATAGAATCAGTATAAGATTTTGTGCCCTCACAAACTAAGATGAAAATTGTTTCTAAGCCAACATATGATGAATATTGAAGGATTAAAAGATAAGATCGAATCTATTTGATTCCCTATAAAATCAACATGCAACAAATCAAAAAATGGAAAGAATTGAGTGGGAAAGATGGATGAATCTCAATCATAGATTCATACCTAACCCTAAGTCATGAAACCTTTTTAAGGAGGTTGAAACCCCATAATCCAAAAATGTATGAGAGAGTATGAGAGAAGAGAATGCATGCAAGGATAGAATACTAGCAAAGTTTGAAGAAAGTTAAAGGGGTGAAATGACTTAGAAGGACAACATTGTAGTATCAGTTAACAGAACAGAGTATCAACACTTTGTATAGAATCATATTAGATCAAAGAGGATCATATCATAATAGACTAAACATCGATATGATATCAGCAATTGAAGATTGTAAGTTATCAAGTCAACACATTCTACTATGTTTTCTAGCCATTGTATTAGGAGAATGAAAATTCTATGAAGATAGGTTGGTTTAATAGTCATTTTGTAAATCCTTTAAGAATGTGACATTCCAAGTGAGTGTTTGTAAAATTCTTTAGAAAAGTACACCATTAACAAGGTGTTGGAGCCTTTAAAAAGGCAGGCCTCTCACAAGGCAGACCATTGATGATGGTCGAACTTTGTAACCTCGACAAGTTACATATTGTTGTAGTGATAAGTTGTGGCTGTCATCCTCACCCCAGTTTTACCTTCTCCTTTTGGAGGGTTTTTGGGTGATCAAATATTGTGTTGATTATTTTCATGCATGCCTTTACTTTCATGTTAATTAAAATTTTTTCATGCATGTATTGCTTTCAGTTAAAAGTTTTATGGGTTAAAGTTTGGTACTTCTAATTCACATCCCCCCCCCCCCCCCAATAGAAGTATTCTTCCCACTTGTAAATTCCAAAAATTGGTATCAAAGCTAAGTTCTTACAAGGAGAAGCCTTACAGCTTGAAGGAAAGATCTAGCAATGGAGGTCTACAAACTTGGGAAGACTATAGAGAATCAAGAGATTGAAATACATGTCATTCTACATTCTCTAGAAGAAGCCAGGGAAGAATTGAGGAAATCCCTAAAGAGAAGAAAAGAAATTGCTATAGCTGAAAATGATACATAGTATAAGGAGATTAATACTAAAAAAGTATTTTTCAATAGAGATTCTAAGGAGTTTGATGTAGCAATTGCAAACCTAATGGAGAAGAATAGAGCTCAAGCAGAAGAGATCAGAATTCTAAACATTGAACAAGAATCACAAGCCATGATGCTTTATGAAGTGACTGAAGAGAAGAAGTGAGCTATTGAAGATAAAGCTATGATAGAAGATGACAAGAGAAACCTTGCCAACATGCTAGAGGAAAAGAAAATTGAGATTGCAAGAGTTTCCAATATGTAGCTAGACATCCTAAGCCAAATGATGAATGCCCATCATGAGCTAAATGTCAAGGACATTGAGATCTCCACGCTAAAGATGCAAAATGAACAACTGCAAAATGACTTGAGAAGAGAGAAGAAAATTGTAGAGAGTTTCAACAAACCCAATGAAGCTATCAAATACTTTGAATAGCTACTAAAATCACCAAGATCTAGCAATGACACTTTAGGACTTAGATACACTAGAACGAAAAAAGGAGAGTTGTCAAAAACTACAGAAGAAAGAAGTGACAAAGGTAAGAACACAAAACCTACTTGTAATTTTTTTGGTAAAAAGGAACATATCTCTAATGTATATAGAAGCAAGAATGTCAATCAGCATGACAAACCTAAAAACATGAGACACTGTCACAAGTTCAATAAGAAAGGTCATCAGGTATATGATTGTTGAACTAAAACCATCAAGACACCAAGATTTGAAGGTCACTACTAAATTGCAAGAAGTATGGACATAGAGCCTATGAATTTAGATCTAAGCCTATGTGGACACCAAACCAACCAGCAAAGACAAATAGTCATGGACACCACTACAATTGGGACTACAACACTAGGCAGAGTTGTCACTACTATCAAGAATATGGACACATTCCTAAGAACTATATAAGAACACACTTTAGTGGCAATTAGAATAGGTGGTTGAGTCAAATCACTTCTTTTAGCTGCCTAAAGATTGGACACATTAGCAAGTATTGCCCAATTAGGTCCAAGGCACCCAACTCTGAGTTCAACAAAGGACAAGGAAAAGTTGATATTGAACACATCAGAGGAGAAATGAATAGAACATGGAAAAGAAAAGATGGAAGCAACACATCCAATGGAGGGATCACTCCACCTAAAAGGTCAAGTGGTCACATTTCATCCAACTAAGAAAAAGAAGGTACGAGGGACTAATATTTAAATGTTATATCATACATTAGTTTCAAGACTAAACTAGTACTAAAAAGGATAGATCAACATGAATAAAGATGCAAAGTTAAATCTTCAATATTTTCACATTGTTGTCGAGTAAGGAAAGTTTCCTTCAGATGCCAAGTAAAATCCTAGTATATGCAGAGTTGTCTACCAAAGTTAGTAGAAGCCGAGTTAGTAGTGGATGTCAAGTGAATGGAAATTCCTATTGAAGCTAAGGAAAACTCTAGTGTATGTCGAGTGTTGGAAAATCAATGGAAGTCGAGTGAAATAGAATTGCATAAGGAGCCGAGTGGACAGTTGTATATGCACTCAGCATTAATTGCTATGAAATGAAAGGTATAAGGTTGAGTTTTCAATCATTTTTCATCATCACAAACATAGAGCAAGAGAAAGAAGAGTGTAGAAACAATTTGTAAGAAGAGATTGAAGCTTTTGCAAAGATTCCAACCAAGATTTAGCATCATTTCATCAATTTAAGGTACTTACACTAGTGTCGAGCTACACAGTTAAGCAATTTTTATGTCTTGAAATGCTAGTTTTCAAAAATGGCATCTAGCTTTAGGAAAACCCAAGACAAGGAGTTGTTTGAAGTTCAATTGGTCAATAATAAAGTTAAACAACTAGATTTTAGACCAATTCCCAAAGTTGCATACAAAAATGACCCTGCCAAAGCTTTATCTATTATTCCACCTAAAGTTGAAATTGTGCAAGATGTTAAAAGGTGTTATAAATTTAAAATAGGTGCAATTGGTGACATGGAGATTCAACAAGCATATGAAAAACTTTGTGAGAACGGGGTATTGAAGGAAGAGTTTCAGATTGTTGAAAGGAAGGGCTTAACCCATGCCCTAGATTTTCTTATTGTATTCAAAACTGAATGGATAAGAATTGTGTTAAGTAGAATCCATGATGGAATCCTATAGTTGGAAGATGGACCCATTAAACTATCTAAAAGAATTATACACAGATTAATCGAGTACCCAACCCTAGAATGGCGAAACACCCTAAGGAGTGATTCTAAAGAAGCCATGGAGAAGAACACTAGGGCAAAGTGGAACAAGAGAGGGATGACTATTGACACCATCAAAGATCATCTTGTAGAATTTTTTGTTAGCACCATATCTCATAAATTCTACCAGTCAAGCTGACTCAATAGTGTACCTTGTATTGTAGTTGATGTGGGATACAAAATTGTTAGGAAAGATCATACTTATGATCTAGCTGAACTGCAACTACAACAGATTATGGAAAATTTGGGAGCAATAAGGAGGTCCAAGGGTGCCAAATGCAAATTTGGATCAATTTGATAAGTTTATCTTTCTATGTTCATAATGAATTCCCCTCTTTTGGAAAGGTAAGCTAGAAAAAAAATAGGCCAATAGCAGTACACATGAATGAATAAATAGATCAAATGGGGGAAAATTTTGAAACTATAATGACTAGCTACTTCGAAGACTTTAAGAAGTCAATGAAATAGAGACTCAAGATACATGTCTCTCTTGTTGAACAACATATTAATGACATTTATCCCAAAGGCAAGAAGATAGCCAATCCTAGCCTAGCAAAGCCTACCACAAGGGCCAGTACAAGAGGTACAACAAAGGAGGCTAAGGAGCAGGAAAAGAAGAAGGTTGCTGAGCAGGCAGGTCCAGCCAAGAAGAAGCTGAGAAGAAAATATTTTGCAGCCCTTGAATTAGATGAAGAAAGAATAGAATCTGATGACAACAACCAATTCAGAGTGGTAAGTCAGACCACTAAGTCTAATTTAAAAACATATGTGATAATATTAAGGATAATGTAGACTTGTCAGTTTCAAAAGTATTGATTTTAATAAGTTGAATAGAGAGGAATAGAACATGGTTGAAGAGTCAGTCTACACCATGATGGAAAATTTCAAGAACACTCCACTTGAACTTGACAATTCAATGCCTAAGGAGTTATATTCCATTGTAGAAAATAAATGGCATTATTGCCTTAATATGAAAAAGAAATAAGAGAGTCAACATTGGTTCGAGTAATGCCTAAACTCACTAAAGGGAAAATTAGCAAATCAAATAAGAAACATGGGAGAAAATTTGCACCCAAATATAGAGCATTCAATATTCTACAAAATAAAATTGAGGATATTGTGAAGAAGTCCACTCTAATGTGGAAGTTAATCTATGGCCTCACAATTGTGAAAGAAGGAGAGGCAGATCCATTTGAGGGAAGAAATAATGGAGATGAAGAAGACAATCATAAGGAAGAAGAAGGTGAAAAGGATAAGGTAGATTTTATAGTGGAGAAGCAAACACAACACGATGAAATGGCAACTACTAAACAGTAGCACATAGAACATAGTGTGCAAGACATACAATTGCCACCACCAAGTCCTCCACATGTAACTCCCACACCTACAGTTACAGTAATTGTTCAAGATGTTCCTAACAATTCTAGTCAAAACATAAATCTACTAACTATAGAGGATCTTAAAAGAATCCTTCACCAGACTACCCTACAAGCACAACTATGTACAAATCCAGTCTTAGTGAGTATGGAAGAATTGTAAAAGGCTGCAGCTGAAATCACAAGGGATAAGGTGAATCCACAAGAACCACCTTCTCATATCCCAAAAACTACAAGTGGACAACCCCAAGAGAAAGTTTCACAAGATACATTAGCTAAGGTTGAATCCACAGTTATAGTCTCTACAACTGTTGTGGAGCCAGTAAAGGATCAAACATGACAAATGGATATCTCTGTCTCTATAGCACAAGAATAAGGTGCACCCCCAAAAATCACAATAATTGATCAGAAAATTTTTGAAGAGGACAAGGAAATTCCTAAGGAGAAGGAACAAGAGGCAATACAAACATTGATAAATTTTCCTATAGTAGGGACTCCAACTGGAAACCCTACTCTAGATGAAGAAATAGTCATTCCTAAGTATTACTATGAAACCATGAACATAGATCAGATAAATGAAGTGCAAGAGGTAGTAGAAAAGAAAAAGAAATAGGAGATACTTAGAAATGTGTATAAACAAAGGAAAGCATTAATTGAGATTAAAGACATCTTTATAGATGCATTTAGCTTGCAGGTACCTAATGAAACCAAGCCTATTATGGACAACTATCCATTATAGTGGACTATGTACAGAATTAAGACCTTAATACTAATGCAAAACTGTTAGACTGGTTTGAAAAGAGGTTTCAAAAAAAGGTGAATGAATGAATATCAAGTGAAATAGCACTATCACAGGTGAAGCTTGAAAAGAAGATTGAAAAGGTAAAGGTACTACTTGAGAATATATTCTCATTGCACTCAAAATTGTGTGACCCATCAATTTTCACATAAGAAACTAGCTAGTGGATAATGAGCTTGGAGAGGAATATAAAGATATCAAGCATTCAACTACCCAAGGATCTAGCTCAAAGTGAGAAGCATTTCCAAACTATGCTTCACACTCAAAAGGAACTAGTCATGCTAACAGTAGATGAGGCAAATACTAAGGATACAATTATCCATAACCCCAAACATGGAAATTTTGCAAAAAGAACTGGCCTATTCTGAAAATGTGTTAAAGAAAGACCCCAATCTTTCTACATTAGAAGGCCTAGTTCACCTTGCAGCAGATTCATCCATCCAACTTAAATCACCTGAAATTGCACTAGACAACTGGGATGCACTCTCAAGATAGTAATGGAGGTAAATAAATATTTTTTGGCTCTTATATTCAGTTAATGCATAGATCCCTTTGACATAAGTATCAAAAAATGGGGAGATAAAATTTTTGGGAGATAGATTTTGGGGGAGAGAAATAGAAAAGCCAAAAGGATACAATAAATACAAGGGAAGATGTGTGAAATGGGGAGTTTAGAATAGAGTAGATAGAATAGGGCAAATAGATAAAGAATGACAAGGAAAGGTAGAGATAAAGAGTATCAAAATTAGCGAGACAAATCTAGCATGAGAAGTTTTGGAGACAGAAAAGGCACATCAACTCAAGGGGAGTTATTAATTTTGAGGTATCTTCACAAAAATTTGAACAATTTTTTAAGTTTTGTATATATGTCAAATAGATGTAAATTATACTAAAAAAGATTAGATTCATCATGAATAGTTAAGTGTTTTTAACACTCATGTCAAAGGGGGAGATTGTTGATCTTAGATTGGTTTTGACAATTGAGTGTCAACACGCTTAAGAAATTTTCTAAGTTCATGGTGAGTATAATATAGATGTCGAGTTACAATATGTGTTGTGCCAAAAATTTAACACGTGCCTAGTCATTTAGATGTCAAGCAGATAGACAATGTCCAGCGAGTTTCAACTGTTGAGTGACTAATAGATGTCAAGCCAATGTATGTGTCAAGTAAACTATAGGTGTCGAGCAAGACAAAATTTCTATGTGTGAAACATCAGTAATCAATAAGTGCCGAGTAACACAAAATTAGCATAAGAGTTTGTGTCATCACAAACTAAGATGTAAACCATTTCTAAGCTAGGATATGATGAATCTAGAAGGACTAAAAGATAAGATCGAATCTATTTGATTCCCTGTAAAATCAACATGCAGCCAATAAGAAAAATGGAAAGAATTGAGCGGGAAAGATGGATGAATCTCAATTGTAGATTCATACCTAAACCTAAGTCATGAAACCTTTTTAAGGAGGTCAAAACCCCATAATCCAAAAATGTATGAGAGAGTATGTGAGAAGAGAATGCATGGAAGGATAGAATACTAGTGAAGTTTGAAGAAAGTGAAAGGGGTGAAATGACTTAGAAGAAGGATAGCATTGCAGTATCAGTTAATAGAACAGAGTATCATCACTTCATACAAAATCATATCATATCAAAGAGGATCATATCATAATGGACTAAACATTGATATGAAATAAGCAATTGAAGATTGTAAGTTATCAGGTCAACACATTCTACTATACTTTCTAGCCATTGTATTAGGAGAATGAAAATCCTATGAAGATAGGTTGGTTTAATAGCCATTTTGTAAATCCTTTAATAGGGTGACATTTCAAAATTGAGTTTTTGTAAAATCCTTTAGATAGATACACCATTAACAGGTGTTGGAGCCTTTAATAGGGCAGGCTTCTCACAGGGCAAACCATTGATGATGGTCAAACTTTGTAATCTTGACAAGTTACATATTGTTGCAGTGATAAGTTGTGGGTGTCATCCCCACCCCAGTTTTACCTTCTCATTTTGGAGAGTATCTAGGTGATCAAATATTGTGTTGTCTATTTCCATGCATGCCTTTACTTTCATGTTAATTAGAAATGTTCATGCATGTATTGATTTAAGTTAAAAAAATTATGGGTTAAAAGTTTGGTACTTTTGATTCATCCCCCCCCCACTCTCAAAAGTATTCTTCCCACTTGTAAATTCCAACACACCTAATGCTCCTTCTGATTCCTTCATTTCTACATTCCATCTGCCTAGTCTTTTTCCTAGTTTTTCCCCTTCTTCTTTGTTAAGCTTGGTTTCTTGTATCATTATTATATCTTATTCAAAGAGTGTTAAGTTATGTTTTTACATAACTTCCTAGTGTTATCATAAGTGCTCTCATCAAATATTTCATTAATAGAATTGGAACTCTTTGCCCCATTAGGGTTTTACACAGAAAAATCAAGCTCAAGAATTTATTTATTGGAAAATCTCATACATTTTAGCTTATAACCTTAAAATCATAATGTTCACAAAAGGAGATATAAATGATGATACACATAGAGGAGATTAATAAACAAATTATTATGTATTCTAAGTGAAAAATAGTCAAAATTGTGTACATCCTAAAATGGTCGCCTAGACTATGGGGCCCCATTATTTAATTTATCAAATTTCTTGAATCAATAGTTTGCAATATTTTATTCAATCAATTTTCCTAATCAAAGTCAATTTTTTTAATTTTTAAGGTTGATCATTTTATCCTAAGTCTTATTTAATTAAGATAAAATCTCTCTCTTAATTAAATAAAATAAGTCCCCATTTAATTAAAAGAAAACCTCTCTTTTAATTAAATAATTCATCCACAGTTAATTAATTAAGAGAAAAATCCCCCTTTTAATTTAATTAAATATTTCCTATTTAATTAAAAGAACTTGCTCCCTTTTAATTAAATAAAAATCCCACTTAAATATCTCTTTTTGATGAAAAAGGAAATAAAACAAAAAAAAAATTAAATAAATCTATTTTTTGTTTTCTCTACACTTAATGTGGGAGTTATTTTTTTCCTCTTTCTACTTTCTTCTCCATTTAATTATTTTCCTATTTTCTCATTGGTGGATCTTTATTTCACAGAGATCATTCTTTCTCCACCCTTGATTAAATCTTTTTTTCCTCTTAATCTTGATCATCCAATCTTCTTTATAAGGGAGAACCCTCTCTTCATTTTGGACATCCATTATTATGCTATTGTTATGCTGTAGGTTTGGAGAGAAATTTTTGAAGAAGGAGTTTGAATACAAAATCTTTTTGTGGAGAACTTCTACCTTCTTGTCTTATTCTCTCTTGCATGCATGGCTTCCGTCATGAGTTTTCATCCTTGCATTTTCATATTAACTTAGATCCATATTTGTTTTTGTATTGAATTTTTTATTAAATTTTCCTTCTTGCATTTTTTTGCATTGTTATCATTTAGATTAGTTTTCATCTCCATTTGCATGCATATTGGATCCTTGAATCTCTTGTTTCATGGTGTACTTGCATGGGCATAAACTAGGTCAAGCTGAGGGCCTCCATTACAAACCTCTGCACTCCATGAATAGAGAGCTATGAGCCACCATTCGAGACCTCATTTTCTAACAATCTTGAATATAATGACTCATAGAAAAATGCCCTCATTTTAGGCATACAAAAATAACTATTAAATATCAGAAAAATGTTCCTTTATAGTAGGAAATATTGTTAACTAAATATACTTAAAGTAAAATTTAAAAAATAAAAAAATGAATTCTATACATCTATAAATACTTGTTTTCTATAGCAAAAAAATTAGTTGTGGTTGCTATGCTAGAAAAGGCACACAAAAGTTCAACTGGTCACGATGAGTGGAGTCACATTGGTTGATGTTTTGGAGTGCACACAAATTGTGAATCTTTGGTTTTATAATAAAGAAAAACCCTATAGTATAATAGAGGATAGAAAATAAAACCCTTATGAAAGCTAAAAGTATAAAATGACAAAAAAGAAGCCTTTCTACCTATTATAATCAAATTAGATTCTAGAAAATTCACCATGTTGAAGCTCTTTTCCTTGGCATTGAGACAATAGCTCATGACTAGGTCACACATCATGGCTCTTTCTTTGGCTTTTGCAAGCCAAAAAAAAAACATAAACAAAAAGTCTAGAACTCCACTTAATGAAGAATTTTACTAAAAATTATATCACTTTTTATAGGAAAAAAATCCTATTCTTTGCAACCTTCTTTGATAGTCTACAAGATAGGGTTGTTTTGAACGCAATTCAAGGTTTCACAATCAAAGTGTGGTGGGAATTATGAAATGTTGATTAAAGGGAGATAGACATGGGATCAGACTGAGCAAGTCCTGATGAAGATTTGAGAGACCACGGGAAAAATAAAGGAAAAATGTTAGAATCAAACATCAAAGCTAAAGAAAAATTTGGTATTTAGTATAGTTTGCACAATCCACTCAAGGAAAGTTTGAATTAATATGTGTCACACATTTCTTGTTCGCAAATCATAAAGGAGTTTTCTTTTAGAATGTTGCTAATTATAAGGAGTGTTGATTTTGGTGAAGGTGAATAAAAATCAAAAGAGGATATACAAAGAAAATTTTTGATGGGAGTGTTTCTAGAGAATTTCAAAGAGTACAACTGCTAAGTACAAAGTTGTATGCTACTCTCTTAAGATGGATGGAAAAATTGAGGTTTGAAAGTTGCCTAATTACTTGCTTGAAGTTAAAAATTTAATTACAATTTTTTTAGTGAGTTGTTAGGTGAAAAGTGAATCAATTTAAAACTCAATATGTTTCCCATATTTTACAAACACATGTGAGTCTACCTGTTAAACAAGTTATTTTTTACAAACAATTTCGAGTCTCCTTACTAAAGGATTTTTTTTATCTACATGCAAAGTGGGATTGATAATGTCTAGTCCTACTCTATTACTAGTATGAGGTCCAACCCCATCAACGAGTTCAAAATTGTTCTGTATTAAATTGGGATTTTTCCACTTGTCATGCATGCATGTGAAATATGGACACATTGACAAGGTGCATGTTAGCATAAATTGTTCTATATTGAATTGGGGTTTTCCCACTTTTCATAGATGCATGTGAAATGTGAACACATTGACAAAGCACATGTCATTGTCTATTACCAATAGTTTTCATAGCTGTCAAAGCTCAAATTTTTGGAGAATTTTTTTAGCAAGAAAAAGAAAAGATCCTCCGAAAAAATAAGTTGAGCCAATCAAAAAAATAAGAATTTTCTAGGGGCATTTCAATAGGAAGTGGTTATGAAACTATAGGATATACCACATATTAGAATATTTTCACCATTACCGAGGCTTGAACTATTGTAAGATAGACATCCCAAAACTTTGGTCTCTTGCCTTAATGATAGGGACTAATAATTTATACATAGACATTATTGATTAATTAATGTCTCTTTTAATGGAATCACTTTTATATTATTGGATGTATGGGAATACATGAGAGATGTGTCTATAGGATTACTAATCATTATAAAACATACAATTGAGTCACTAGTTACATAATGAGATACTATAAAGATAGATAAAGGAAAAACAAGATAGAACTTAAAAAATTAATGAAATGTATATGTAATAGATTGAGATCCATAAATGCTAGCTAGATGTTCATGGTAAAAATTAATTTTAAGTAATATTAGTTATTATATAGGATATATAGTGGGTGCATCATAATTATTCAGCTATTCCATTATACAATAATTAATGTTAATATTGCATATAAAAGGGTTTATGCAATATTAATTTTAAAGAACATGTGTAATAGATCATTTTTTGTCTAAATGGGTAAAGTTTTTGATAAAGGAGGAAGGGAGAGGGCCCTGAACCCATAGTTAAAAATATAGCAAGGCAAGCTAAGAGCCATTACAACCTAATAGCTAGCCAAAAGACCAAAATCGTCAAAGAGATCACTCCCACAAAATAATAAAAAATAGAAACCAACCACCAAAGAAACTAAAAAACATCTTGAGAGAATCATAACTAATCAAAGATAGCATGAAACTAAAATTTTACTAAACAACATGCAATAAAATAAATCAAGCCAAAATATAGGATTCGATATAAACTATATGCATATAACAGTGTTCTAAAAGTAACGAATCTTTAAAATACTTAAGTACTTAACATAAAAATGTAAAGGTCCTAAATATATGTAAGTTTAAAATAATATAAACCATATTAAGCTTAGGACAAATATAATTTTTTATACCTCTGCAACAGGCGACCTACAAATTAAAATAGGAAAGAAAACTAACCTTTTTTAATATATTCCATTCTTTGGTAATTTGGGCAAGCTCCCATGCCAATATGTGACATCTCTAGCCTCTTGTTCAGGATCCTTCTCATTTCTAGTGGAGTCCACATCCTTGATCTTCTTGTTGATATGAGATTGTTTTGAAGAACTTGTAATGGAACAATCATTATTTTGTCATTGATGTCAAACCTACTACTTGTTGGTAAGACAAATGCCTAGTTGATTTGAGTACTATCATTTTTTTGATTAATGGAGATGTTTTGATCAAATAAGGTAATAAGAGCTCCTAAGGGAAAGATTGAGTTATGGTATGAAAAAGGAGTACAAAGATCAGTTAAGACAGTGATGATGTAATGCCCTGATAAGGGATCCAAAAGAAATAACCTAAAGTTTTACTAAGTTTTCCAACATTTCTTTTTTAAACAAGATGAATAACATACACATCAAACAAATAATAGTGGAAGCAATAACATACAATCAACTAAAAGCATACATAACAGGTTACATTTCTTAAGGATCCCATGACATTGAAGTACATTTAGATTTAATTAATACTAAATTCATCAAATACCACATCCATATGAAAGAATAATTAAAAAGTGCAATGTCCATTTAATTTGGAATGCTCAATCATCCACTATAAATGTCACAGGCTATGAAAGGCTAAAAGAATATACATATGTAGAAATAGAAATGCATCATCCTCTTCGGATCCATGAAACAAGTACAATAAAATAATGAAACCATCCACCATACATTATATATCCATCCATCATAAAATATATAACATCCATCACGAATTATAACCATCCATCATAATGATACAAAGAAAGAATGAAAGGAAATGCAAACAAAGAATGCTCTAGCGACGGTGACTATGGACAGATCTCAATGGTAAGAGTAAAAAAGCACTACCACCCAACTACATGGAACCTAAATGGCCCACTCCCACCATGTTGAGGAGATAATCTCAAATCCCAAATAGGATATCGAACCAAATATCAAAAATACTCTTTATGTCTAGGAAATCCTAAAAGTATTCTAACTGAAGGGTTCCAAGATAGGTTGACATCTATACCCAGAGGCACATAAAACACATAGGAAACCTACTATGTAAGTGGGCAAGTGTCATCGAATGAATCACACTAGGGTTACCCTAGTAGTCTCTTAGGACCCCAGCCCCCTAGTGATCCCTATGAAGCCACTAGAATCCTCTCATACTAACAAGGCATACTATGGATGCAAGGTCACAACCAAGAATTCTCTCTACTCCCATCCTAGTACATACTAGCACTCAAGGCATGGGCGAGAACATACAAAGACTCTTATTAGGTTTATTTTACTCTCATTTAGTCTAGTATTTTCACTTATTAAACAACTTGCAATGGGTTACCCTAGCATCCACTTAGGGCCCCAGCTCCCATTGCAAGCCACTTCTTGACATTACATATAGATAACCTACCCTAAGCTCATGAAATCACAAATCAAAGAATCATAGTAAAACACCTCAGTCCAATACAAGTGACTGGAAAGCATCAAAAGATAAATCACAATACCCATCAGTTGTCAACGAGCAACTGGAAAGTATCCCAATAATACTGATCCATGACTTAAAAATGGTTAAGTCAAATATCTCATAGCATAAATCTTTCCATCCCACAAAGGCACTAAAAATAGTAATCAGCAATATAAATACACTGAACATAGAGCATATCAACACATTACAACGGTTCAATAAATATAATCAAAATTGAGTCAGCATACTTTCACACTCACAGAACTCCAAAGTCTTTGGTAGATGTCCTAGAACTGGTCGACAATCTAGTCAACCCCAAACCCCAAACATAGACATCACACAAAACACAAGGTGTAAGTTTCATGTTTTAGTTTGTCTTGAAAGCACATGGTTAAGTTAAATATAAGGTTTTAGTTTTCGTTTCAAAGTATGTTTTCAAGTAAGAAGATTCTCTTTTACCCTATAGTTAACCCATATATTTGTTGGAATAAAAATAAGGCTTTACCCCCATAATACTTGAAATCAATTTTTCTAAAATTTACTAAGGGTAAATATTATATTTGTTTGAATTTGCTAAGGTAAGATTCTCATTGATTTCTGATAAAATAATAGTAATTCTATTAGAGTCAAAATTTAAATAATCTTCAACAAATTTAAAAAGATCTCCTATATTACTAACTAATGCTCATAATATATTTTATTTTATTTTGTTTTAAGTAAACTAATATCTATTTAAATAACATTTAATTAATTATTATAAATTTATTTTAAATAAATTAATAACTATTTAAATAAAATTTAATTAATTATTATAAATTAAAACTTTTAATAAATTTTATTAATAAAAATAATATTAAAACAATTTTATTATTCCTCTAAGCTACAAAGCTTCTCGTTCAGAGAACTTGACTCTAATACCAATTGTTGGAATTACAAGGGGGGTGGTGGTGAATCAAGAGTTTAAACTTGGACCCATAAAACTTTTACCATTCATACATCACATGCATTAACATACTAAAATAACATGTAAAGTAAATGCATCTAAAGCATGTAAGCAATTAAACACACACACTTGACCCCGGATATGATTACCTAGAAACCCTCCAATGAGAAGGTAAAATTGGGATGGGGATGAAATCGAATAATTTTCACTACTACAACAATAAAGTGTAACCAATTAAGGTGAATCATGATCTGCCCTATTAAAGGCCTACCTTGTTAAAGGCTTACAAAGACTGTTAAGTCCCACTTTGTTAGAGGATTTCAACACCTTGTTAGAAGTGTGCCTAGCTAAAGGACTTTAGGCCATTCACTTGGAACACCACCCTATTAAAGCATTTGGCAAAGCCTATTAGGACTACTTCACCTAGTAGATTTAACTAAAATCACTTGTCAAAATGTCTTAGCATAGATCTTGTGGTTGGCACTTGCTTGCTTGATAATAGATCACCTCTATCCAATCTCTAATTAATCCTTCATGATCTAATGTACCAATGATGTATCCTCTATCCTATGTTCTTCACTTAACTGATTTTGCAATTCACTCTTATTGTTAAGTCACCTTGAATGCTCTGCAAACTATCTTGTTCACTCCTTCAATTGAATCATCCACCCCTTCACAATGCTCTCAACTCTCTTCTCTCTCTTCTCTCTCATGAAAATTTAGGGCTTTATACTCCTTAAGAAGACTAAGGTGGCTTAGGGTTAGGTATGAATCTATGGTTGCAATTCATCCATTTTGCCACTTAAACCTTCCCATTTTTTGGTTAGATGCATGTAATTACATAGGGAATTTACATGTAGATTTGTCCTTATCTCTAAAGAATTGAAATCTATCCTTATGTTGGCTAAAAAATGGTTTATATAGTTGTTTGTGCCATAACAAACAAATATGTCCAGTCTGTGTTACTTGGCATATGTAGTTACTAATGCTTGGCATATACTATAATTTTGATTCTAACTCGGCACTTGAGCTGCTCAGCACCTAATGTTCACTTAGCACTTGAATAACTCAACATGGTCTATCTGCTCGGCACTTGAGTGACTTGGCACATGAGTGACTCAACACTCATTGCAACTTGGAATGGTTTTATATTTACATGTTATATTCGACATGTATTACTCAATTGTCAAAACCAATCTTAGATCAATAGCTCCAACACCCACAAATCTAAAACATTCAAAATAGCTGAAAATAAATTATATTTTGAGTCCAGTCCAAATACATTAACTCATATATAAACCACTCTATCCTTTGATTTATAGGTAAAATAATAAGCATCATTGTCATCTTGAAACAAAATAATAACAGGTTAAAATTGTAAATAGATTTACTTTGGTTGTGGGTACATAGAATTGAAGCTAATAAGAAGAGAAATATGTCAAAAGTAAAAGAACCAACCATTTTTATTTGAAATTTTAACCAATGGGCATGTCTGAAATTGACATGAAAAATTGATGGGTAAAAATATTAGAGTACAGTAAAAGTAGCATTTCACTTGAATTAAAAAGAACTAGAACAAAACGTTGTGACAATCAAGCATAACTAGATATTTCTGAGCGTAAAGTTTTAAGACTTCAATATTCATAAAGGAAAATCATAATGAGAATCAACAATGGTGACCCTAGGAAAGTATGCATACCTTATAATTTCAAGTAGATTTCTAGAACAATGTTAGGAAACGAAACCATCTACTCATTTGGTTTCACTTTATTTTCTTGTCAAGAGTTAATACAAAGAGAAATGTAGGTGGTTCCTAAAAAAGTTTAACATAAAAAATTTCTTTGTAATCGCAAAATATTTTACTAAAATGACCTTAATAAGAATCAATGACTATAATCTCCATATGCTTTGAAATGAAAAGAAATAAATAAAAAAACTCAAAATTGATCATTTCTCAATGGAAGGTTTCCATCCTAAAGCTTTAATTGTGCTTGATGTTTATGAGGATTTATCTCCTTGAAAATATGTACATTTTCCATTGTCTTCATTTTTATTGAGTATTTTCTTCATGTTGTATCTTTTGTATATGGCTTTTGACTAAAAGAGAGGTAAAAAATTTATTAAATACCAAAGAGAATAGAACAATAGAAGAAACAAAGAGCACTAAAGAGCTTTATCCTAGTCCACAAGTTGAGCAAGCTTCTAAGATAAATTAGGGGGAAGCATCCTATGATATAAATAATGTTCCAATTCGGCACATGCTCGGAGGCCCTTTTAGCCAAGCAATTAGCCACACCATTCCACTCATGAGGGATATGCATAAAAGACATAGAATCTAGAGAATTGTATAACTGAGTGATCTGTTGAATAACCAAAGCCAAATGCCAATCCACATCCACAAGTTTCTATCTATTCAATAAATTCATAACCACCTATGAGTCAGTCTCATAGATAATTCTTCTCTAGCCATGTTGACAGTGTTCTTCCAATACAACCAAGATAGCAAGGACTTCCATAAGTTTACTTTTATAGTAACCCATGTAGATAGAAAATAGAAATTGTACATTACCAGAGCTATCATGCCCAACTCCCCCAATACTAATTGGTCTAGGATTTCCCTAAGAAGATCCATCAATGTTGATTTTAAGAACTCCATCCTAGGGAGGAGTCCAATGCCCCTCATGATTAACACATTAAGAGTGTTGCCTAGCTCTATTCCCAGATCATCTATGGGGGAGAGAGGGAGTATCGCCCTAAAGAGGAAAGGAAAGACATAATTAAATACCAAAATCTCTAGGGTCCAAAACTCCACCAAAGTTTCATTTATCTAGGAGTGTTTCATGAAGAGAATTATCAATTTCCCCCACAGGTGCCTTATCTCCAACTGCACATTATGAAAAATCCTCCTATTTCTCTCAAGCCAAACATGCCATAAAATAAAGGAAGGGCCAATAGTCTAAGAAACCTAAAGAAAAGAGGTCTTGGAAGGGGGATGGCCCAGACGGTCCCAAAACTTAGACAAGGAGGAAACACACTAGTACATGCATCCCCACACACTCCACCAGAAGTGCCAAATCTGTTTGACAAAGGGGCACTAGAAAATAAGGTGAGAAATAGTCTCTTCACTATTGTGGCATAAGACGTAGATGGAAGACCCCTAGAAGCCTCTCTTTTAGAGATTCTCCCAAGTAAGACAATGATTGTAAACTAGAATCCAAAGGAAAAAGTTACACTTAGGCCAAGAAAAGCTATTCCAAGCTTTCTTCCACCAAGAGACATCCACCTTGCCAAAAAGTTGCTTAGTTAGCACAAGGTACCCTAAAGAAACAAAGTACTTGTTAGAAGAGGAATCTCCCCAAGCCAAAACATTAGGTCCTTGCAGAGAGTTACACTCCCTAGAAGCCAAGATCTGAGAAAGCTCCAGTTGATCCCCTAGAGAGCCACCCGGTGGCCAATCAGAAGAATTATTCCATCTGTAATTAACAGTAAGGCCCAAGTTATGAGCCTCCTTATAATGCCCAAGTTATGAAGCTCCTTACAATGAGCCACCTTATTCCAACTAGGAGAAAAGAAAAAATCACAAAGAGGTTGTAAGTATAGATGAGAGGACAAGAGAGTAGGATGCCCATTTAGGAATCCCTCCAAAATAGAGCCTTAGTGCCTCTATTACAGATCCAAAATAGACTTCTCTTCACTAGGTGAGCACCAATATTGAGGTTATTCCACACCATAGAGCCTCTTCTATCAACAGGAAACCTAGAAACATATGAAGGTTCAACACCAAGTAAATACTTGTATGACAGGATATGGGCCTAAAGCTAAGACTAACTGGAACACCAGCACCAATAAAGCTTCGAAGTAAGAGCTTGACTATACAAGATAGCAAAATAAAGGTCAAGGCATCCTTCCTTTTTTGGCCTACAAATAGTATCCCAATTGATGAGGCTCCATTTAGTGTTTTGAAAATTTTTGCTCCAAAGGAATTGGCAAAAAAGAACATCAAATTCCTTAAGAAAATATGTTGGTGCAGCATGAACTATGCTTCTATATATGGAAAGCACTTGTATGACAAACTGCAAGAGACTCACCCTTCCAGTAGTAGAGAGCAACCTATGAGTCTAATGATTGAATTTTTGTTGAAGCTTGTTGAGCAAGCTCTACCAGAAAAGCTCAGGCTATCTTCCCACCACAATAAGGACCCCCAAGTAAGTTAGAGGGAGAGACTCAATCTAAAAACTTAGGATATTAGCAATCCTCCACTGGATAGGGTCAAGAGTGTTGAAGAAAAAAATAGAGGACCTGTGGTCATTGATTTTCTAACCAGAGCTAGCCAAATAAGAATCCAAGGTGAGCTAAAAGGCTTTAGCTTCCTAAATCTGTGTTCTCCTAGCAAGGGTCGTATCATCAACAAACTAGAGGTGGGAAAGAGTGGGTAGACCATTTCCCCATTGCTAGCCCTAAATTAGATTTTGGGAAACATGAGACTTGATAAGTCTACCAAGTCCCTCAACCATAATGATAAAAAAATAATTAGAAAGGGAATCTCCGTGGTGAAGACCCATAGAGGCCCCAAAAAGCTCTAATGGTTCACCATTAAGGACCAAGAAGGAAGGAATAGTAACATAGCTCAAAACCCATCTAACCCATTCCTGACTAAAGCTAAAAGCTAGAATACCTTTCCACAAGAAACCCCAATTGACTTTGTCATAAGCCTTAGCCATATCAAGCTTGATGAACATGGTGTTTTCTCTAGAAGTACACATATAGTGAATGGCTTCAGAAGCAATAACCACCCCATCCAAAATTTGTTTTCTAGCCACAAAACCCCCTTGTTCCTTAGAGATAGCCATGGGAAGCCAATCTTTAACCCTCTCCACTAGGAGCTTAGTAATGATTTTATAGACCACATTACAAAGAGAAATGGGCCTAAAGAAGTCCATCTGATTAACCTCTTTCTTCTTCAGAATAAAGACCAGGAAAGTAGCATTCAAGGCCCAAAGCATATCTTTATTGGAATAGGACTCTTGAACCACATCCAAAAGGTCATGATTGACAATATCCCAAAATTCCTGGAAGAATTCAATAGGGAAGCCATTAGGCCCTGGATCTTTTCCCTTACATAAATTAAAGACCACCTCCTCCAAGTTGGACATACAAATTGGTCACATAAGAGATTCATTTACCTCCCTAGTCACAATAGATGAAATATGAGACAAGATCGTATTCTCCTCAATGTCCGCTAGAGATAAGTCATCTAAAAAGAGAGTAGAGTAAGACTAAATAGCTTTCCTAGACACATCTTGAGAGGAGGTTAGATGTGTCCCATTAGAAGTAACAAGAGAAGAAATGTAACTCAGGTGTTATGTCGAGCCTACATAGATTTATGGAAAAATGTAGTCTTCTTGTTCCCTTCCTAAAACTAGTCAACTCGAGCCTTTTGTTTCCAATAAATTTCTTCTCTAAGATCCCACTCTACTAAATCACTAGAAGATTTTGATTCCACTATGCCAAGTGCTTCAGAAAAACCCAAATCCCAAATCTACCTAGTAATAACATCAAGACGATCCTGAGACCTCTTCTTCATAATGTGGAGATTAACAAAAAAAAATTGTTCCAATTCTTCAACTTCCTTTTGACATACTATAATTTTTTAGATAAATAAAACATAGTAGTGTCATAGGAAAGGCCTCCCTTTCTTCACCAGTGAGCCATTAAATCATGCAGAGAAGAGTCTCCAAGCCACATTAGCTAGAACTTAAAGGGAGGCTTCTTAGGGATAGTAGCATAACTAGCCATGAGCTTGATAGGCTAGTGGTCAGAGGCTCTCCAATCAAGAATTTTGGAAGAGGGAGAAAGAGAGCCACAATTCCAAAATCAAGAAACTAGGAACCTATCCAAGCATTCCGAGATGGAATCACCTCCAACCCTTTTATTGTTCCAAGTAAAGAGCCCATTAAGAGGTTTGAAATTAGAGAGACGTAAAAGATCTATATTTTCCCAAACAAGCTCTGAAGAAGGACCCAAATGAGCTAGCCCACCCCAATTCTCCTCCAGATTGATGATAGAGTTAAAATACCCAGCCACAATCCAAGGCAAGAATGGGTAGTAGCTTCTGACATTCCTAATATGTTCCTAGAGCTTAATCCTGATAGGGAGAGCAATAGGGGCATACACATTAGTAACAATAATCATCTTTCCAATATCCAGAGAAGAGGCCACCATTGAGAGAGCTGAGTGGCAAGAGATCCAATAGAGAGGCATGACTTTCCTAGGATTCCAACAAATGGAAAGACTACCAGAGCTCCTCAAAGCACCAACACACTGACATTTCCCCAAAAACCAAATTTTAGGAGCACATCTAGACGTGAAATACACTGAAATCTTGGTGTCCTAGATACAAAGGATATCTGGAGAATAATCATCCACTAGCTCATGAATAGCTTTTTGTCTAGGGGTTCTATTCAAGCCCCTCACATTCCATGAGAAAATAATCATTGAGTAGAGTGGGGAAAATGTTCATCCATGGTATTTATAGCCCCAGACTCTACCAATAAATCTCATGTAAGTTTAATTTTTTCCTAATCCTACTTTCACCCAAGAATATCCTTTTCCTATGGAGCAAGAGAAACCATAAGGGCACCAGACTTAGGGCCAATAGAGGTCTCTAACTTCTGCTGAACTACAACATCCTAGTTACCATTAACAATAAAACTCCTCCCCTCTAAGCTAGTAACCCCATACTGAGCCTCAATAGGAATGCGTTCTTCTATGACCATGTTGTTGAGCACCTCAAATCGATTGAATCTCGAGTCCACTTGTTGCTCTAGATGAGATTGCTTGTGACCCCTCCACTTAGCATGGTTTCAAGTAGGGATAAAACCATCCTTATTAGGACTAGTAATATTGGATAACCCTTGCCCCTAACTTGAAGCTTTCATTTGAGGTTTCCCTTTACTAGTACTATTAGTCTAAACATTCCCTTTTCCAATACTAATAGTTTGACCATTCCCCTTACCATCAATAGCCATCCTTGTGCTTGAGAACCTTCTAGGGGTACCATTGCCTTTAGAGGCTTGGGGCATTGGCATTGTAAATTACCATACGCATGACAAATGCGGCATCAGAAGGGAAGGGATTCATAGTCTAGCTATTGAATCCAAGAAGAAGAGCCTAGGAAAATACAGAATTTGGCAAGGGATTATTTAAATCAATTTAAACACAATTACAAGCATAAGAAATAACCTTTTATCCAATGATTGATGTGCTATAGTAGTCTGCTTCCCAAGCACAGCGGCAATCTATCGAAGGATATCCTCTTGCTAGAACTTCAAAGGAAGCCACAATAGGCAAACCCAAACAAGAACCCTCGAAGGGAGATCCTCAGTAGAATTGAACTCTGTATGCTAAGGTTTGACAAAAAGACCCACATGATCGTAAAAATATGGGCCTCCCTCAAATGACTTGGTTCTAATTTGACATGCAAGAGAAAGCCACCAAAAAGTAGCTATTACTAGCTAGCATAATATCCATATCACCTTCCACCTACCATGAACAGTGAATCTAGGCTTCAAGAGCCAATAGGGAAACTCAAATACCAAGAAACTTGCATCTCAATGCATGTATGACCAAATAGCCCCCATCTTCTATTATTGCCTCCGAAGGGATAACCAACACAAGCTGATCCTGGCTACATGGAAGGAAGCCATTAACTTTATTTAACTTCAAGCACTTGCTAACAAAAATTGTCTCCTTCTCCTGTGAACTCACCCCAAGAGAAGATCCACCACAAGTTGAGGCTCTAGCAAGAATAAGACTCTTATCGACCTGCTCATGGCCATAAGAGCCTAGCAAACAAAGTCCCTCATAGCTAGAATTTCTAGAAAAATGTATCATAAATCATTTCTTCCATGCCCTAGTTACTCTAGCATTGTAGTCATCAAAAGATGTTAGGAAGGAAACCAAGACTCCAAATTTATCTTCTATGTATGGTTAAAAAAACCTTCAATTTCTGAATCCTTTTCTATGCTTTGGTGCATTTTTTCCATTTACCATTGTGAGTAACATTATTTATTGTATCTTATATATGAAGGCTAACTATCCATTAATTGGCAAGTATCTATGTGTTACTTCTCATATGAAATAACATATGAGCTCCAAGCTAAAGCTTTTCTTTCTCTTTCTCTTTTAAAAAACTAGTCATTCAATAAAGAAAAAGTTATACACTTATTTTTCTATACAATCATCCCATTAAAAGAAATAAAAATTGTTAACAATTAAATATTTTGCAGCTATCATATTGGGCATTAACGATTGCCATCTAAATATAATTGTACACCTCATACCTATAGTTATATTTGATCTTTATAATACTCTCAATGATGCAGCCTCATATTTATCATTATCTTATGCCTACACTATGTAGCTTCATCTCCTTCAACTGTTTTAACTTTTAAAAATGAATAGTTTTATATACATTTGTTTAAAAATAATTGAAGCTGAGCAGTATGAGAGCTATAATATGTAAAAGTAAAAAAAAAATGTACAAATGACGTGGGTGACCATAGGTATATAAATTATTACACTTATATCATAAAACAAAAAATATATTACATAGTTTACTTCAATGTTAAAAATTGGAACAATTTGCACAATTTGAACAATTCAAATTGGAGGAAGGAGTTTAAGGGTTTTTTTATCAAGGAATGTATAGTTTGCCAGATTTAGGATCTCTATTATGACATTGTAGAGCATCTAAACTAAAGCCTATCAGCTAACATTTTTAACAATAGAAAAAACTAATAAGATCAATTTTATAATTACAATTCTTTCAAACATTTTCTAAAGATTATTAAATTTAACAACATTATTATAAGAATTAAAAATTAAAAATAGTCAACTGTTAAAAACCCTAAAAAGAAATGGGGAAAGAGGATCAAAACAAAAAGGAATGGGGAAAGAGGATCACCTTGCCATCAGAACAAAAAGGAATGGGGAAAGAGGATCACATTGCCTCAATCCATTGTTTTCTTGAAAAAAGCCACAAAGAGAGCCATTGACTAGAACTAAGAAGTGAGTCGAAGATAAATAATGGATGATACATCTAATCCTTTTTTGACAAAATCCAAATTTGGAAAGAAATCTTCATCTTTTAACCAAACTCCATGATGCTTTTGAATACAATTAATTATATTGCAAACTCTCTTGGATTTAATCGAAGCATGAAAGAATTTAGTGTTGAGATCTCAGCACTAATCCAATTATCTCTTGATTTATCCCTCCAAAAAACCTCATCTCTATGAAATATTTGTCCTAGATCATTTTTCAATCTTTTTTCTTGAAGAAAATCTTCATTAGACATACCATCCACAATGACATGATTGTTTGAAAAGCCCAATTTTGATTCAATCCTAAATTTCTGTTAAAAATGTTTTTGAATGAATATTTATTCCATCTTTTAATATTCATTTTAAAATTTTCAATCTTTGTGTGAAACAATAAGTCGGTGTCCTGATAAAAATATTACTCTCCTTCCACCATGATTCTAAATTTGGAAAAAAATCCTTTTCTCTCCACCACATATTTTTAAATCTGAAGCTACCTTTATACCTTTGAGAAGATACTTTGATAGAGAGTTAAACTAGAAAATGATCAAACAGAGAAAAAGAAAGGGTACAGGAATCCATAATAAAAGAAGGTTCAACCCAAAAAGAGCCAACGAAAAATCTATCTGACCTCTCTAAGATAGTGAATTTATCCCTATAGTTGGTCCTAATGTATTTACCATTTATTAAGACTACATAAAATAACTGATTTTGAAGAACAAACATTTTGAATTACTCCATGATTTGTGAAGACAACCCTAAGCCCCTAGACTTATCCTCTTGATCAAGTAAGGCATTAAAATCCCCTGCTATAATCACATTGATGTTATCGATCAAATCAAGCTTATCTGAAATCTTTGACCAGACCTTAAGTTTTTCACCAAATTTAGTGAGACTATAGACACTAAAAAAGGGGAATTCAACTTATACTACTAAAAAATAACTTTCCCAAAGATTCAAGGGGGAGATCTTTCCAATTCTAAAAATTTTATGATGTTTGAATTCCATGATATACCCAATCCTCCCAAGGCTCCAATAGCTTTCTATAAATAACCTTCCGACTTATGGAAAGTCCACAACAAGCTAAGAGCTTTATCAAGATTGATCTTCATCTCTTGTAAGAAAACGAGCTACCCTTCCATTTTATTTAATGCTCATTTTACCATGTGTTTCTGGTCAAGGGCTGGTAGTCCCCTAACATTCAATGTAGAGATTTTCATTTCTCACTGAGGGAGCATTCTACTCGCTTGGCTTTTCTTAAATAATCAAAGACAATTACGAACCCTTTCTCATTAGCCCTCTCTTCTCTTTTCTTCCTATTAGACCTCCTTGCCCTACCACCTTTGGATTTACCAAGAAGGACATTGCCCAATTGATTCACACTTCTTGGATCAACATTTTCTAATTTTCTTGAATAGAAAAAACTATCATCAGATACTTGATCATAGTCCACTTCTATGTTTGGCCACAAATGGGTGGTATTATTTTCCATGGCCAGCTTTCTCCTATCTACTTGATTTTCTTTCAAAATAGAACTTTCCACTTTTTGCACAATAGGGTTTTGCTTCGAAGTAACAATCTTATATTCCATAGAAGCAGTTTCTATAACCATTTTCTTTGGAACCCAAACCTTGTCTAATTTATTCTTTGGTCATCAATTACTCATAGGGAGATTATCACCCTCTTTCCTATCAGAGATTGGCAATTCAATCTAGACTTTCTATTTCCAAATGCCACTCCCTGATTTGAGGTTGATGATTGACAGGATCCTCTTTACCACTGCAATCTTAATCCTTGTATAGAGATATGAATCTTTATTGATGATCTCTTTATCCACTTCCAATAGGGTACCCATTGATTTTCCAATGTGTTCCAAGCACTCATCCCCCCAATACTCTATTGAAATATTATATAATCTAATCCAAATTAGTTCCTTATATGCTGCTAATGGGGTCAAATCAAAATTTGATTGCCATGGCGGCAAATATAATGGTGAAGAATTTAAAAACCAATTTTGTTGCTCTGAGATTTTATTTTTGATTTATTCTTCTTCAAAACCAATGATGAAAAATCCTTTTGGAATGAATTTCAGAACATATTCTTTACACCAATGCTTAGATATCCATTCTCTGATTTGCAGTCTATCAAACCTTGCACCAATAAATCTGTTGATAACTGATTAATAGTTGGAATGTATAATTTCCCCCTCAAATGAAATATAAAATCATACTAGAGGATTCTTGAAACTCAAGCTAGATTACTAAATAGGTTTAGGTAAAATTAATATTTAGGCTTGTAAAGTTCTAGAAGTCATTTATGTTTAGATATTTTTAAAAAAGTTTATTTGTTCTATGTCAATTAGTTTAGATGTTTTTGAAAATAATCAAAGACCTCCATAAAAGAGTCACAATGTAATGTTTTCTATGATCGAGCAAGGAAAATATTTTATAATTTCTATAAGTGCTTGTAGTGTGTATTTTGTGTTTTAACATTGTGGATCCAATCCATCCACCGCTATCAGATTGGTATTAGAGCTAAGTTGTGAAGCCCATATGATGAAGATAATATCTTCTGACATAAAAGAAGTATATGATTTTTTTTGTCCAGCCAATGAGTCAAATCATGTGGAAGTTCTAAAGAATTGTTGGTGTGAAGAAATTTGTTTGGAGAAGAAGAAAATCATTGCTCCCATTGAAAGAAAGAGTGAGCATTTTATTGGAGGCACCTATTTGTGGAGGATTTCAATTATTTCCATGAAAGAGACTATTGTTGTGAAGAAAGCATTGAAGTCTTTACCGACCGCATTGAGACTATGAAGAGAGATCACAGTCACTGTCATTGAGGAGTGTCGATATGAATCATGGTAAGTATGAAATTTGATGTTAATAGTTAATGGTGATAAAGGTCTTCAAATTTGTGTTTTAAGGAGGAGCTTGGATTTTCATTTGATAGATTTGAGTTTATTAAAATGGGAAAACAAGGTAAAAGAGTGGTAAAAGAAAATATAATTTTGACTCTTGAGATCGATTGTTTAAAAGAAAAATTAATGAAACTACAGAACAAAAAGTTTGCAATGATTAGAGAGAGGTCAGAAGAAAACTGTAGACTTTTAAATGAAATTAGTGAATATAAAGAGAGAATGGAAGAGCTACAAGATAGGCTAATTTTTTGGAAGAAGTACATAATTGGTAGGTGAAGGAAACATGCAAGCCTAGAGAGAAAAATAAAAAATTAGAAGAAAAGTGAAAGTTATTTGATGATGGTGAGAAAAAGAACAAAGTTTTAGAAGAAAATTTGAAGAAATTGGAAGAGGAAAATAGTATGTTAAAGAAGGAATTGACCACTCTGAAACAAGAGAAAGAATGGTTGAATGTGAAACCATTTGTATGTGATGTATCATGTGACACAAATAATTTGAGTGATTATAAAATTGATAAATATGATTTTGTTGAAGCTAAAAGTTTTTGTGATGAAAAGTGTAAGAACAAAAGTGACAAGAAGTTTGCAGATTTTGTTTGTTATGATAATAATAGTATTGGTTTGAAGAATATGAAAAGAATGGGTTTCAAAGGTAAACGTCTAGGAAAGCGTGAGAAAGGAATAAAGAACCTGATTGAGCCTATAATTAGGCCAAAATATGAAGGTCTTGGATATGATGAAGGTAGTGGAAGGAACAATAAAGGTTCAAGATAGTTTATTGAAGGAGTAAAGATTGTGCAATATTCACACTATAATAGAAAAGGGCATACAAAAGATATATGTTGGAAATCCTTGTGATATTTATGGCTTGAAAAATCACTTTGATAAGACATGTTGGAATAAATAGTGCAATAAATATTTTATGGAAGCATAAAAATGGATTGTGGATGGAGCTATGGATCAAATTGGTAGAAAAAAATAGATTAGAAAAATGCATCAAAGAGGCAAAAGGTTTCAAAATCACATGCTTGGATGTGGACACGAGAAATAATAATCATGGTGCAATGGAATTTGTATGTCACAACATTTGAGGTTGAAATTAGGGGGAGTGTTGGAATGTGTAATTTTCCCCTCAAATGAAATGTAAAATCATATTAGAGGATTCTAAAAACTCCAGCTAGATGGAATAGGGTTAGGTTAAATTAATATTTAGGTTTGTAAAGGTCTAGAAGTCAAATTTATGTTTAGATATTTCTAGAAAAGATTATTTGTTCTATGTCGGTTAGTTTAGATGTTTCTAGAAATAATCAAAGACCTAAGAAGCACAATGTAATGTATTTTATGATGCCTCCATTCCTACATTCACCAAGAAATCTCGCCCATAGCTGTATGGCTCCTCCCCACATAAATAAGTAATACTAATATAATAAATGCAATGGAAAGACATGCCCTTTTCCACAAATCAATATAAAGTATGAGATATTATCACAGGGAAAGATATTCGGAAAACTTTCATATCAAACAGATCTGGAAAACTAAAAATTGGAAAAGGAACATTACAAATGATATCAGAATAGATTTTCCTGCCATACTGTAAGGAATATATCTGCATTGGAAAAAACTATGAGTGTGACCACATAAAAGAAACTACTTGGAATCGATAACCATTGATAAGTTTAGGAGAATTAGAGTATTGTATGTCAGAAATAAAATCGAAGGAGTTTCATATTATTCAACCAAACGTATATATGAATAATAGATATTTGTAATGATTTAGGGAATTATCTAATTTTACCAAGAACATAACAAGCTTACGGAGGAACATGTAGTGGCAAAACAAAATCAGTAAAGAGAATGAGCATTCAAAAATTACCTAGTCATCAGTTAAGAGGAGAACCTTACACAGCGATCAAACCAACAAGTGCCAATCCATAAAACATTTAAAATGTTATTTGTTTGAGATAATCAGCAAATATACATATCAACAAAGGGAATGTTTAGTATTTGATATAATGTTCAGCGTTGGAAACTTTACAACACACTCAACATTGGATAATTCAACGTATGATATAATATATCAATTTGTAAGTTTGATATTATAATTAGCATCAAGGACTACCATGGTGTTGTGGTGTAGGAGCACCTCAAATATTTAAGCCACAGTTGAAGATTATAAAGACTGCAAAGATCATCAAAAAAAATTAGAAGGAATGTATAAACAAGGTCATCAAATCAATTGGGCAGTCTTGGAACCTATAATGATGCTAAAATAATATTAGGTCTTCAAGATAGGTTTAGGTATAGAAAAGAGTTTAATGTTTAATAAAACCATTGTATGGCTTTTTAAGTTCAAACCTTAAATTAAAAAAAGTAACAGCTAGTTTAGAGTGAAGTTTAGGCTGTAATAATTTTAAAATAACCAACTCAACGAAGATAGTTGGTTGGAGTCAGTTATTATAGGGTGTCTTATAAATTGGAAAGAGTCTCTGATGTAAAGGGGAGGAGAGAATATATTGAAAGACTGGTATGTACAAATTAGTGGGCAGAAATATTAAAATTTAAATATTTTGCAACTCAAAGGTCCACAAATTGATTGGTTAGCTCTACAAATACATTAATAAGGTTTTCTTCAACATTCCAAGTACTTTGTTGATAAGTTTCATGTTATTATAGGTTGTTGTTATGCCCGTTGTAGAACCGGTAGATTTCTTTTAATTATTTATTTGCTGTAGTAGGTTTTTAAGGAAATGAAGATCTTTCCATGAGGATGAAGGCCTAATACTCATGGAAAGAGTTATTCTAACATGTATGATATATTACTAACCAAGCACGTGCAGAATTAAATAAGATAGGGATTCTACCCAAACAAGGGGTTTATTTGTTGATTGGAGACATTAAACAATGTACATGTGAAGGTGAATTCATTGTTAGTTGGGATTGGAAATGTGTGTAATCAAGTGATTGAGAAAACCCTAGTTCAAGAGTAAGAAGTTCTAGGAGAAGTCTGCCATATGATTCCTTCTTAAATTTTATCATTTATTATTTAATTGTCATTATTGTGATTGCTCCTCATCATGCTATATCATAATGAATACATTGAAAATGAAAGAAATGATTAAGAAATGAAGCAATAATTAACATGGTGAAGATCAATAGAATCACACATACGAATGATATAGAAGATGCTTATAAAACTAGACTAATAAAGTGATCACTCTTATATTGCCAAAATATCATAATATAGTCTATTATTTGTTTAGAGGAAGCAAGATTATGATAGGCACATAAAATTGTATTGATTTTCACCAGACAAAGATTCTCACTATTTTCCTATTGTTAATTAATGAATATGTTTATAGAATCATAAGGGATGATTTCTATACACTGATCACAATGATCTCATTCAGCAACAACTTTGGGCAACTTGGTCATACAAAGTTTGAAAATATGGGAAACCTGTGAAATAATTGGAGTGTCTTGAAATACAATACATGAAATGTCAATATCTAGATGATATATTATCTATTGGTTTATAACCAATTTATAGTAATTATAAAAGTTGGTATAACATCTCTTGTAATTATAAAAAGTAAAAGAAAAAGAATATTTCGTGAATGGCTCAACAAAAAAAGGCAAAAGATAAGCAATTTTTATATGCATCAACTCAATCAAAGATGACAAAAATGGTATTAACATGAACAAAATTTACTGATAAGGATGACACCATATTGGTGATTGGACCCAGTAACACATGGTGTAAAATATAGTTTGATATTTCATATGGTCTTATGTTATCATTAAAAAATAGTGAACAAAATAGTTAATAAAACTATTGACATGAAGAATAGTACACATCAATCATCAAATCGATTCAACGTGGATGCAATACTACCATCGTGAAGTATAGGGAACCCACAACAAGTACCGTGGAAATAAAGCTTGCCCAATTGCTGATGTTAGCCGACAACAAAATAGAGATTGTGTATTAAGTCACGATGGGTCTGTATGCTGCCTATAAATGATGGACTCACCATGATGATAATTAAATAGTGGATTCATAACTTCAGCATATATATGGTAAAGGTGACCCAAAATTGGATGATATGGTGCCATCAAGAATCCATGTAAATGGGGAGTGAATAGAGGAGTATAAAATAGGATGTACTATCTTCTATCCAAATTGTATAGTTGAGCAATTTTCAAAAAATTGAAAATATTATGATTTTTCTAAAAATATCAGCATTTGATTTTCATGATCTGCATAGTTTATACTCGAAAACAACAAAAAAAAAAATTGAAATAAAATCACTACATTTTCATGCATGAAAAAAAAAAGTTTGGGCTTTTTTTTTTAATTTAGTACATTTTGAATGGAGATTAGCCTATCCCATAAAATACAATCAAAACCCTGCGAATTGTGCCAAACAAAGAATGGAAAAATAATGAAGAGCACTTAGAAAGGGGGATTGAATTAAAGATAAACAAAAATACGTTTAACAAAAAGGTGGGAGATATAGAGGTGCAAAAGCTATCTTGACATGGCACAAAAAGTGACATGGGTTAGGTGTTCTTATATATGCATGTATCATGTCTCACTATACACATAATACAGATGGAAACAAAAAATGAAATGGTGTTGTTAATGGGCCAATGGATATGAGGCAACTTATATGCACTAGTACCAAGTGTTACATAGTGGAAGAACTTATATTTTCATTGTTCAAAGTGAGTGTAACCACTATAGACAGTACCCTAGCGGGAATAAATTTTTAAAAAATTTGTGCTACTGTGATAGAATTGGAATTTTTTTCAAATTATGTATGGAGAGAAAATTGAATGGATCCCACATACTATAACTCTAAAATATTTTAATGCAAAAGGAAAAGATCTCAAAAAAATGACAAAACTTGGTTGAAAGAGACATTTCTAGAAGTCAAAATCTTCTTCAAATTCATCGATAATGGTAGGGCTTTTTCATAGTACTGGAGCATAAATCTTGTGGTAAGAGTGTAGACCTTGTAGAGTTCATTTTGATTTCTATATTCTTTATTGTGTACGTTCTAATTTATATATCTATAAATTCTTTGAAACCAAGTTGATTTAAGGTATTTTTTGATTTTGCAATTTCACCATTCATCTACTTTTTTTAGATTTTTCATTTGTAGCAGTGGTTCATATTTCTAGTATGTGGAGTGGTTGCAAATAGTGGATGGTTGTATCTGGAGGTGGCCATGGCTGCATTATTGCATTCATTGGTGTCCTTTTTGCAAGAAAAATAGAGGAAGTTGCAGTTGTGGTAGATAATTGTTTTCCTAGATCATTCAATTGCTGAAATATTTAATGCGGCAGTTGATGTTTGCCCTTGGAGCCAAATGCCCACCTATCACCTGACGACTAGTAGAACAAACAGAAAACATGAATGCGGTAGGTGAGATTTTAAAATCAGAAATGAGGGAGAAAATGGAATGTGACAAAGGGGAATGTCTCTACGTTCATTTTAATTTAGTCATATTATTCAGCAGATCAGTTGTTGTAGAGCAGAGCAGAGAAGGAAGAAGGAAAGAAGTTTGTGCCTACAGTTGCACGTGTTTCCCCTACTCACTCTGTAAGTTTATCATTGTTGGTTTTGACCTATTGAAGCAGTGATTGCTCTAGCACCATTGTATGTAGCCATTAGTGTTGCAAGTTTAAAAGTTTATTGAAGTTTGAAGTATTATCAGTTTAGGGTTATTTTAAGGTTTTCTAGTTGAAGCCGAATGCTCCCAAATTTTGTAATGGTTTAATCAAGTTGAATAGTAAAGCAAGTAGGCATACTTAAATCCATTACTCTTCCGTTGAATGTTGCATTTGATAAGTTTGTTTTTTGAAGCTTAAAGTTTTGGTTCTCTATTTTTAATGGTGAAAGAATTCACGTTGAAATATTCTTTAACTTATATTTATTCAGTTTGAAACAACACACTCGGCATACCTTTCTCAGTTGGAGCCGATATCACTTGGCATCTATTGTTGCCGAGCTTTTACTTTGTGTTTCGAGCTAACTTGGTAGCTACTACATTCTTCTTCAAGTGCTTTTTCATGTCCCCTTTTCAAATAATTAAAAATAATAATCTTTTCTAAGGCAGGCAGGCCCAAAAAGGTGAAGTTTCAGACAAAGGGGATAATCTTTGGAAGCTAATGGACTAATAGATGAAAATTATTATTAAAATATATTTTATTAACCCCTCTTGGACATGAGTTAGGCTTATGCCCTCTTTTAAGGAGTTTGGAGGCATTTTGGGCTCATTCCAGAACTTGATTTTTGCTCATTTGTTTGTTATTCTTCAGAGGCTGCCAAACCTATGGAGAAGGAGACCCAAGAATGGGACTTTGCAGGTTTCCAGAGAGACCCAAGAATGGGAGTTTGAAGGTTTCTAGGAAGGCTAAGGATAGGAGTTTGAATCCATTCCATGTGCATGCCCATGCAGAGTTTGCCTTTGTGCTGAACAGTGCAGAGTTGTGAGTTTGCAGGTGTATTTTTTGTAAGAGTTTGGTGTTTCCAGTTGAGTATATCATATCAGTTTGGGTTGCTGTTGTATATCAGACTTTTGAATGTTAAAATAGAGCTGAATATATGTATTTGAATATGATTATACTTCTGTGATAGATTAATAAGTTTTTGTGGTGATTCCGGGCTATTTTGTGCTATTTTCGGGAGCCCGATGAGCATTGTTCTTGTCCTCTGTTTGGGAGCTATTGTGTGCATGTTATATAGATCTGGAAATTTCATTTTATAGGGTGTTATTCTGCTCAAATTTTTGTAAAAATTACCACTTCATATTTTTTAATAATAGGTGAAGTTGTGAAGCTTTTGGCACTATTTTTTGCATACCCGATTTGGGGTTTCTTGATAATTTGGTGGATCTTTGTGATATTAGTTGTTTGATTTTTAAAATATGATTAGAGGCATGAAATATCATATAAAATCAGTAAATGGATATTTCAGTGGTATCAGAGCCATGATCTTACCAGCCTGAGGGTTTGTAGAAGTTTGCATGTCAGTTTTGACAACTACCCAGATCTTGCGTGTCAGTTTTGACAACTACCCAGATCTTGCATGTCAGTTTTGACAACTACCCAGATCTTGCATGTCATAATTTATGGTTGCATGTTTCTTCTAATCAGCTACATGTCAAAATTTATGGTTGCATTCTACTTCTAATCATTTGCATGTTAGTTCTTGGTGAATTTGGTGGTTGCATGTTGCTTCTAATCAGCTGCATGTCAAAATTTATGGTTGCATGCAACTAAGTGAAATAGAAAAGAGATATTTACAGTGAGAAAAGAATAAAGAAATTTTGATTAAACCTCCAGTTGAACATAAAAGTATAAAATCCAAGGAAGGAAAAAAGTATGGCTAATCTAGATGAGATGGCAAAGAAATTCTTCCAAGACATCCAAAATACTCATAAGCAAACAGTGGATAGTTTGGCAAAAACTAGAGAGGCTTTGCGAATATTGATAGAAAAATTGCAAGGAGTTGCATCTATTAATGAAAAAGGGAGCACTTCAAAGGAGTCAAGAAAACTCACACCCTCTCAATCAACAAAAACTATTTTTCTACATGCAGATGAGCCACCAGTGCCAAATCCAGCCCTTAATCCCATGGAAGAGGTTACATGTAACTTGATTGCATTAAGAGCTACATAAAATGGTTTAGATGATGAATTTTGCATTTTAGTTCATTTTAGAGAATATGTGGATATGATGAACACTTTGATGCCCAAGAAAGAGTACAGAAGGGAGCATGACATAAGTGGAAGAGAGCTCAAAAATAAAATAAGAAAGTTTATAGCACCTACTTTTGATGGAACAAATAAAATTTCAGCTAGAGCATGGCTACAAAAATTACAGACCTTCTTGACACTTAACCCCATGAAGGAGAGTGATGTTGTTCAAATTGCAAGTCTACACTTGGAAGATGTAGCCTATGATTTGTGGTATCATAGAATGACTACTCAAGGTCATGATCAGGTAACTACATTTGATGATTTTAGTCAAAGAGTGATAGATAGATTTGACCTCAAGGATGATGATTATGAGGATGTTGTTGTGCATGATGGTGAGATACCTAGTAGAGATGAGTAGACATTGAGCATTCATGACTTTTCTAAGAGAGAGAGTACCAGGCACAATTAGATGCTTCATCACATGAGGTTGAGGCTAGTAGTACTTCACATGATTTATCCCGCCAGTTGAAGGTGAGTGAAGACAGTATTTTGACATCATTATATCATCATGACAGGTATGTGGAGTTAGTTTGAATTGGTCATATTACTCAAGTGAGGATTTTTCTTGAGTTACTAGCTGATTATAGTTTATAGATATGGACTCGAGATTGTTATATTGGCATTTGGGATTCAGTTGACAGAAGACCTTTAACACTTTTTGGTAGCAGTGTTTGTTTGGGTGCTATCATGGATTTGATTAGCAGATTGCATGGTGTTGTCTTTTCTGGTGCTAGTAGCTTGTCCAATGTTGGTATTAGTTGTTATACACCAGTGTTGGGCTTTGTTCATATATCCAGTCAACCATACTTGCTGGAATGTGTTGATGATCTTTCATATTTGGCAGTGTGTACAGATGAGTCCCAGGATCATATTGGCATTGATGACATCCAGGGGGATGCAGTGAGCAGTTTTGAAGACTTCGTTGCTTTGGGTACAGAGGAGTTGGACAGCATAGCTATAGTGTTTGATACTCCGTATGTTGATATGAGCTTTAGAGTTGATTCACAGGACATGGATGGTAATACTCTAGAGACTAGTAACTTTGAGGATACTCCTTTAGACAATACATCAGAGGAGGTTTGTAGGAGATAGTCAAGCCAGTGCCATCATGTGTCTAATTAGTTGAGAGTTAGTGACCAAGACATTGCTATCACTTGCCAGCATTTTGATGCTGCTCATCAGTTGTTAGCAATTTATGTATGGGGTTCTCCTACTAGTGATGAGCAGGAAGGTAGTTATCTTTCCTTGACAGAGTTCCACTCTTTATGGGAGGCTATCCAAATTTTGAGACAGGATTATATGCAGTTGGTAGCCGATAGAGATTATCTTATGGAGTGGGGCAGTACAACATACGATGCATTGTTGGCCAAGGAAGATGAGGTGAGTGAGCTTACTCCGCAGCTTGAGGTGACTTCTGAGATTCTTGAGAGTACACAGTCGGCTTTCAAGGAGTCACAGTTTCATTTGGCTAAGGTGACCATGGAGTTAGAGCGACTATAGTCTTTACCTAATTCTATACAGTCACAAGCTGTGGTGTTTAGTGATCTGAGGATGTCCATGGCCGAGATTGTCAGAGATAGTGGAGATGGAGATGCATCCATCCTTGATACTAACATTGGCATATCAAGTTCATTCCCACTACAGTCAAGTTCAGTTAAGTTGGGTGTTGTAGCAGATTGTTGTATGCCTGACATGGTGGTGGCCTCTAGTACTGATGGCACAAAGATTAGAGATGTATCAAAGATCATGTGTGATGTTGGTGAGTCAGCAGTTGCCATGGTTCCTGCTAGTAATACTACTCCCTTGGTGATATCTTCAGAGGTAGTAGTCAGTTCCAACATGGTTAATGATCAATTGCAGTTAGTTTCATCTGGATTATAGTCTAAGCCACTAACTAAGATTGGCACATTCTATTGGCATTACACTGTGAGGTACACTCATCAATTTAACTTTGATGACCATGTTGATGAGATGATGATACAGAGATGTACTTTGGTTCCTAGTGCTTATCATCAGTTATGGGATAGTTTGATGCCTTAAGATGAGAGTTGTGATGGGCATGACATGGTGATAGGTTCTATAGTTGACAGCTTGATAATATGTGACATAGAGCAGGAGTTTGGGAGTGATGCTTCAGTGGGTGTTGTTATTGATTCTACTCCTTTGGCTATGACATCTCTTGACTTAGCTAGTGATTAGTCATAGTGGGTTGTATCACTTGTTCATGGTGAGTTGTTGACTGAAGTTGGTTTTTTTAATCAACATTATATTGTAGGGTATGTACATCAGTTAGCATTTGATCCTTGTTTTGAGGAGTTGATGGCACGAAAATTTGGTTTGGATTCCATTTCTTACTCTTTATCTTGTAATGTCTTTTCAGCATCAGTAGTGCATGGGAGTTATGATTATGAGATAGTCGTCGGTGATTTTCATAGTTGTGTTGACTGTAGGAGTTCTACAGTGTTTGGATTCTCCATACTTGGTACAGTTTCATTCGAGAGCATTCACCATTGTTGCAGAGTTGGATTGTACATTCCGTATAGGCCAGTGGGATGCGTTGATGGTATTTACTATGTTGGTAGTTTTATTTGTCCACTTTACTTGGGTTATGATGTTCTAAGAGTTTATGTCTCATGGGTTTTTGACAATGGCAGTGGTGATTTTGGAGTTTGGTTGAGCTATAATTACCAGTTTGATTATGGATTCCTCTTGGTCATATTGCAGAGGATATTGCAGGATCCTGTGTTAATTGGTAGTAGTATAGTTCATGACTACATTTGGGATCTAGGTGGATTGATTGGTTTATTGCTCAACCATTGCTTGAGGACAAGAAATGTTTGGGAGAGGAGGACTTGTCATGTCCCCTTTCAAATAATTAAAAATAATAATCTTTTCTAAAGCAGGCAGGCCCAAAAAGGTGAAGTTTCAGAAAAAGGGGATATTTTTTGGAAGCTAATGGACTAATAAATGAAAATTATTATTAAAATATGTTTTATTAACCCCTCTAGGATGTGAGCTATGGTTATGCCCTCTTTTAAGGAGTTTGGAGGCATTTTTGGGCTCATTCCAGAACTTGTTTTTTGCTCATTTCTTTGTTATTCTTCAGAGGCTGCCAAACCTGTGGAGAAGGAAACCCAAGAACAAGAGTTTGCAAGTTTCTAGGGAGACCCTAGAATAGGAGTTTGAAGGTTTCTAGGAAGGCTAAGGATGGGATTTTGAAGCCATTCCATATGCATTCTCATGCAAAATTTTCCTTTGTGCTAAATAGTGCAGATTTGTGAGTTTTCGGGTGTATTTTTTGTAAGAGTTTGGTGTTTCTGGTTGAGTGTTTCATATCAGTTTTGGTTGATTCTGTATATCAGACTTTTGAATGTTAAAATATAGCTGAATATATGTATTTTAATATGATTATACTTTTGTGATAGATTATTAACTTTTTGTGGTGATTCCGGGCTATTTTGTGCTATTTTCGGGAGCCCGATGAGCATTATTTTTGTCCTTTGTTTGGGAGCTATTGTGTGCATGTTATACACATCTAAAATTTTAATTTTATAGGCTGTTATGCTACTCAAATTTCTATAAAAATTACCACTTTAGATTTATTAATAATAGGTGAAGCTATGAAGCTTTTGACATTATTTTCTGCATACCCGATTTGGGGTTTCTTGAGAAATTTGGTGGATCTTTGTGATATTAGTTGTTTGATTTTGAAAATCTGATTAAAGGCATGAAATATAATATAAAATTAGTAAACATACATTTCATGCTGAGCGTCCTATCACTCAGCACTTGTTGCTTGTCACTTGGCACCATCAAGTGCCCAGCAATTTATGACTCGGCACATTTAAGTGCCGAGCAAAACTGGCACTCTGCATCTTCATGTGCTGAGAATTTTTTTTTCAGGTTTAGGGTTGTGAGTTTATGATTTTGATTTCTATTTCTCACATGGTATTAGAGCTTTGAGGCCCCACATCCATAGTGAGTTAGGGCATTTGTTTTCCTGAGATATTTATCATGGTAGGAGATGCAGGAAAGATATGGCAACAACCACCATCCTTTAATGGGAAAAATTATGATACATGGTCAAAGAAGATGAAAACCATAATGGTTGAAAATGATTTGTGGGAGTTTTTGATTAATGGGTTCAATGATGTGACAAACCCAACTCAGTATGTTGTTCTCACAAATGCACAAAAGACTCATTTGAAAGAGTCAAGGAGGAAGGATGTTAAGGCATTAAGTCTTATTGAAGCGGCAATATGAGAGACTATATTCCCTAAGATTGTAGCAAAAAATTATGCAAAGGAAGCTTGGGATATCCTTGAGATGAATTTCAAAGGCACTGATAAAGTTCGTACAATAAAGCTACAAAATATAAGGAGAGAGTTTGAGAACCTTCAGATGAAAGAAAATGAATCAGCTGCAAACTTCAGTTCAAGGACCTCCAATGTGATTAAACAACTAAAGTCAAATAGAAAAGACTATCAAGAGTAGAGGATAGTGGAAAAGATATTGAGGAGTTTACCTCATAAATATGACAATTTGGTCATGACCATAGAAGAGGCAAAAGACCTCATGTTTTTACAAATGGATTAGTTCATGGGTACTCTTCAAACCCATGAGCATAGGATCAATAGATCCACATCTTCTTCTTCCCAAGAGCAAGAATTCAAGGCTTAGTCAAAACCAAGTGGAAGGGGGAGAGGAAGAAATTGCTTAGGAAGAAACCCCAGAGGCAGAGGCTGAGGAAATGGAGGACAAAGAAATGTTGTAGCAGAAAGCTCAGGAAGAGCAGATTGAGCAAGAAGCTCAAAAAATACTTCAAGAGGATGTAAGAAAAACTACAAATCAAATAAGAGTAATGTAGAATGCTACTACTATCATAAATATGGGCATTATGAAAGTGAATGTTGGAAGAAGCAAAAGAATCAGTCAGGACAAGAAAATGTGGCTAATGTGAACATGGGAAGTGGAAACAATGTCATTGCCTTCATCATGTGTAATGTTGGTGAAGAACGAAGCCGTGAGGTTTGGTACCTCGACAGTGCATGTAGCAACCACATGAGTAGTAATGAAACCTTCTTTTCATTCATTAACAATAGTTTCAAATCAAAAATTAAGATGGGTAACAATGGAACCCTACCAGTTGTTGGCAAAGGATCTATTATGGTCTGCACCAAGAAAGGTGAGAAGAAGGAAATACAAAATGTGTATTTTACCACTGGTATGAAGCACAATTTCATAAGTATTGGTCAGCTCATTCAAAATGGATACAAAGTGTTGATGGAGAACAACAGGTGTTTCATTCAAGAAAAGGATGGGAGTAAGAACTTACTTGTAGCAGTTCAAATGACAAAGAATAGAATGTTTCCCTTGATGATAGAGACATGTTTCTATTAGAATCTAATAAGATTAATAACCTAGAAAACTAGTGCAAAGAGTAAATATCTAAACTATGAATGCAAATGATAGAAAATCAAAATAGCATCATAGAGTTAGTCTCCAAGAGAGTAATGCAAATGCTAAAAGAAAAATAGCATTAAGAGGATGCAAAAATAAGAGATGCTAATACAAGCTAGGTAGCATGCTTATATAGGGTAGGAAGAGGGAGGAGGTGGCAACACCAACCAATGAGGAGCAACCATCTATTGGACTAAAGATAGCAAAGTATCTTCCCAAGATAGCTAATGGATGCTCACATGTAAAAAGGTGACACCTCACAACCATTCACCTAATAGGCCATGCTTTATTAAACTAAGTGAGATTATTAAAAGTGTAGGAAAAACCTAGCAAAATAGGAAAAATAGAAAACTACACTAACACGCCCCCATAAGCGAAGCTTAAGTGGATGTAGAAATGGGTCCCAACAAGTCAAGCCTGATGAGGTACCCATGTACATAAAATTCCTCCAAAAGAGAGAGAAAAGAGACTCCCCAAAGAAAATTAGGACTCCAAGTGAGAGGAAGAGGCCACCCCAAAAGATGAAGCATCTCGCACCTCTAGCAAAGCTTGCAAATTTTGTCCAGTTAATCCACTTACATCGAACAAGTTTTCTTCCCTTAGGAAAAGGGACAAGATCCCGAGTGTGGTTCCTCATCAAGGAACTATACTCTTCCTGCATAGTTGTATCCTACTCAGAAATACTAGAAGCCTCATGAAAGGACTATGGATTTGAGGTAGTAGCAATGAAGATATGTAGAGTATCCTAGAATTGTAAATGAGTCTTCTTGGTGTCTGATGGATCCCCAATCCAATCATCAGCAAACTACAAGGTCTGTCTAGCCCAAAGTGGACCAGAAGATGGAGAATCTGGAGGAGAATCATCAACCTATAAATGATGACCAGGAGAGGAAGGAGGTGAATCCTCTGAATCACTCTTTGCATCAGAAGTGGATTTTAGAAGACTGCTCAAGTGAATCTGACCCATTAGAAGATCTATCATGTATTCCAAGTGACTCCAATGTCAAAGTAGAAGGCAACCCCGTGACCATGCTCTGCTGGTTAAGCTGATGCAAGTAGTGGAAGTTAAGATGGCCAAACCGCTCATGCCATAATCTTCTCACATCATTAGAGTGAGTGAGTAAAATAGTCAAAGGAGAATCAGGAACAAAGTGAGAAAATATAGAGAGTCATGACTAATGATCTGCTCTTCCAATTGCAACTATATAATCATTGTATGACTCACGTATCTCCATTGAATCAGGAGTGAACTCAACTCGTTTGCCTAATCTTTTGTGAGTGATCTGGTATACCGATAGGAGATTAGTTGACAATGAGGGTACACAAGGAACATCAAGGAATGTGCCATTCCCCACATCAACAGACCCTCTCCCACACACCTCAATAGGAGTGTTATCACCCATCAACATAGAAGGCATAGTACATGGCTCCAAGGATGTAGTTTCTTCCTAAGATGAAGCCATGTGGTGTGAAGTACCCGAATCAAGAACCCAAGTGGATGGTGAGGAAGCAACTACAAAAAGAGCCTTGCCCTTTCCTTTCCCCTTGCTATTTTCTTTTTCTTTGTTAGACCCTTCATTAGAACTTTGTTTGATAGACTCAGGAACACTGATATTATTCTTCTCAAGAATGTATGTCAAGTGATCAAGTTGTTTCTGCAAACATTTATGTTCATCATGACCAAGTCTTTTACAATAGGCACATTCGACCTTTTCTTTCTTAGGCTTATCACCCTTGGAAGATGGTGTATCAATAGTTGCTTTTGAAGAAACTAGCATTTGATCATTCTTCTCCTCGCTATTCTTTTGTTTCTTGTCCTTACTATTGTTGTTACTACTTTTTCCTTTTTGTTCTTTTGTGCCTTCATTGGAAGCCAAGGCATGTGACTTAGAGGACTTAAGAATGCCCATCTGGATTAGCTTGTCCTGTTCTCGAGTGAGATTGACAGCAAAATCATCTAAAGATGGCATGGTGAATTGAGTACCAAGTGCACCCTTAGTAGCATAGGAGGTAGAGACAAACACTGAATATTCTGAACTTAGCTCAAAGAGAATACTAAGAATCAGTTGTTCATCTTTCTTTTCAATTCCACATTGTTTTAACTACAGCCTTAGTGATTTCAATTTGGTGAAGAAATCTTGGATTGTGTTGAAATTGCCCGGACTCAAACTAATTAATTCATTTTTCAACATATGACCCCTCATTGAATCTTGTGTGCCAAATAGTGTTTCTAGCTTTGTCCATACTTTATTTGGTGTATCCAAAGACTCAATGTGAAATAGCAAGTCAGGAGAAATAGACAAACACAATGTTCCAAATGCCTCATCACATTTGTTAAACCACTTAGGCTTATCTTCATCTTTAGAAGGTTCAGTTTCAAGTCCCATAGTTATCCTATTTAATCCAACTTTCCTTAAGTGAATTGTCATGCGTGATTTCCACTCAAAGTAATTGTATGGAGTTAGGATGGGCATATTTGTTTGATCCATGATGAAGAAATGCAGAGAAGAAATGCTAGAAAGAAGACAACCCAGCCACGACAATGCCCCCACTTTTTACTCAATCAAACACACCCCCCCCCCCCCAAAGAAATATGATTTGGCACTCTATTTTAGTGCATTTACAACTACCACTAGAAAGAGATGCTTAGTGGTCTTGATTTCAATGCATTACAAACCCTCATGAAGAGCATATGCTAAATGTGAAACTTGGGCACAATAATCAAGGAAACAAATAGCACCACTATGATCTACTCAAAAAATCATGCACTTTCAAAAAAAGAATTGCCTCGATACAACATCGTATGAGAAAGTTATGATCCTCCGAAGTTTCCAAAATGAGAACTGTGCACAGTCACGACTGAGAATCTGCAATTTTTGAAGAATTCATGCATGAAAATCAAAAAATAAATCCACTAGTGGATAGAAAACAAAAAAATAGCCAAGTTCATAACAAGAATCATCAAAATCAGAGTTCGTATGAGCAAGAACGAGACATTTGAAAACTGCATTCAAATCTGCGACTGCCAATGGAGGGGGGTATGGCTGCAGCTTTGCATGCTCGATTCTAAAAAATATACAGCTTTCATGCAAAATCTAAAAGATACCTAGATGGTTTTTTAGGGCTGCAAACAAAACCTAGAAAGCATTTTTCTTGCCGATGTAAAAAAGCTCTTCTTGTAGTGTAAATCAGACGCCTTTAACAGTAAAAAATGGCTCCAAAAATCAAAAAATGACCCCAGCAACCAAAATATGACATGCAAATGTTGGAACCTACAAAACTGATTGCAAACTCCAAATATGCAAGTTGGTTGTCCGATTTGAGATTGAAACCCCAGAGAAAAACAGTTTTTGTCAAAAAATTTCTGATTCTCAGGATCATCCAAAGATGCAAGAGAAGAGCATACTTCATTTTTCAAAAAAATACAATACATTTTATTTGCCCCCCTCGAATCTCTCAAATAAGGAAACTAAAATCTACTCTTGCAAATAGAAAAGCTCTGATACCATGTTAGAATCTGATAAGATTAATAACCTAGAAAACTAGTGCAAAGAGTAAATATCTAAACTATGAATGCAAAGGATAAAAAATCAAAATAGCATCATAGAGTTAGTCTTCAAGAGAGTAATGCAAATGCTGAAAGCAAAATAGCATTAAGAGGATGCAAAAATGAGAGATGCTAATACAAGCTAGGTAGTATGCTTATATAGGCTAGGAAGAGGGAGGAGGTGGCAACACCAACCAATGAGGAGAAACCATCTATTGGACTAAAGATAGCAAATTATCTTCCCAAGATAGCTAATGGATGCTCACATGTAGGAAGGTGACACCTCACAACCATTCACCTAATAAGACATGCTTTATTAACCTAAGTTAGATTATTAAAAGTGTAGGAAAAACCTAGCAAAATAGGAAAAATAAAAAATTACACTAACAGTTTCTCATCTCAATTTGGTGTTGCACCTCCCATGCAATCAGCTCTAAGAAGTGTGATTGAAGACCCCTCATGGCTATGGCACCTCAGGTATGGTCATCTTGGCTACGCTGGTTCAAATTTGTTGTCAAATTAAATAATGGTAGAAGGTTTGTGATGTATTGAAGTGTGAGGCTTTTATTTTGGGTAAGCAACATAGGCTTCCCTTTATTTTTGGAAATTCTAGGAGGGCTAGATATCCATTAGAGTTAGTGCATACTGACCTAGTCAGTCCTATGCAAGTTACTTCCATTGGGGGGAGTACTTATTTTATGAAATTCATAGATGATTTTAGTCATAGGATATGGGTATATTTCTTAAAGAATAAATATGAAGTATTTGATAAATTTGTAGAATTTAAAGCCCAGGCTAAAAGAGAATGTGGACATTATATGAAGATCCTCAGATCAGATAGAGGAGGGGAGTATACCTCCAATTCTTTTGTAAATTTTTGCAGGAAATATGGCATAAAGAAAGAGCTAACGGCCAGCTACACACCACAGTAGAATGGAGTGGCTGAAAGAAAGAACAAGGCCATTGTTGAAATGACAAGGAGCATGATGAAAGAGAAAGGTCTCCCAACTAAATTTTGGGGAGAGGCTATGGCAACAACAGTTTACGTAATTAATAGGTGTCCTACAAAGGTAGTCCATGATAAAATTCCAATGGAAACATCGTCACGAGGAAGATGGATAGTTGAACACCTAAGGGTGTTTGGATGTATTGCATATGCACATGTGCCTAAAGAGAAAAGGTAGAAATTGGATGACAAAGGTGTGAAGTGCATCTTTATAGGTACAACTTAGAATCAAAGGCATATAGATTGTATGACCCATTGAAAAATGAGATAACTCTCTCAAGAGATGTAGAATTTCTTGAAAATTAGTCTTGGTTTGGACTGATTGATGAGTCACCAAGCACTTCTAGTAAAGTGCTAATTATGAGTGAAGAGGATGCTAATGAATAGCAAGAAGGAGTAGATAGAAGATAAGGCAAGCAACCTTAGTCATTGTCGAGCTCCTCTAGGCATGACCGAGTGTCAGTTCTGAGTAACAGTGAAGATTAAGTTGGTCGACAAAGCAGCAGCAGTGAAGATTCTGATCCCAGACTCTCCTCCCTGTTACCAAGAAAAACCAAGAGTCTTAGGGAGATATACCAAGATGAAAAGTATGAAGATTATGATGAGAGAGTTAATTTTGCATTATTTTCTCATAGTGACCCAATATATTTTGAAGAATCTATTAAGGAGAAGAAATGGTATAAGGCCATGGATGAGGAAATAGATGTTATAGAAAGGAATGAGACATGGGAGCTAACTAAATTGCCTCCCAAGAAGCAAGTGATTGGAGTGAAATGGGTCTACAAGACCAAATACAATGATAAAGGCAAAGCTGGTAGTCAAGGGCTACAAACAGTAGTATGGGAGAGATTATGATGAGACATATGCCCCGGTTGCAAGAATGGAAATTGTGTGTGTTGTCATAGCAATTGCAGCTCAGCACAAGTGGAAGGTATTCCAAATGGATGTGAAGTTTGCCTTCCTAAATGGTGTATTGAAAGAAGAAGTATATGTGGAGTAGCCACCTCATTATGAAGTTGCAGGTGAAGAGAACAAAGTATATAGATTGAAGACAACTCTTTATGGGCTCAAGCAAGCTCCAAGGACATGGTACAATAGGATTGACTCATATTTGATGAGCAATGGCTTTAGCAAAAGCAATGGTGAGCCTACTCTCTACATCAAGGTGGCAGATGGAAATGTGTTAATTATTGTCTTGTATGTAGATGATTTAATTTTTATTGGTAATGACAAGGCTCTAATTGGTGAGTTTAAAGAGGCCATGAAAAGTGAATTTGAAATGACAGATCTAGGTCTCTTGAAATACTTTCTAGGCATAGAAGTAAAACAAATGCATAATGGCATCTTCATCTTTCAAGAAAAATATGCAGGGCAGATCTTGGAGAGATTTAAAATGCAAAACTTTAAGACAGTTACCACACCAATAGCAGTAGGTCTAAAGTTGAGCAAGGAAGACTCTAGCAAGAGAGTGGATCCAACATTATACAAAAGTATGGTTGGAAGTTTAATGTATTTGACTACAACTTGGCCAGACCTAATGCATGCAGTAAGTCTAATTTATAGATTTATGGAAGCACCAAACGATTCCCATTGGCAAGCAAGAAAGAGGATCCTAAGGTATGTGAAAGGTACCAAGGGATTTGGAATTTTGTATACTGTAGAAAATGAATTCAAGTTGGTAGGTTATATAGATAGTGATTGGGCTGGAAGTATAGATGATACGAAGAGCACTTCTAGATACATGTTTCATATGAGATCGGGTGAAATTTCATGGGCATCCAAGAAGCAACCTATTGTTGCTCAATCTACAGTAGAGGTTGAATACATAGCAGCAAATGTAGCAGCATGTCAAGCTATCTGGTTAAGAAGGATCTTGACAAATTTGAATGAAAGGCAAGAGGATGGAAACATAATTTATTGTGACAACATCTCATCAATTGCATTGTCCAAGAATTCAATCTTCCATGGGAGAAGAAAGCATATTGAGATCAGATATCACTTCATCAAAGAGTTGGTGGAGAATGGGTATATCAAGATGAAATTTTGCAAGTCTGAGCAGTAGCTAGTAGACATATTTACTAAGCCATTAGGCATTGGAATTTTTGTACACCTAAGAGAGTTTATTAGTGTAGTTGATGTGTCGGGACAAAGGGGGAGTGTTGGAATATTTAATGTGGCAGTTGATGTTTGCCCTTGGAGCCAAATTCCCACCTACCACCTGACAACCAACAGAATAGATAGAAAACTTGAATGTGGTAGGTGATATTTTGAAATTAGAAATGAGGGGGAAAATGGAATGTGACAAAGGGGAATGTTTCTACATTAATTTTAATTTAGTCATATTATTCAGCAGATTAGTTGTTGCAGAGTAGAGTAGAGAAGGAAGAAGGAAAGAAGTTTGTGCCTGCAGTTGCACGTGTTTCCTATATTCACTCTGTAAGTTTTTCATTGTTGGTTTTGATCTATTGAAGCAGTGATTGCTCCAAGCACCATTTTATGCAGCCATTAGTGTTGCAAGTTTAAAGTTTTATTGAAGTTTGAAGTATTATCAGTTTAGGGTTATTTTAGGATTTTTTGGTTGAAGCCGAATGCTCCCAAATTTTTTAATGGTTTAATCAAGTTGAATAGTAAAGAAAGTAGGCATACTTAAATCCATTACTCTTCCCTTGAATGTTGCATTTGAAAAGTTTGTTTTTTGAAACTTAAAGTTTTGGTTCTCTAGTTTTAATGGTGAAAGCATTCTGGTTGAAATATTCTTTAAGTTATATTTATTCAATTTGAAATAGAACACTCGGCATACCTTTTTTAGTTGGAGTGAAGATCACTCGACATCTATTCTTGCCGAGCTTTTACTTTGTGTGCCAAGCTAACTCAATACCTACTTAATTCTTCTTCAAGTGTCGAGCATCCTGTCACTTAGCACCTATTGCCTGTCTCTCAGCACCATCAAGTGCTGAGAAATTTGTGACTTGGAACGTTCAAGTGCCGAGAAAAACTGGCAGTCAGCACCTTCATGTTCCGAGCATTTTTTAAAGTTCCGATCAAATTTTTTTCAGGTTTAGAGTTGTGAGTTTATGATTTTGATTACTATTTCTCACATCAATAAGGTTGTTAGATTCAGCCTTTGGCTACCGATTTGGGATTTACAAATGCTTCATGTGGACACTACCATGGCAGATGTATTTTACTATGACAATGTTGCTCGACCTCTTTCAACACACACAATTTCTCTTCTAATGAATTTATTTGTAGATCTTGCAATCAAATATTCCTTGAGATTTGTTTCTTAGAAGTATTAAATATCTCATATCCTTTACTTATGATTCCACATTTTGTATGTATGTCTACTATGACATTTGTTATTATTTTTGAATCAAAATCAAAATATTTTTGACAAATCTATTTTAAGCACATTGTTCCATCATCTCATGGCATCTAGGACAAGTAGATTACATCTCTTAAATAGCCTTCAAAACTCTAAACTCCATTTAACTTGTCACAAAGCTTCCAATATTCTTGAGGTTCTTCTATATCACTAGCCCAACAATTAAACTACCCACCTGGTTCCCCATGATTTTTTTTTATCTTCGTGTTCTGGTATTCTAATTATCGATTCTTATGTTAGGTTGAAAAATCTCTTCAACAACTGAGGGGAAGTGTAACTAAATCTTCATCATTTTTATGATTAAATCTATTTAATATTTACAATTTGTTTTCTCCTTACAAAAAGTAGTATATCAATATTAATAAAAAGTCATAGATTTTTCTCAATATATTTTTATTGTATTCTTTAATTTTAAATGTGTTTCTATATTATTTTGAAGAGTTATAGTTTGTTTGTTTTGACATTGCTAGTATATTAGCAAGGTCAAAACTATGAAAAAATAAGAATGGTTGTTCAATGGTAAATATTTGAAAGATTGCACAATAAATCAAATATAAAAAGTAATGTTTTTAATTATATTTATTTGAATAATTGGTAATAGTAACCAAATTTGTAAAGTAATGAATAACAATTTAGAAACACAATTGAGAATGATATGGATTTAAAACATTGGAAACACAATTGAAAATAATCAAATTTTAAAAACATTGACAAATACACAAATTTTAAAAATATTAGCAACAATCAAATATACAAAATAATGATATCAATTTGAAAATATTAAGAAGAATGAAATTCGAAAAGTGATGACTTCAATCTGAAATATTGTTAACATAATTAGGAATAATGATATGAAATATACTAATATTAATTTGAAATATTGGCAATACAATCTAGAAAATATGAAATTTTAAAAACATTTTAACATAATTGAGAAGAATTTAATATGATAGGTAATTATAATAAATCTAATAGATTGGAAGCACACCTAAGAAAATAAGAAAATTTGAAGAGTAATGGCAATAGTCAGAATTTGTTAAGTAATGATGTCAATTGGAAGCATTGGCAACACAATGGGGAGTAATCAAATTGAAAATCTAATGATATCAATATGAAATATTGGTAATACAATTGAAAATAATCAATTCTGAACCATTGAAGCCTAATTATAATAATCATGTAGCTAATAATGGTATCAATATTAAACATTGGCAACCCAAATTAGAAAATATTAAATCTAAATTTAATGATGTCAATATGAAAGTGAAACATTAGTAACACAATTGAAAATAATCAATTATGAAAAACTTAGATAACACCTTTAAGTTTAGACCTGTCACAATGGGTTAACACATGAGGTATGTGGAAATTAACCTTCATGTTATCCCTATTTATCCATTTTGCGGGAGGTCAATTTGCTAACCTACAAAATGGTGAAACCTTTCACTATTTTGTTGGGTTCCTATTTTTCCCCTAGAAAGATACCAAAACCAGTTAGGATCTTTCATTTTGCAAAGTTAACATTGCATGTTATCCCATCCCAAAATGATTCCTATTGATTGGAGGTAGTTACACAAAAATTAAAAATTAAAAAAGATCATTAATCTAAAAGATTGAGTGACACTAGAAAAAGTACACATTGGCTATTTTTCCCCAATTTAGCACATCATAAATAATCAATTTGAGAAAAATTTAATGGGTTGAGATTTGTCACAATGGCTTAACATGTAAAGTTTGTGGTGGGTAACCTTCATGGTATCCATATTTCTCTATTTTAATGGAGGTCAATTTGGTAGCTTGCAAAATGGTGAAACCTTTCGCTATTTCATTAGGTCCCCTTTTTGTCCCTAATAAAATAGAGAAACTAGTTAGGATCTTGCATATGGAAGGGTTAACATTGCATGTTATCCCATCCCATAATTACTCCTATTGATTGGAGGTAGTTACACAAAAATTACAACTTTGAAAGAAAAAATTAAAAATACCATCAATCTTAAAGATTCAGTAACACTGGGAAGGATACCCATTGGCTATTTTCCCCCCATTAAGCACATTGTAGATGATTGATTTGAGAAATTTTTAATAGGTTGAAATTTTCATAGTGGGTTAATGCATCAATTTTGTAATGGTTAACTTTCATTTTATTCCCATTTCTTTATTTCACATGGGGTTGATTTGGCAGCCTACAAGATGGGAAAACCTTTTGCTATTTTGATAGGTTCCCTTTTTGCCCCTTGCAAAATGGTAAAACTAGTTAGCATAGATTCCATGTGGCATGATTAACATTGCATGTTATCCCATCCCACAGTTACTCCTACTGATTGGAGGTAGTTACAAAATAATTACAAGTTTGAAAGAGAATTTTAAAAAGATCATCAATATTAAAGATTGAGTTACAATCAAATAAGTACTTGTTGGTTAATTTCCCCCATTAATTACATCACCGATGATCAATTTGAGAATTTTTTAACAGGTTGAAATATGTTATAGTGTGTTAATTCATCAAGCTTGAGGAAGTTAACCTTCATGTTATCTTGGTTTCTCTATTTCATGGGAGGTCAATTTGGTAGCCTATGAATGTCAAAACATTTTGGGCGTATTCACTAGGTTCCATTTTTTCCCTTGGAAAAATGGTGAAGCCATTCATTATTTTTTGGGTTCACTATGTCGCTTGGGTTCCCTTTCTCATTAAAACCCTATATCATCTATCTCTCCCTTTCTAAGTGTTTCATTTCTCTTTCAATCTATCTTATTTCTTGTAGGTCTCTCACTCCCTCTAATTTTATCTCTCGATTTCATATTAATCTTCTATCTCTCTTTATTCTTTTCTCTCTCATCTTCTCCCTCCCTTGGATCTCTCATTTTCTTTCTCTCTTATTCCTTTCACCCTCTATATCTTCCCTATAATAGTTACCGCTCTCTCTCTCTCTCTCTCTCTCTCTCTCTCTCTCTCTCTCTCTCTCTCTCTCTCTAAATTAAAGATATTGAAAAATAGGATAGGAAAACATAAAGACATAGAGAGAGGGGGAAGAGAGAGATGGGTAGAGTGATAACAATAAAGAAAGAAGTAGAGATAGAAAAATGAAAATAGGGGGAGAGGGGGGGGGGGGGGGGGGGGGAGAGAGAGAGAGAGAGAGAGAGAGAGAGAGGAGGAGAAGATAAGAACTAAACCCCAAATCCTTTCTCATTTTTGGCACCATTCAGCCCATTACAGATAACAGATCTAAGAAATTTTCAATGGACTAAAATATCTCATAGTGGGATAATAGGTTAGGTTATCTTTGCTAACCTTTGTGTTATCCCATCCACCTATTTCATAGAGGGTCAAAATAGCATCCTAAAAAATTGATAACATGACATGTTAATCAACAATTGTGTGTGTTAACCCACCTATGACATATAAGGAAGGACGCTTTGCAAAATATAAAAACTTCTCTATTTCACAAAGGCAAGGAAGGAAGCTTCGTAAAATAGAAAACAAATTCTATTTCACAAAGGGCATGAGAGTGGCACTATGAAATAGTGAAAATGAACAACATGACATGTTCACTACCAATTGTGCATGTTAACCCACCCATGACATATAACAACCCATTGAAAATATCTCAGATCTCTTACTATGATGGGTTGAATAGGGTTGGAAATAGCTAATAGGTTCTTCATAAACTCTTTCATTGCACAAAGTTCTCCTTACCATAAAGTTTTCTCCATCCTTAGGACCATAAAAGATTATTAAAATTATTATAGCAAATAGAAGCAACATTACATGTTAACCACCGATTGGGCGTGCTAACCCACCTATGACATATAAGGAAGGAAGAGTTCACTATTTCGCAAAGGAGAGGAAGGAAGCTTCGTAAAATAGTAAAATTTAACTATTTTTGTACAAAGGGCATGAAAGTGGCACTTCAAAATAGTGAAAATAGGACACCTAACATGTTAACCACCAATAGTGTGTGTTAACCCACCTATGACATATAAGGAAGAAAGAGCTTAACTAGTTTCACCATTTTGCTAGGAGTATTAATGGGATAAAATGAAATGTTTACCCAATGTCACATGACACAAACCTATTGGTTGGCACATTTCCCAATGTACAATGAAAGAGGTAACATCAATTTCACAATTTCATGGGTCACCAAAAATGACCCTTGCAAAATAGAAATAAAAATGGGATAACATGCAAGTTTTCCCACCGTCACATGGCACAAGCTCATTTTTCATAACCTGATGTCTCCATTTCATGGAGGCAAGGAAAGAAGCTCTCTAAAATAGTGCAATTGCAAGAAAGGAAGCCTTCCAAAATAGAAATTTTTCCTATTCCAGAAAGGGCATGACAATCACTTTCCAAAATGGGGAAAATGGGGATAACACACAAGTCTTCCCATCGACACATGGCACAAGCCCATTTTTCATAACCCAATGTTGCTATTCTTTGGAGGCAAGGAAAGAAGCTCTCAGAAATAGTGAAATTCACTATTTCATAAAGGAAAGAAAGGAAGTCTTACAAAATAGTAAATTTTTTAATTTCAAAAAGGGCATGACAATAACTTTGAGAAATAGAGAAAATATCCAAGATAACATGCAAGTTTTACCACTGCCACATGGAACAAGCCCATTTGTCATAACTTGGTGTCTCTATTTCATAGAGGCAAGGAAGAAGCTCTCTAAGATAGTGAAATTTACTATTTTATAAAGGAAAGAAAGTAAGCCTTCTGAAATAGTGAATTAGACTATTTTAGAAAGGGTATGAAAATAACTTTCTCAAATGGGAAAAATGATTAACATAAAATGTTAACCCCTGAGAAATCATGTGTTAACCCACAAAAAAGAATCCAACCCATTAAAGATTTCTTAGATTGGTTATCATGGATGGGCTCAATGGGGGTGGCAAGGGGATGGGGGGAGATGGCCAACAGTCATCCTCATAACAAAGTCAATAACGATACTATGGATTTTAAATAAAAAAGGCTTGATGGCTTTGTGTTACCATTGAGAATTATTTATATGCTATCTTTAATTGGAGAATTATTTATATGCTATCTTGAATTAGTGAATTATTTGTATTCCCTAAACCTTGTATCATCAATATTGAACCCTAAACCCTATCATCAAGTACATTTGCAAATACAAAATAAGAATATATTAATATGGGAAAGTTATTGATAAATTTATGTTGAATACTCTCTCACACACACACACACCTCCCTCTCACCCCTAATCTCCCTTTCACCTCTCCCTTGAGTGTGTGTGTGTGTGTGTGTGTGTGCGTGTGTGTGTTAGAGAGAGAGAGAGAGAGAGAGAGAGAGAGAGAGAGAGAGAGAGAGAGAGAGAGAGAGAGAGAGAGAGAGAGAGAGAGAAATAGGGAAAATGTATCTCAAATAAAAGAGAGGGAGTATGCTAGGATGAGATGTTTGGTAGAGAGAGAGAGAGAGAGAGAGAGAGAGAGAGAGAGAGAGAGAGAGAGCGAGAGAGAGAGAGAGAGAGAGATGGGTGAGATGGCGGGAAGGAAAATAGGGAGAGAGTGGGAGAGGAGGAAATAGACGAATAGACCCTTCTACACACAAAGCCATTAAGTCTTTCTATTTTAAATCCATAGGATGGTTATTTCCATCAAGTCTTTCTATTAGAAATAATTCAAGAAGTTAAGTACTCAAGTCATCATTTACAAGAGATATTTCCAGGTGCATTCAAGAAGTTCAAAAGAAGAAATTGAGAATTCATTGAAGGCCCTCATTTTATATTATCATTCATGGATTTTACACTAAAGATATAGTTGTCATAATAATAAATGTGCCCTATAGAATACCAAGAACTATGATCTCATTACTGTAGAAATAGTCATTATTTTTATGTAAGATATTAATATTACCTTCATTTTCCTCTATTATTAACCATGTTGTGATGTCAAATTATAAATTGTATTTAGAGATAACCATGATGATCACATTTGGTATAAGCATGAAGCATGGAGAATCAACTTTGATTTCGTTGATGGTTTGATATGCCAAGGATGTAGATTGTGGACATGTAATTCAACCTTATGTGGGTGATATCATATCCACTCATTATCATACATACATACATACATACATACATACATACATACATACATACATACATATATCTATATATATATATATATATATATATATATATATATATATATAGCCTTGTGGTCTTCATGGTCATATATCATTGATCATCTTATTTCCTCCCCTTCTCCCTTTCTCCCTCTATTATTGATCATCTTGAATTAGTGAATTATTTATATTCCCTAAACCCTATCATCAAATGAATTTGGAAGTTTAAAAAAAGAATATATTAATATGGGAAATTTATAGAACTCCCTATCTATCTACCCCCTCTTTATTTATCTTCCTCTCTCTAGACCTCCCTACCCAAAACCCTTATCCATATCATCCTCTTATTTATCACATCACCTATTTATATCTCCCTCAGCCTTTCTTGGTAGGGTTTATTGCTCAATTTTTATTTCACAAGGTTTGGGGAATATAAACAATTTTCTAATTTTATATTGCATATAAATAATTCTCAATGGTAACACAAATTCGTCAACCTTTTGTAATTGAAAGCCATATGATGATTATTTCCTTTTTATGAAAATTATCTTTGAAACTTATATTAGTAATTCCTCCTCCATATATCTCACCTCTCTCTTTCCCCATCTTGGTCTCTCATGTCTCTCTCCCCCTTTAGGATTCTCACCTCTCTATTTCCCGATCTCTAGTTCTCTTCCTCTCTCTAGATCTTCTTCCCCCTTTGATTACTCTTCTCCTCCTCTTTTGTCTCCCATAACCTCTGTATCTCCCTCTCTTCATCTTTTTTAATAGTTTAGGGTACAAGATTGATGGTACAAGAGTTAGGGTTTGCAAATATCCTTTGCATTGAAGAAGCAAACCAAATTATTAAGTAGTTCCAAATATGGTTACATTTGGTCATGTATTGAAGATTTTTAACTTGAAGGAAGTTGTATCTTAGATATGTGAAAGAGAGAGGCAGAGATTGGGAGGTCAAGAAAAGAGGGATAAAGTGAAAAAGGGAGAGAGATAGGGAAGAGGAAGAGTGTGTGAGAGGAATAACGAAATAGGTAGAAATGAGGAAAGACTTGTATTTTAGGGATTAGAGTTATAAGGTTTAAGGTCTTAGTCTTAGGTTTCTAGTCTTAGAGAGAGAGGTAGGTAGATATCTCTTTGAAAAAACAAAAAAAAAAGATAAATAAACCCTATAACTATAAAACATTAACCATAAAACCAAGTTCTCTTTTCCTGCCTACTCCACTTTTTTCCCCCTCTCACTATTTCCCTCTCTCTTATATCTACCTATATCCACCTTCTTCTTCTTCTCTATATTTCTCCATCTACATTTCTCTTTCTCCCTCACCCCCCCCCCCCCCCCTCCCCCCACTGCTCTCTCTCTACAAACCATAAACCCTAAATTCTAGACCTAGTTATGATGGAGGCCTATATGATTTCTTAGGAATAAGAGAGAAGAGAGTCTAGTATATACTATATTATCCTAAAAGAGTGGATGATATAAAATATAGTGAGGCCAAGTAAGTCTGAGTTAATGAGGGAAATAATTAACCATGATGTAAAGACACATGGAAATTGACAATTTCTATAAAAAGAACCAAATAAAGGTGTTGGGATTAAATGAAGTAGGTGCTTTGAATTGATCTATGTAAGAAGGTATATTGTGATTAATGTAAATTTTATCATATTTTTTCTACTCATTTGAGAGAGGTTGCGAGTGAGAGAGATAGGTAGAGATGAAAAGAGAGATGGGGGTGGATAAAGAGAAACATAGCTCAATATATTGAAAAGGAGATATAGAGTAGAAGAGAGAGTATAATAATATAAAGAGATAGAAAAGTACACTGAAGATATAAAGATATTTATGTAGCAATAGATAGATATAGGGAAAGAAAATTAGATATAGAGAAATACAAATAAAGAGAGGGAAAGATATAGAAAATATACAAATAAAGAGAGGGGAAGATCAATATGAAGAGATGATAAATATAAAGAAAACAAGTTAAAGACATTGGTTGAAAGTGTCAAAGAAGAGAAAGCCCCAAATCACTATAAATACCCTCAAGGAAAGAGTGAGTGTAGGGTAGGATGATGGAGGTGAAAGTGAGAGATGGGTAAAGAAAGAGGGGAAGGGGTCATTAAGGAAAGAGAGAGTGTATGGTAGGATGATGGAGGAAAGAGGGAGAGAGGTAGGCAGAAGGAAGAGAGGGAGAGAGTGATAGATATAGAGATAGATAAAAGGAAAGGAAAAAAATTAAATAGTGAGAAATAGGATTCCTCCTACCTTATTCCTTGCCCCTATCTATCTGCCTCACCCTCCTCACCTCTCTTTCTCTATTCTAGATGGAAAGATTGATGGTACAATTGGTAGAGATATAAAATAAAGTACTTAGGAAATGGGGGAGAGAGTGAGAGAGTGATAAGGAGATGGGGTAGAGAGAAAGAGAGTGTGATATATTTATTGTATCAATAACCATAACCTTAGTTTTCTCTCCCTTGGTATCTCACCTATCCCTCAATATCTCATTACTCCTATAAATATGTGGTCCTTAGTCTTTTATCTTCTCCCTTCCTTCCATATCTAACTTTATTCCTCCCTTTAAGCTCTCTCCATATCTATCTCTCATGCCCTTGTTGATTGATAGTATAATTTATATAGATAAAAATGAAGTGAGGGATATGGGAGAGAGAGAGAGAGAGTGAGAGAGGGGTAAGAGAGATACTATGATGGGGACAGGAAAGAGAATATTATAATTTGTATTCATCATGTTATTATTTTTCTTTATTCTTTGTTTGTTTGTCTCTCCTCTTATCCCTCCCTTCCATATCTATGTTTCTTCCTCCCTTATTCATCTCTCTTTAGGTTAATATTGATGGTACAATTGTTAGAGGTATGAATTAAAGTGGCAGGGAAATGGGGAGAGAGAGAGAGAGAGAGAGAGAGAGAGAGAGAGAGAGAGAGAGAGAGAGAGAGAGAGAGAGAGAGAGAGAGAGAGAGAGAGAGAGAGAGAGAGAGAGAGAGAAGTCAACATAAACTTATCAATAAATTTTCCATATTAATATATTCTTATTTTTTATTTCCAAATGCACTTGATGATAGGTTTTAGGGTTAAATATTGACTATACAAGGTTTAGGGAATATAAATAATTCACTAATTCAAGATAGCATATAAATAATTCACTAATTCAACATAGCATATAAATAATTATCAATGGTAAAACAAATCCATCGAGCCTTTGTATTTGAAATCCATAGTAACTAATCTTCTGACTACCTTCTTATTGCTCATGAGGTGATTCCCTCTAGATTTAAGTGACCAAAGAACTTCCATATCCTAATCCCATTTAGATTGAAATCTATACTTCATCCCTTGGGTCATGTTATTAACAGTTTCTTCAATGGCACACTAGATCTTTCCCTATAAACACTCAACTCCCATCTCCTTCTATTCAAAAGTCCTACAATTTCTCTCTTTCTAGATATGCCATACAATAATAGATGGAATTACTATCCAAAAAGTTTTCCATTTAGAAAATCGCCTATCTATCAGCCATGATAAGAAAAAATCTCTAAACAATTCATTCCTAGTTGCATTCCACTTTAGAGTACTCATCAGCCATTCCCAACATTGTTGCACAAAAGGACACCATAGTAGGAGATGATCCACCATCTCCTCATCCCTTTTATACAATATGCACCAACTTGTTCCCTCAATGTCAATAACCTTCAGTTGATTACTTGTTAGAATCTTGCCATAAAGGGTGATCGAAATAAAAGCTCCTACTTTTGGAAGAAGCCATTTTCCCCAACAAATAATCAATGGCCACTCAACATCTCTGGTCTTGACCATCTACGAATAATACCCAAGGTTGATCTTATAATCCCCTAATTTAGAAGCACTCCAAATCAGTTGATAATCACTATCCAAGGAAATCACAATTCTATCTGAAAGGATGATGATAGTTTCCTCTAAAATTATAAGAAGCCTATTTCCACCAACTTCCAACTTACCAAGCAAGAATTTTCATGACTATTATAATAATCAAAAGCTTTTTCCTCCATCATTGTCTCTTTTTCAATAACCCAATTAATATCCTCAAAATAGTTGATTAATGGAGGATCTTCATTCTGAGAGTCATGCTAAAACTTTATTTTTCACCCATTTCTTATTTTCCAAGAAAGATGTTATGTAATTAGATTATGATTGTTGTAAAGAAAATGCCACATATGAGACCTTCTATTCACATTATCCACTATTTAAATTATTTTGGGAATGAAAGAATCAAAATATTTAGCTATCATAACTTTGCACCATGGTTTCTTTGAGCATTTAAACATCTTCCATGTTGATTTAGCTTCCAAGCATGATTCTACGAACCCATCTTCCTCAAACCAAAACTACCATCAGTTTTTTATTTGCAGGCCACATCCCAAGTAATGAAAAAAATCTTTATCACTTAGTTTGAACCTTCCCACAAGAATTTATTTTAAAAACCATCAATGGATGCTGCTACTTTTTAAGAAATTTGATAGACTCACATGTAGTTTATAGGAATGGCTAAAAGCACCAACTTTATCATTTGAATTCTACCTGCTTGGGAAAACCACAAATTTTTCCACCCAAGATCCTTCTATTGACATATATTAGAAATATCATCCCATATTTTGGGATCAAACCTTAGCATTAATAGAGGGACCCCAAAATATACAATGGGAAATTCTCTAGCAATGAATCCCAACATAGTAATAATATTATTCTACAAACTCCTATTCGAATTAAGAAATAAACCTTGGACTTCAACATGTTTATACATTGTCCTGAACCCTTTTCATAATAATCCAAAACTTCCCTAATGACTAAACTTTCCCTAATCAACGCTTACCCAAAAAGCACATTATCATTAGCAAATTATGATGGAGAGATTGGTTTAAAGAAATTATGGATTAAGCTCCCTTTCCATCAGCCCAAATTTGTTTTTTTTCTAATGTTTCTACCAAGTACCTCAGCCATCAGGAAAAAAGAAATGGGGAAAAAGGATCACCTTGCCTCAATCCATTGGTTGCTTGAAAAAAGCCACAAAGAGAGCCATTGAAAAGAACTGAGAAGTTAGCCGAAGATGAATAATGGATGATAAATCTAATCCATTTTTGACAAAATTTGGATCTAGAAAGAAGTTCAAAAAGAAAAGACTATAGAATATTATCATATGCTTTATTAACATCTAATTTGATAATCATACCTGGTCTCTTTCCTGACTTCATAGAATGAATAACTTCTCCTACCATAAGAATACTATCTAAAGTTTCTCTCCCAAGGACAAAACCATGTTGTTCAACAAAAATATACCTATCTAGCTTTGACTTCAATCTATTAACCATTGCCTTGGAGATGATTTTATATATTGAATTACATAGGAAAATTGGCCTAAAATCTGACATAAAAATGCACTCCTATTTCTTGGGAATCAGAATAATGATCGTATTATTGATCTCTTGCACAAATCTCCCTTTCTTTCTAAAATCCTCCACAATTGTTAAAATGGCTTCCCCAAAACAAATTCCAAAATTTATGAGGTAAAACTATCAAGACTTGGTGTCATATCTGAAATATTATCATAGATGACTTTTTAAACCTCTAGAATGGAAAAGGGATTCATTAAATCCAAGTTGTCCTCTTTCGAAACCACTTTTGGAATCACATCAATAAAACATTGAGGGTCTAAAAAAAATAGATTCAATAGATTCCCCTAAAAGAGATTCAAAATGGTCAACTACTTCTTTTTCTATAACATCTTCATCCTCTAACCAAACTCCTTGATGCTTTTGAATATGATTAATTCTATTGCTAACTCTCCTCCATTTAACCAAAGCATGAAAGGATTTAGTGTTGAGATCTCCAGCACTAATCCAATTATCTCTGGATTTATCCCTTCAAAAAACCTCATCTCTATGATGTACTTTTGCTAGATCATTTTTCAATCTTTTTTCTTGAAGAAAATCTTCATTGGACATACCATCCACAATGACATGATTGTTCAAAATATCCAATTTTGATTCAATGCTAAATTTCTATTGAAAAATGTTTTTGAATCAATCCTTATTCCATCTTTTAATATTCATTTAAAAATTTTCATTCTTTGTGTGAAACAATAACTTGCTGTCTCGATAAAAATATTACTCTCCTTCCACCATGATTCCAAATTTGGCAAAAAATCCTTATCTCTCCACCACATATTTTGAATTTTGAAGCTACCTTTACACCTTTGAGAAGATAATTTGATAGAGAGTTAAACCAAAACATGATTAGATAGAGAAAAAGGAAGGATATAGGAATCCATAATTAAAAAAGATTCAACCCAAAAAGAACCAACCAAAAATCTATCCGACCTCTCTGAGATTCTAGTGAATTTTTCCCTATTCCATAGAAGTAGTTTTTGTAACCATTTTCTTTGGAACCCAAATCTTGTCTAATTTATTCTTTGACCAGTGATTACTCATAGGGAGATTATTACACTCTTTCCTTTCAGACATTGGCAATTCAATCAGGACTTTCAATTTCCAAATTACACTTCCTAATTTGAAGTTGATGATTGATAGGATCCTCTTTCCACTACAATCCTAATCCATTCCTAAAGATATGAATCTTTATTGATGATCTCTTCATCCACTTCCAATAGGGTACCCATTGATTGTCCAATGTGTTCCAAGCACTCATCCCCCCAATACTCCATCGAAAGATTATATAATCTTATTCAAATTGGTTCCTTGTATACTGCTAATGGGGTCAGATCAAAATTTGATTGTCATGGCTGCAAATATAATGGTGAAGAATAAAAAAACCAATTTTTTTGCTCTGGGATTTTATTTCTAATCAATTGTTCTTGAAAACCAATGATAAAAAATCCTTTTGGAATGAATTTTAGAACATATTCTTTACACCAATGTTTAGATACCCATTCTCTAATTTTTAGTCTATTAAACCTTGCACCAATAAATCTATTGATAATTTTCATATTCTTCCAAAGATCAATAGCTGGAATGTATAATTTCCCCCTCAAATGAAATGTAAAATCATAGTAGAGGATTCTAGAAACTCCAATTGGATTACCGAATAGGGTTAGGTAAAATTAATATTTAGGTTTGTAAAGTTCTAGAAGTCATTTATGTTTAGATATTTCTATAAAAGTCTATTTGTTCTATGTCATTCGTTTAGATGTTTTCAAAAATAATCAAAGACCTTTATAAAAGAGGCACAATGTAATGTTTTCTATGATCAGGCAATGAAATGAATTTATAATTTCTATAAGTGTCTATAGTGTGTATTTTTTGTTTTATCATTGTGGATCCAATTCATCCACCCCTATTAGATTGGTATTAAAGCCAAGTTGTGAAGTTCATATGGTGAAGATAATATCTTCTAACATAGAGAATTATATGATTATTTTTGTTGAACCAATGAGTCAGATCATGTGGAAGTTCTAAAGAATTATTGGTGTGAAGAAATTTGTTTGGAGAAGAAGAAAATCATTGCTCCCATTGGAATAAAGAGTGAGCATTTTATTGGAGCCACCTGTTTGACTAGAATTTCAATTGTTTCCATGAAAGAGACTGTTGTTGTGAAGAAAGCATTGAATAGTTTGTAGAGCACATTGAGACTATGAAAAGAGATCATAGTCACTATCATTGAGGAGTGTCGATATGAATCATGGTAAGTAGGAAATTTGGTGTTAATAGTTAATGGTGACAAAGGTTTCTAGATTTGTGTTTTAAGAAGCAGCCTAGATTTTCATTTGATAGATTTGAGTTTATTAAAATGGGAAAACAAGGTAAAAGAGTGGTAAAAGAAAATATAATTTTGACTCTTGAGATGGATTGTTTAAAAGAAAAATTGTTGAAACTAGAGACAAGAATTGTTTGCAATGATTAGAGAGAGGTCAGAAGAAAAATGTAGACTTTTAAATGAAATTAGTGAATATAAAGAGAGAATGGAAGAGCTAGAGGATAGGCTATTTTTTTTGGAAGAAGTACATAATTGGTAGGTGAAGGAAAGATGCAAGCTTAGAGAGAAAAATAAATAATTAGAAGAAAAGTTAAAGTTATTTGATGATGTTCAGAGAAAGAAGAAAATTTTAGAAGAAAATTTGAATAAATTTGAAGAGGAAAATAGTATGTTATAGAATGAATTGACTACTCTAAAACAAGAGAAAGAATGTTTGAATGTGAAACCATTTGTATGTGATGTATCATGTGACACAAATGATTTGAGTGATTATACAGTTGATAAATGTGATTTTGCTGAAGCTTAAAGTGTTTTTGATGAAAAGTGTAAGAAAAAAAATGACAAGAAGTTTGTAGATTTTTTTTGTTATGATAATAATAGTGTTGGTTTGAAGATTATGAAAAGAATGGGTTTCAAAGGTAAAGGTCTAAGAAAGCATGAGCAAGGAAAAAAGAATTTGATTGAGCCTACAATTAGGCCAAAATGTGAAGGTCTTGGATATGATGAAGGTAGTGGAATGAAGAATAAAGGTTCAAGATAGTTTATTTAAGGAGTAAAGATTGTGCAATGTGCACATGATAACATAAAATGGCATACAAAGGATAGATGTTGGGATTTAAATCCCTACGATATTTGTGGCTTGAAAAATCACTTTGATAAGATATGTTGGAATAATGAGTGCAATAAATACTTTATGGAATGTTGCATAAAAATGGATTTTGGATGGAGCTATGGATCAAATTGTTAAAATATTGTTGGAATTATCAAAGGTTTATTCAAGTAAAAATGAAGAAATGCAACATCATTGGGAAATAGATTAGAGAAAGGCATCAAAGAGGCAAAAGGTTTCAAAGTTATAGGCTTGGATGTGGACATGAGAAATAATAATCATGGTGTAATAGAATTTGTATGTAACAGCATTTGAGGTTGAAATTAGGGGGGAGTGTTGGAATGTGTAATTTCGCCCTCAAATGAAATGTACAATCATTTTAGAGGATTCTAAACTCAGTTGGATTACTGAATAGGGATACATAAAATTAATATTTAGGTTTGTAAAGTTCTAGAAGTCAAATTTATGTTTAGATATTTCTAGAAAAGTCTATTTGTTCTATGTTGGTTAGTTTAGATGTTTTTGGAAATAATTAAAGACCTCTATAAAAGAAGCACAATGTAATGTTTTCTATGATCAGACAATGACTTGATTTTATAATTTCTATAAGTTTCTATAGTGTGTATTCTGTGTTTTATCATTGTGGATCCAATTCATCCACCCCATCAATATCCAACTTGATCTCTTTAGAAACTTCAATTTCAATCAGTTCCCTTGTCTCCATCATCCAACTTGCTAATTCCTTCTGAAAAATATTTCTCCCCCCTCTGAAACTCTAATCACAACCTCCATTCCTAAATTCAAAAAGAAGTCTCCCCCACAACTGCATCGCTCCTCCCCACATAAATAAATAATATTTATAATAAAAAATAATAACATTAAAGTAGAATATAATCTATTATAGATCATTTATATTTGCAACAATATATAAATATATGAAAATTAAATATTGTATGGTTGACCTTAAAGTATAATAATACTATTAATAATATTCAATAATATAATGTAATATATATAATAAATATTATATTAATATATATAATAAATATTATATTAATAATATAATAAATGCAATGGAAAGACATGCCCTTTTCCACAAATAAATATAAAGCATGAGATATTATCACAGACAAAGATATTCAGATAACTTCTATATCAAACAAATCTAGAAAATTAAAAATTGGAAAAGGAACATAACAAATGATATTAGAGTAGATTTTCCTGCCATACTGTGAGGAATATATCTGCATTGGAAAAACTATAACTATGACCACATAAAAGAAACTACTTGAAATGAATAACAATTGATAAGTTTAGGAGAATTAGTATATTGAATGTCAGAAATAAAATTGAAGGAGTTTCATATTATTCAACCAAAAGTATATATGAACAATAGGTATTTGTAATCATTTAGGGAATTACCTAATTTTACCAAGAACATAACAATCTTATGGAGAAACATGTAGTGGCAAAAAGAAATCAGTAAAGAGATTGAGCATTCAAAAATTGTCTAGTCAAAGATTGAGGAACTTATATTTTCATTGAAAATGAGTGCAAACACCGTAAACGATAGCCATGTTTCAATCGGGAGTAAATTTTTTTTCTAAATTTACTGCAGTGATAGAATTGGAAATTTTTTGAAACTATGTATGGAGAGAAAATCGGATGGCTCCCACTCACTATAACTCTAAAATATTATAATGCAAAACGAAAAGATCTAAAAAAAATGATAGAAAATGTTTGAAAGAGACATTTCTAGAAGTCAAAATCTTCTTCAAATTCATCGATAAGGGTAGGTTTTTTGCGTAGTAAAGGAGCATAAATCATGTGGTAAGAGCATGGATTTTGTAAAGTTCATTTTGATTTCTATATTCTTTATTGTGTATGTCCTAATTTATGTATCTACATATATAAATTCTTTGAAACCAAGTTGATTTGATATATTTTTTAATTTTACAATTTCACCATTCATCTACTTTTTCATATTTTTCATTTTTAGCACTACTTCATATTTCTAGTATGTGGAGTGGTTGCAAATAGTGGATGGTTGTATCTAGAGGTGATCATGGCTGCATTGTCGCATTTATTGGTATCTTTTTTACAAGCAAATAGAGGAAGTTGCAGTTGTTGTAGATAATTGTTTTCTACCATCATTCAATAAGGTTGTGGATTTGGCCTTTGGCTATGGATTTGGGATTTACAAATGCTTCACATGGACACTACCATGGCAGACATATTTTATTATGACATTGCTACTTGACCTCTTTCAACACACAATTTCTCTTCTAATGAATTTTTTTGTAGATCTTGTAATCAAATATCTCTTGAGATTTGTTTCTTACAAGTATTAAATATCTCATATCCTTTTCTTATGATTCCACATTTTGTATGTATGTCTACCATGACATTTGCTATTATTTTTGAATAAAAATAAAAATATTTTTGACAAATCTATTTTAAGCACATTGTTCCATCATCTCATGGCATCTCGGACAAGAAGATATATAGAACTTTGAAAGAGAAATTTCAAAATATCATTAATCTTAAATATTGAGTGACACTTAGATAAGTACTTGTTAGTTGTTTTCCCCCATTAAGTACATCATAGATTATCGATTTGTGAAATTTTTAATGGGCTGAAATATGTTACAGTGTGTTAGCACATCAGGTTTGAGGTAGTTAACCTTCATGTTATCTTGATTTATTTATTTCATGGGAGGTAAATTTGGTACCTTATGAATGTAAAAACCTTTTGGGCCTATTCACTAGGTTCCATTTTTTCCCTTGGAAAAATGGTGAAACTTTTCATTATTTTTTGGGTTCACTATGTCCCTTGGGTTCCCTTCCTCATTAAAACCCTATATCACCTATCTCAACCCTCCTAAGTGTCATTTTTCTTTCACTCTATCTTATTTCTCATAGGTCTCTCACTCCCTCTAATTTTATCTCTCCATTTCATATTAATCTTCTATCTCTCTGTATACTTTTCTCTCTCATCTTATCCCTTCCTTGGATCTCTCATTTTCTCTCTCTCTTATTCATTTCTCCCTCTATATCTCTCCTATAATAGTTACCTCTCTCTTTCTCTTTCTCAATTAAATATATTGGAAAATAGGATATGAAACCATAAAGACATAGAGAGAGGGGGAAGAGAGAGATGGGTAAAGTGATAAATAGAAAGAAAGAAGTAGAGGTAGAAAAGTGTAAGTAGGGAGAGACAGAGAGGGGGGGGGGGGGGGAGATAAGAGCTAAACCCCAAATGCTTTCTCATTTTTGGCCCCATTCAACCCATTACAAATAAATAATCTAAGAAATTTTCAATGGACTAAAATATCTCATAGTGGGATAATAGGTCAGGTTATCTTTGCTAACCTTTGAGTTATCCCATCCCCCTATTTTGCATAGGGTCAAAATAGTATCCTAAAAAATGAATAACATGACATGTTAATTTACAATTGTGTGTGCTAACCCACCTATGACATATAAGGAAGGAAGCTTTGCAAAATAGAAAAACTTCTTTGTTTTGCAAAGGTAATGAAGGAAGCTCTACAAAATAGAAAAAATTTGCTATTTCACAAAGGGCTTGAGAGTGGCACTGTGAAATAGCAAAAATGAACAACACGACATGTTAACTACCAATTGTGCATGTTAACCCAACTATGACATATAGTTCAACCCATTGAAAATATCTCAGATCTTTTACTATGATGGGTTGAATGGGGTTGGAAATAGCTAATAAGTTCTTCATAAACTATTTCCCTACATGAAGTTCTCCTTACCATGAAATTTTCTCCATCCTTAGGACCATAAAATATTATTAAAATTATTACTATGACTATAGGAAACATGACATGTTAACCACTGATTGGGCATGCTAACTGACCTATGTCATATAAGGAAGGAAGATTTTGCTATTTTGCAGAGGAGAGGAAGAAAGCTTCACAAAATAGCAAAAACTAACTATTTTTTTCAAAGGGCATTAAAGTGGCACTGTAAAATATCAAAAATAGAACACTTGACATGTTAACCACCAATAGTGTGTGTTAACCCACCTATGACATATAAGGAAGGAAGAGCCTAACTAGTTTTGCCATTTCGCTAGGAGTATAAATGGGATAAAATGAAATGTTTACCCAATGTCACATGAAACAAACCTATTGGTTGGAACATTTCTCAATGTACAATGGAAGAGGCAACATCGATTTCATAATTTCATGGGTCACCAAAAATGTCCCTTGCAAAATAGGGAAAAAAAGGGGAAAACATACAAATTTTAGTATTTCAAAAAGGCAAGAAAGTAAGCCTTCCAAAATAGTGAATTTCATTATTTCAGAAAGGGTTTGACAATCAGTTTCTCAAATAGAAAAAATGGTTAACACAAAATGTTAACTTTGAGAAATCATGTGTTGACCCACAACAAAGAATCCAACCCATTGAAGATTTCTCAAATTGGTTATCACGAATGGGCTTAATGGAGGGGGAAAAAATGGCCAAAAGTAAATTTCGGAGGTTATTCTCATAACAAAGGCAACAACCATCCTGTAGATTTTAAATAAAAAAGGCTTGATGGATATGTGTTACCATTGAGAATTTTTTATATGCTATCTTGAATTGGAGAATTATTTATATGTTATCTTGAATTAGTGAATTATTTATATTCCCTAAACCTTGTATCATCAATATTGAACCCTAAACCCTATCATCAAGTGCATTTGCAAATACAAAATAAGAATATATTTATATGGGAAATTTATTGATAAGTTTATTTTGACTACTTTCTCTCTCACTCTCACCTCCCTCTCACCCCTAATATCCCTTTCACCTCTCCTGAGAGAGAGAGAGAGAGAGAGAGAGAGAGAGAGAGAGAGAGAGAGAGAGAGAGAGAGAGAGAGAGAGATGGAGGAAGGAGAATAGGAAGAGAGTGGGAGAGGAGGAAATAGATGGATAGACCCATGTAGACACAAAGACATTAAGTCTTTCTATTTGAAATCCATAGGATGGTTATTGCCATCATGTCTTTCTATTAGAAAACATTCAAGAAGTTAAGCACAAAAGTCATGATTTAGAAGAGAGATTTCAAGGTGCATTCAATAAGTTCAATAGAAGAAAGTGAGAATTCATTGAAGGCCCTCATTTTGTATTATCATTCATGCATTTTATACTAAAGATATAGTTGTCATAACAAGAAATGTTCCCTATAGAATATCAAGAACTATGATCTTATTACTATAGAAATAGTCATTATTTTTATGTAAGATATTAATATTACCTTCATTGTCATTCTATTATCAACCATGTTGTGATGTCAAATTATAAATTGTATTTAGAGATAACAATGATGATCACATTTTGTATAAGCATTAAGCATTGAGAATCAACTTTGATATTGTTGATGGTCTAATATGCCAAAAAGGAAGAATGTGGACATGTAATCCAACCTTGTGGACATGTAATTCAACCTTATGTGGGTGATATCGTATCCACTCCTTGTCATATATATACATATCAACCACTTAATGGTCTTCATGGTCATCTATCATTGATCATCTTATTTCCTCCCCTTCTCCCTTTCTCCCTCTATTATTGATCATCTTGAATTAGTGAATAATTTATATCCCCTAAACCCTATCATCAAGTGCATTTGGAAATAAAATATAATAATATATTAATATGGGAAATTTATAGAACTCCCTATCTATCTACCCCCTCTTTATTTATCTTCCTCTCTCTAGACCTCCCTACCCAAAACCCTCACCCATATCATCCTTTGATTTCTCACATCACCTCTTTATATCTACCTCACCCTTTCTTGAAATAGTTTAGGGATTAATGTTTATTTCACAAACATAGAAACAAAAGCAACTATCGACAAGGATAATTTCATCTTATATTCAAGTTAGAAACTTTTTATGTATAAGTAAATTCTCGTAGAGTAAATATAAGTGTAACTTGGTACCGCAAAGAAATCAAGATAAATCATATTTTTCAAAGAACAAATATGTTATCAAAATTTTTAAGAAAAGACCATAGAAAAGGCTAGCTAATGAGTCCAACATCAACAATGCTTCAATCACGTGGATATAGATAGTCCATTAATAAGTAATTTTACTACAAGTTAATGGGTGGTCAATCCATAACCTATATGACTCATGATTTAAGCAAGGAAGTATACATAACATTATACAGCATGTTTTCAAAGATGTCAAAGGGAAGACGTATGAGTATTAACAATTGACTGCTTTCAAATAAGAGTAAAATTCTTTCAAGATGGGTCAAACTAACTAAAATTGGAGGTAAACTCCAATAATAAATGGTATTAACCATAAAGAGCCAATACGGCAATAGAATGATGCTAGAAAAGCATAAACTGCACTTATGTGCCAATCAGTAGAACAAAATAAACGTTGAAGGCAATAGTGTATAATAACTCATAATCTCAAGGAATAAAAAAATAAAATAAAAATTCGCTTATGTGAAATAAAGAATGCACTCATATTTGATAAGTCACAAGAGACACAATAATTTGTATATTTATTAGGATATATATGTGGGCCCCCATATATACACATGAATAAATATACCTAAACTATCATGGTATGAAATCATGCAAATAGAATTAAGATCATATATAGAACATAATTTCGAAGCAACATACTAAAGAGAAATGCCAAAGATGATGAAAGAGAATTATTAACATCAAACAATATTTGTAGTAATTAATCCTCCTAGGTTGAAGTCCACCCATTCTAAAAATTGATCTCTTTTACTAATTACTTTTTGAAACCATTTATTTTTCTCTTAACAAATTTATCACTAGAGGAAGAGTCATGATGTATGAATGCATCATTTATTTCAACATTAGCATTTTACCATTATCAATATTAGCATTATTACCATGATCTATAAATGCATCATTACCATTACCATTGTAAGAAATAATAGAAGGAATAAAGGTAGATATATGAGGAGTAGGGTTTAGAGAAGGAGGTTGGTCCTCCACTAACACAATTCTGCTTTCATGAACTTGTTTATTTTGAGCATTAGAAGAATCATGCACACCATTTTCTGCAAGACAAACATTTCGTGCTATGTGCACTTTGTTAGTAATAGGATTATAAGCTTGATAACCTTTGGTATTTTGCATGTTTTCACTCATGCACTTTGTACATGTCATCTTAGATGAAGCAATAGGAGGTAAATTTTCAACTGTATTAGATGAGATATGATCATTTTTCAAATGAGCAAGCCTTTCATGTTCCATATTAAAAGTAATATCTTTGTGCAAAGAGTGTCTAGAAGAAGTGAACTCAGAAAATTTAAATAAGTTATCATGGCCTAACTTAGCATTAGCAACAACTTCATTAGTGTTAGGATCAATAATAGAGCACATGTCCCTATGAAACTCAACTTTGTAATTTTGACATAATTTTACAACAGAAAGAATATTGTATTTCAAATCAGAAACATAAAGGACATCATGTAATTTTCCATTTGAAATACTAACATTACCAAATCCTTCTTCTTTGCAACTATGATTATCAGCTAATTGAATTGGAATATTAGAAAGATAGGGTTTTAAATAATCAAACACTTCTTTATGAAAAGTAACATGTTGAGACGCACCAGTATCAATAATCCATTCTAAATTTTAAGGAACATTGTAACTAACAGTAAAAGCATGACAAGATGGATGAGAATTTTGATTATTGTTATTGATAGGTTGCTTATCTTTTTTATTTTTTAAAACAATTATTAGTTACATGACCATCTTTCTCACAATAAGTATAGTGGGGTTTTTTATTAGATTGATTAGGATGAGTATTATTACGATATGTGTTTGGATTATTACTATTATTAAAATTAAAATTATTGTGATTATTATTATTATGAGTATTGAGAGAATCATTATTAGAGAATTTGAAATTCTGATTTTGACTTTTAGACACAAAGGCATGTTCATTAGATCTAAGAGTACCAAATTGTAACAACTTAGCTTCCTCTTGACGTAACAAATTTTGAAAAATATTATAAGTTAATTGAGTAGACAAAGTAGGAATAGCAAGTTGAGAATGAACATTAGTAATAAATTGTTGAAATTATCTAGGAAGACATTTCTTTAAAATAATGGTAATTAATCTAATATCAGTGAGAGTAACACCTAATCCAATTAGTTGACTTTTAATATGATCAAATTTAAGTAAAAATTCATCCATAGATTTGAAATCAATATACCTTAAGTCTTCCAAATTGTCTTGCAATTGAATCTTGCATGATTCAGATGGCCTGTCATACGTTTGCTTTAAAATATCCCAAGCTTCATGGGCATTAGTGCAATGAGAAAATAGAACATATAAATATGGGTTAAGAGATATACCAATGAGGCCAAGGGCTTCCTCATTTTTAGTATTCCATGCATTTTATTCATCTTGTGTAGCTGAGGCACCAAGAACTACAGAAAGGTCAGTAGAAACATCTAAAATATGCTTAAAATGAAATATAAATGAAAGATGAGTTTTCCAAGCATGATAGTTTGAGTTATTTAACTTGATTTCTGGAATTAAAGTCAACATGATTTAAAAATTATGTTTAAAATTTAAAATATAGATTTGAAATAAAAAAGTGAGACTTATTATCCACAAGAATGTTAAATAATTATTAAGAGATTTAGAGAGTCAAAATTAAAAACTAAAATGTTCCCTACAAAACCACTGGTCAGATTGACGAAACAGGAAAAATAAAAATTTAAAAAATTGGAAAAATGTGTTACTCACAGAGAGTGATAAATTTTTTATTTTAACTCTATTTTCAATAAAATTTAAAGGGTCTTTTCATTTTTATGTTTCCTAAATGCTATTCAAATTTTAGCCAAACCCAGATCACGGATTGAGAGATATCATAAAAATATGAACTGCTATCTTAAAACTTGAAAAATAAATAATACTGCACATATAGTACAATAACTTTTGCAATACTATTCTGATACAGATGAAATTTAAAGAGTTTTTTTACTTTTATGTTTTCTAAATGCTGTTAATATTTCAACCAAACTCAGATCATAGATTATGAGATATAAGAAAAATACGAACTGTTGTATTTTCTTTTCTAAAACAAAAACAGAAAAAAAAAACTTGAATTTCAAAAACTTAAAAAATTTGTAATAGAAATAGGGTTAGATATAATAAAAAAATTAAAAATAAAGAATCCTTTGGCAGCAAGCCTTCCAAAGGAGATTAGAAAAAATAAAAAATGAAGAACTCTTTGGGGGTAAACCTTCCAAAGAGGGCTAGAAAAAAAATTTGAAGATTGAATAAAAAACCTACAAAAAAAAAAGAAATGAATTTTTTTCTTCACTTCTCCTCTCAAAAAAGTTCTCCAATATGGTAACCTTCACAAAAGCTCAAAACAAGTATTAGAAAGCTCTGATACCATGTAAGAAAAAGTGATTGAAATGATAAAATATAATAAAATGAAATAGCATGAAATAATAGATTTAATCCAAGAGAGCAAGAAGAGTTTTACCATACAAATGATACAAGATCAATGGAGCAATACCAAAGAGGAAGCAACACAAGAGACAAAGATGTCATAAGGGGAAAGCAAAGAAAACCCCTTGTGAGTATTATGAATGAGAAAAAAGCCTAAGAATGAGAGAGAGAGAAGAAATGCAGCAAAATAACTCATTTACAATAGCATCAAAAATTTGATGTGAATAATGGAGACTAGATGAAAATCAGAGAGAGAAGCACGTCTTTTAAAGAGATGAGAAAGGAGTTGCATGTCTTTGCATGTGTAACTCCCATTTCTATGAATGTCGCATTCATAAAAGGTGTGTGCAAAGTGTCAAGTTCCTCTTAAGGAGGAATATCTATTTTCCTTATTAAATGAAATACAAAAAAGAGTTGTCCTCACAAATGGACAATAAGATAAGAATGACATGTCTTTTACATGTGGACTAGAGGAAAAATAAATAATACATAAGGGATACCTTACTTTATCCCAATAAATAAATAAATACAACCAAGGAAAGATTATTAATTCTAACAATTAAACCTTGCACCAATAAATCTATTGATAATTTTAATATTCTTCCAAAGATCAATAGTTGGAATGTATAATTTCCTCCTCAAATGAAATGTAAAATCATAGTAGAGGATTCTAGAAACTCCAGTTGGATTACCGAATAGGGTTAGGTAAAATTAATATTTAAGTTTGTAAAGTTCTAGAAGTCATTTATGTTTAGATATTTCTAGAAAAGTCTATTTGTTCTATGTCAATTCGTTTAGATGTTTTAAAATAATTAAAGACCTTTATAAAAGTGGCACAATGTAATGTTTTCTATGATCAGGCAATGAAATGAATTTATAATTTCTATAAGTGTCTAAAGTGTGTATTTTTTGTTTTATCATTGTGGATCCAATCCATCCACCCCTATTAGATTGGTATTAGAGCCAAGTTGTGAAGTTTATATGGTGAAGATAATATCTTCTGACATAGAGAATTATATGATTATTTTTGTCCAACCAATAAGTCAGATCATGTGGAAGTTCTAAAGAATTATTGGTGTGAAGAAATTTTTTTGGAGAAGAAGAAAATCATTGCTTAAATTGGAATAAAGAGTGAGCATTTTATTGGAGCCACCTATTTGAGGAGAGTTTCAATTGTTTCCATGAAAGAGACTATTGTTGTGAAGAAAGCATTGAAGTGTTTGTAGAGCACATTGAGACTATGAAAAGAGATCATAGTCACTATCATTGAGGAGTGTCGATATGAATCATGGTAAGTATGAAATTTGGTGTTAATATTTAATGGTGACAAAGGTTTCTAGATTTGTGTTTTAAGAAGCAGCCTAGATTTTCATTTGATAGATTTGAGTTTATTAAAATGGGAAAACAAGGTAAAAGAGTGGTAAAAGAAAATATAATTTTGACTCTTGAGATGGATTGTTTAAAAGAAAAATTATTTAAACTAGAGACAAGAATTTTTTGCAATGATTAGAGAGAGGTCAGAAGAAAAATGTAGACTTTTAAATGAAATTAGTGAATATAAAGAGAGAATGGAAGAGCTAGAGGATAGGCTATTTTTTTTGGAAGAAGTACATAATTGGTAGGTGGAGGAAAGATGCAAGCTTAGAGAGAAAAATAAAGAATTAGAAGAAAAGTTAAAGTTATTTGATGATGTTGAGAGAAAGAAGAAAATTTTAGAAGAAAATTTGAAGAAATTGGAAGAGGAAAATAGTATGTTATAGAATGAATTGACTACTCAGAAACAAGAGAAAGAATGTTTGATTGTGAAACCATTTGTATGTGATGTATCATGTGACACAAATGATTTGAGTGATTATACAGTTGATAAATGTGATTTTGCTAAACCTTAAAGTGTTTGTGGCGAAAAGTGTAAGAACAAAAATGACAAGAAGTTTGTAGATTTTTAATGTTATGATAATAATAGTGTTGGTTTGAAGATTATGAAAAGAATGGGTTTCAAAGGTAAAGGTCTAAGAAAGCATGAGCAAGGAAAAAAGAATTTGAATGAGCCTACAATTAGGCCAAAATGTGAAGGTCTTGGATATGATGAAGGTAGTGGAAGGAAGAATAAAGGTTCAAGATAGTTTATTGAAGGAGTAAAGATTGTGCAATGTTCACACGATAACATAACAGGTCATACAAAGGATAGATGTTGGGATTTAAATCCCTATGATATTTATGGCTTGAAAAATCACTTTGATAAGATATGTTGGAATAATGAGTGCTATAAATATTTTATGGAAGGTTGCATAAAAATGGATTTTGGATGGAGCTATGAATCAAATTGTCAAAAAATTGCTAGAATTATCAAAGGTTTATTCAAGTAAAAATGAAGAAGTGCAACATCATTGGGAAATAGATTAGAGAAAGGCATCAAAGAGGCAAAAGGTTTCAAAGTTATAGGATTGGATGTGGATAGGAGAAATAATAATCATGGTGTAATAGAATTTGTATGTAACAACATTTGAGGTTGAAATTAGGGGGGAGTGTTGGAATGTGTAATTTCTCCCTCAAATGAAATGTAAAATCATATTAGAGGGTTCTACAACTGAGTTGGATTACTGAATAGGGATACGTAAAATTAATATTTAGGTTTGTAAAGTTCTAGAAGTCAAATTTATGTTTTGATATTTCTAGAAAAATCTATTTGTTCTATGTTGGTTAGTTTAGATGTTTTTGGAAATAACTAAAGACCTCTATAAAAGAAGCACAATGTAATGTTTTCTATGATCAAGCAATGAAATGATTTTATAATTTCTATAAGATTCTATAGTGTGTATTCTGTGTTTTATCATTGTGGATCCAATTCATCCACCCCATCAATATCCAACTTGATCTCTTTAGAAACTTCAATTTCAATCGGTTCCCCTGTCTCCATCATCCAACTTGCTAATTCCTTCTGAAAAATATTTCTCCCCCCTCTGAAACTCTAATCACAACCTCCATTCCTAAATTCACCAAGAAATCTCCCCTGAAACTGCATCACTCCTCCCCACATAAATAAATAATATTTATAATAAAAAATAATAACATTAAAGTAGAATATAATCTATTATAGATCTTTTATATTTACAACAATATATAAATATATAAAAATTAAATATTGTATGGTTGACCTTAAAGGATAATAATATTCAATAATATAATGTTATATATATAATAAATATTATATTAATAATATTATAAATGCAATGGAAAGACATGCCCTTTTCCACAAAGAAATATAAAGCATGAGATATTATCACAGGCAAAGATATTCAGATAACTTTTATATCAAACAGATCTAGAAAATTAAAAATTGGAAAAGGAACATTACAAATGATATTAGAGTAGATTTTCCTGCCATACTGTGAGGAATATATTTGCATTGGAAAAAACTATGACTGTGACCACATAAAATAAACTTCTTGAAATCGATTATAATTGATAAGTTTAGGAGAATTAGTGTATTGAATGTCAGAAATAAAATTGAAGGAGTTTCATATTATTCAACCAAAAGTATATATGAACAATAGGTATTTGTAATCATTTAGGGAATTACCTAATTTTACCAAGAACTTAACAAGCTTATGGAGGAATATGTAGTCGCAAAAAGAAATCAGTAAAGAGATTGAGCATTCAAAAATTGCCTAGTCAAAGATTGAGGAACTTATATTTTCATTGAAAATGAGTCAAACACTGTAAATGATAGTCATGTTTTAATCAGGAGTAAATTTTTTAAAAAATTGTACTGTGGTGACAGAATTGGAAATTTTTTGAAACTATGTAAGGAGAGAAAATCGGATGGCTCCCACTCACTATAACTCTAAAATATTTTAATGCAAAAGGAAAAGATCTGAAACAAATGACAAAAAATGTTTGAAAGACACATTTCTAGAAGTCAAAATCTTCTTCAAATTCATCGATAAAGGCAGGTTTTTTGCGTAGTAAAGGAGCATAAATCATGTGGTAAGAGTGTGGATTTTGTAGAGTTCATTTTGATTTCTATATTCTTTATTGTGTATGTCCTAATTTATGTATCTACATATATAAATTCTTTGAAACCAAGTTGATTTGAGTTATTTTTTATTGGTGTCTTTTTTGCAAGCAAATAAAGGAAGTTGCAGTTGTGGTAGATAATTGTTTTCTACCATCATTCAATAAGGTTGTAGATTCGGCCTTTGGCTACAGATTTTGGATTTACAAATGCTTCACATGGACACTACCATGGCAAACATATTTTATTATGACATTGTTGCTCGACCTCTTTCAACACACAATTTCTCTTCTAATGAATTTGTTTGTATATCTTGTAATCAAATATTTCTTGAGATTTTTTTCTTACAAGTATTAAATATCTCATATCCTTTGCTTATGATTCCACATTTTGTATGTATGTCTACCATGACATTTGCTATTATTTTTGAATAAAAATCAAAATATTTTTGACAAATCTATTTTAAGCACATTGTTCCATCATCTCATGGCATCTCGGACAAGCAGATTACATGTTTTAAATAGCCTTCAAAACTCTGAACTTCATTTAACTTGTCACAAAGCTTCCAATATTATTGAGGTTCTTCCATATCACTAGCACAACAATTAAACTACCCACCAGGTTCTGCATGATTTTTTTATATTCATGTTCTGGTATTCTAATTATCGATTCTTTTGTTAGGGTGAAAAATCTCTTCAACTAAGGGGAAGTGTAACTAAATATTCATTATTTTTATCATTAAATTTATTTAATATTTAGGTGCATAAGAAACAATTTTTTTTTCTCCTTAAAAAAGGTAGTATATCAATATTAATAAAAAGTCATAGATTTTTCTCAATGTATTGTCATTTTATTCTTTAATTTTAAATGTGTTTCTATATTCTTTCAAGCAGTTATAGTTTGTTTGTTTTGACATTGCTAGTAGATTAGCAAGGTCAAAACTATGAAAAAACAAGAATGGTTGCTCAATGGTAAATATTTGAACCATTGCATAACAAATCAAATTTAAAAAGTAATGGTTTTAATGATATTTATTTGAACAATTGGTAATAGTAATCAAATTTATAAAGTAATCAATCACAATTTAGAAACACAATTGAGAATGATATGAATTTAAAACTTTGGAAACACAATTGAAAATAATCAAATTTTAAAAACATTGACAACTACACAACAAATATAAAAATATTAGCAACAATCAAATATACAAAATAATGATATCAATCTGAAAATATTAAGAAGAATAAAATTTGAAAAGTGATGACTTCAATCTAAAATATTGTAAACATAATTGGTAATAATGATATGAAATATACTAATATTAATTTGAAATATTGGCAATACAATCTAGAAAATATGAAACTTTACAAAACATTGGTAACATAATTGAGAAGAATTTAATATGATAGGTAATTATAATAAATCTAAAAAATTGGAAGCACACCTAAGAAAACAAGAAAATTAGATGAGTAATGACAATAGTGAGAGTTTGTTAAGTAATGATGTCAATTGGAAGCATTAGCAACACAATGGCAGCAATCAAATAAAAAATCTAATGATATGACTATGAAACACTGGTAATATAATTGAAAATAATCAATTCTAAACCATTGAAGCCTAATTATAATAAGCATATAACTAAAAATGGTATCAATATTAAACATTGGTAACACAAATTGGAAAATATCAAATCTGAAATTAATGATGTCAATATGAAAGTGAAACATCAGTAACACAATTGAAAATAATCAATTATGAAAAACTTAGATAACACCTAAGTTTAGACCTGTCACAATGGGTTAACAAATGAGGTATGTGGCAGTTAACCTTCATGTTATCCCTATTTCTCCATTTTGAGGGAGGTCAATTTTCCAACCTACAAAATGGTGAAACCTTTCACTATTTTGTTGGGTTCCCATTTTGCCCCTAGAAAAATACAAAAACCAGTTAGGATCTTTCATGTTGCAGGGTTAACATTGCATGTCATGCCATCCCATAGTGATTCCTATTGTTTGGAGATAGTTACACAAAAGTTAAAAATTTAAAAAGATCATCAATCTTTAAGATTGAGTGACACTAGGAAAAATACATGTTGGCTACTTTTCCCTCAATTTAGCACATCATAAACAATTGATTTGAAAAAATTTTAATGGGTTGAGATGTTTCACAATGGGTTAACATGTCAGGTTCATGGTGGTTAACCTTCATGGTATCCATATTTCTCTATTTTAATGGAGGTCAATTTCGTAGCTTGCAAAATGGTGAAACCTTTCGCTATTTCATTGGATGTCCTTTTTGTCCCTAGTGAAATAGAGAAACTAGTTAGGATCTTTCATGCGGTAGGGTTAAGATTGCATGTTGTCCCATCCCATAGTTACTCCTATTGATTAGAGGTAGTTACACAAAAATTACAACTTTGAAAGAAAAAATTAAAAAGATCATCAATCTTAAAGATTGAGTGACACTAGGAAGAGTACACATTGGCTATTTCCCCCCCATTAAGAATATTATAGATGATCAATTTGAGAAATTTTTAATGGGTTGAAATTTTCATAGTGGGTTAAAGTATCAGGTTTGTAATGGTTAACTTCCATTTTATTTTCATTTCTTTGTTTCAAATGAGGTTGATTTGGTAGCCTGTAAGATGGAAAAACCTTTCACTAGGTTCCCTTTTTGCCCCTAGCAAAATGGTGAAACTATTTAGGATAGATTCCATGGGGCATGGTTAACATTGCATGTTATCCCATCCCATAGTTTTTGATAAGAAAAATAGGTTTTACATGGATCATAAAACCCAAAAGTTCTTACATAACAAAGGGTTGAAAAAAAATTCAAAAGAAGCCCAGAAACACTACTACGGCTAACAGAAAGGGCAGAACAAAAAATAGACAAAAAGCTGGAAGAAAAAAACAACAGAGACTAGGAAAACCAAAGACAGAACTAGATAAACCCTCACTTACTCCTCTACCTTCCTATCAAGGTCCTGAATGGTTTCCACTGCTTCATAGTTTTTCTAAACCTCCACTTCCATTTGCTCCTAGTTCTTCACGCAGATCTGATCCAAGTCTATCTAGGTTATGTCCGTTATGGTGTCCTCTTCCATCCTATCTTCTTCTTTTTCCTTATCCTCATTCTCTTGAACAAAACCCTTGGCTTTCATCTTACTAGCGAGTGTAATAATATTTTCATTGAGAGAGTTAAAAATAGAGGTCATTTAGTTAGCCATGCTATGATTGTAAGTCTCCAGATTATGAATCCTTTTTCTTAACCAACCTGATACCACCCCCTTGGTCTATCAAATTCCCTGGCTTGAACATCTTCCCCTAGCTTTCCACCTATCTCATTCTTTCTTTTACCTCCTCCAATTCATGAAAAAGCCATTTAATTGATCTGAAATTATCAATCATGCTATTTTTTGCATTGTTTAGCAAGTTCATACCCACCTCCCTCACATTGTCAGTGATAGACAGTAGCATCAGTTTAATTAGTTCCTCAAACTGGATCTTTTCCTCTTTTTCTTCCAGGATTTGGGGATTCATGACCTCTCTTACAATCCCCATCTTTGAGTTTCTAGCATTGAATTTTTTTTGCACCATACACCTGTCTTTTATAACCACCTCTCCACTACCTTCCCCCATTTTCTCCTTCTCTTGCTCCTATGGGGGAATTGGAGAGGGAGGAAGAACATAAATCTTTGGACTAGAATCAATTTTCCCCTCTAAGGGAAAATCCTCCTCTTCCATCCTTCTTTTCTTCTTTTTGGGGTTTCTAACTAGCTCCTCTCTATTCTCATCTTCCTCTTCCTTATTATCATCATTTCTATCCATGTATTCTCCTTCCTCATTATACTCATCTTCATCCTCTCCAGAAGCTTTGGGTCTATGGCCCTTAGGTCTTTTCCTGCATGGAACTTTACTTGGAGTAGGAGTATCCTTATCTTTACCCCTGACCTTCTTTCTAGATGAAAGATAATCTTCCTCCTCCTCTAAGCTTATTCTCTAAACATCTTCCAAATCTTAGGAGAAGTGAGAGCTCCTCATCTCCTCAAATGCAACCATAGCATGTGATAGGGATTTACTCCTAGTTTGGGCCTTAAAATGTTCATAGATCAAGAGAAGTAAACCCTCATGCAGGGCAGGGTTAGCACTAGGTTTTTTCTCGTACCTTGAAATGTTCTTGTGCATGGAAGAATAAAAATACAAAGGAAAGGAAGCCTTAACCCCATAACAAAAAATGATTGAGCAAAACAAAATGATGGGTTCTAACCTATCAAATCTCGTATCCAAAGAAATAAACTCAATAATGGCCCTTAGCACATACCTCCATAGCTTCTTAATCGAGTCCATCTTATAGTAGATTTCACTTTTCACTAGTTCCTTCTTCTCCTCCATGTTCTTGGCAAAATCCTTAACTACATAGTTGCTAGTTGCTCCTACTAATTGGAGGTAGTTACAAAATATATAGAACTTTGAAAGAGAAATTTCAAAAGATCATTAATCTTAAATATTGAGTGACACTTAGATAAGTACTTGTTGGTTGTTTTCCCCCATTAAGTACATCATAGATGATCGATTTGTGAATTTTTTAATGGGTTGAAATATGTTACAGTGTGTTAGCACATTAGGTTTGAGGTAGCTAACCTTCATGTTATCTTGATTTCTTTATTTCATGGGAGGTCAATTTGGTACCTTATGAATGTCAAAACCTTTTGGGCCTATTCACTAGGTTCCATTTTTTCCCTTGGAAAAATGGTGAAACCTTTCATTATTTTTTGGGTTCACTATGTCCCTTGGGTTCCCTTCCTCATTAAAACCCTATATTACCTATCTCACCCCTCCTAAGTATCATTTTTCTTTCACTCTATCTTATTTCTCATAGGTCTCTCACTCCCTCTAAATTTACCTCTCCATTTCATATTAATCTTCTATCTCTCTTTATACTTTTCTCTCTCATCTTCTCCCTTCCTTGGATCTCTCATTTTCTTTCTCTCTTATTCCTTTCTCCCTCTATATCTCTCCTATAATAGTTACCTCTCTCTTTCTCTCTCTCAATTAAAGATATTGGTCAATAGGATAGGAAACCATAAAGACATAGAGAGAGGGGGAAGAGAGAGATGGGTAGAGTGATAAATAGAAAGAAAGAAGTAGAGGTAGAAAAGTGTAAATAGGGAGAGACAGAGGGGGGAGATAAGAACTAAACCCCAAATTCTTTCTCATTTTTGGCCCCATTCAACCCATTACAGATAACTAATCTAAGAAATTTTCAATGGACTAAAATATCTCATAGTGGGATAATAGGTGAGGTTATCTTTGCTAACCTTTGTGTTATCCCATCCCCCTATTTTGCAAAGGGTTAAAATAGTATCCTGAAAAATGAATAACATGACATGTTAATTGACAATTGTGTGTGCTAACCCACCTATGACATATAAGGAAGAAACCTTTGCAAAATAGAAAAACTTCTTTGTTTCGCAAAGGTAACAAAGGAAGCTCTGCAAAATAGAAAAAATTTGCTATTTCACAAAGGGCTTGAGAGTGGCACTGCGAAATAGCAAAAATGAACAACACGCCATGTTAACTACCAATTGTGCATGTTAACCCAACTATGACATATAGTTCAACCCATTGAAAATATCTCAGATCTATTACTATGATGGGTTGAATGGGGTTGGAAATAGCTAATATGTTTGTCATCAACTATTTCACTACACGAAGTTCTCCTTACCCTAAAATTTTCTCCATCCTTAGGACCGTAAAAGATGATTAAAATTATTACTGTGACGATAGGAAACATGACATGTTAACCACCAATTGGGCATGCTAACCCACCTATTTCATATAAGGAAGGAAGATTTTGCTATTTTGGAAAGGAGAGGAAGAAAGCTTCACAAAATGATAAAAATTAACTATTTTTTGCAAAGGGCATGAAAGTGGCACTATAAAATATCAAAAATTGAACACTTGACATGTTAACCACCAATAGTTTGTGCTAACCCACCTATGACATATAAGGAAGGAAGAACCTAACTAGTTTTTCCATTTCGCTAGGACTATTAATGGGATAAAATTCAATGTTTACCCAATGTCACATGACACAAACCTATTGGTTGGAACATTTCCCAATGTACAATGGAAGAGGTAGCATCGATTTCATAATTTCATGGGTCACCAAAAATGACCCTTGCAAAATAGGGAAAAAAAAGGGAAAAACATATAAATTTTAGTATTTCAAAAAGGCAAGAAAGGAAGCCTTCCAAAATAGTGAATTTCATTATTTTAGGAAGGGTTTGACAATCACTTTCTCAAATTGGAAAAATGGTTAACATAAAATGTTAACTTTGAGAAATCATGTGTTGACCCACAACAAAGTATCCAACCCATTGAAGATTTCTTAGATTGGTTATCACGAATGGGCTGAATGGAGGGGGAAAAAATGGCTAAAAGTAAATTTCGGAGATTATTCCCATAACAAAGGCAACAACCATCCTGTAGATTTTAAATAAAAAGGCTTGATGGATTTTTGTTACCACTGAGAATTATTTATATGCTATCTTGAATTGGAGAATTATTTATATGTTATCTTGAATTAGTGAATTATTTATATTCCCTAAACCTTGTATCATCAATATTTAACCCTAAACCCTAGCATCAAGTGCATTTGCAAATAAAAAATAAGAATATATTTATATGGGAAATTTATTGATTAGTTTATTTTGACTACTTTCTCTCTCACTCTCACCTCCCTCTCACCCCTAATCTCCCTTTCACCTCTCCCTTCAGAGAGAGAGAGAGAGAGAGAGAGAGAGAGAGAAATAGGGAAAATGTATCTCAAATAAAAGAGAGGGAGTATGATAGGATGAGATGTTTGAGAGAGAGAGAGAGAGAGAGAGAGAGAGAGAGAGGAGAAGAGGAAGAGAGTGGGAGAGGGGGAAATAGATGGATAGACCCATGTAGACATAAAGCCATTAAGTCTTTCTATTTGAAATCCTAGGACGGTTATTTCCATCAAGTCTTTCTATTAGAAATAATTTAAGAAGTTGAGCACACAAGTCATCATTTACAAGAGAGATTTCAAGGTGCATTCAAGAAGTTCAATAGAAGAAAGCAAGAATTCATTGAAGGCCCTGATTTTGTATTATCATTCATGCATTTTATACTAAAGATATAGTTGTCATAGAATATCAAGAACTATGATCTCATTACTATAGAAATAGTCATTATTTTTATGTAAGATATTAATATTACCTTCATTGTCATTCTATTATTAACCATGTTGTGATGTCGAATTATAAATTGTATTTAGAGATAACCATGATGATCACATTTTGTATAAGCATGAAGCATGGAGAATCAACTTTGATATTGTTGATGGTCTGATATGCCAAAGAGGAAGAATGTGGACATGTAATCCAAAATTGTGAACATGTAAATCAACCTTATGTGGGTGATATCGTGTCCACTCCTTGTCATATATATACATATCAACCACTTAATGGTCTTCATGGTCATCTATCATTGATCATCTTATTTCCTCCCCTTCTCCCTTTCTCCCTCTATTATTGATCATCTTGAATTAGTGAATAATTTGTATCCGCTAAACCCTATCATCAAGTGCATTTGGAAATAAAATATAAGAATATATTAATATGGGAAATTTATAGAACTCCCTATCTATCTACCCCCTCTTTATTTATCTTCCTCTCTCTAGACCTCCCTACCCAAAACCCTCACCCATATCATCCTCTTATTTCTCACATCACCTCTTTATATCTACCTCACCCTTTCTTGAAATGGTTTAGGGATTAATGTTTATTTCACAAGGTTTAGGGCATATAAACAATTCTCTAATTTTATATTTCATACAAATATTTGTCAATGGTAACACAAAGTGATCAAGCCTTTGTATTTGAAATCCATAGGATGATTATTGCCTTTATTATGAAAATTTTCTTTTGAAACTTATATTAGTAATGTCTTGTATTCCCCCTCCATATATCTCACCCCTCTCTTTCCCCATCTTGGTCTCTCATGTCTCTTTCCCCCTTTAGGATTCTCACCTCTCCATTTCGCCATCTCTAGTTCTCTCCTTCTCCTTCTTTCTAGATATTCTTTTCCTTTCCATTACCCTTCTCCTGCTCTTTTGTCTCCCATAACCTTTTTATCTCCCTCTCTTTTTATTTTTTAATAGTTTAGGGTACAAGATTGAAGGTACAAGAGTTAGGGTTCCCAAATATCCTTTGCATTTAAGAAGAAAACCAAATTGTTAAGTAGTTCCAAATATGGCTATATTTGGTCATGTATTGGAGATTTTTAACTTGAAGGATGTTGTATCTTAGATATTTGAAAGAGAGGGGGGGTGGATAGTGAGGTCAAGAAAAGAGGAATAAATTGAAAAAGGGAGAGAAATATGGAAGAGGGAGAGAGAGTGAGAGGAATAAATAAATAGGGGAAAATGAGGAAAGACTTGTATTTTAGGGATTATGGTTATAAGGTTTAAGGTCTTAGTCGTAGGGCTCTAGGTCTATAGAGAAAGGAAGGTAGACCTCTCTCTCTCTCAAAATAAATAAACCCTATAGCTATAAACCATTAACCATAAAACCAAGTTCTCTTTTTCTCCCTACTCCACTCTTTTTCCCTCTCTCACTATTTCCCTCTCTCCTATATCTACCTTCTTCTTCCTCTCTATATTTATCCATCTCTCTCTCTCCCCCCCCCCCCCCAAACCCCCCCAACCCCTCTCTCTCTCTCCCTCCCTCCCTCCCTCCCTCCCTCCCTCTCCACAAACCATAAACCCCAAATTATAGACCAATCGTAAAACAATAAAAATTTGTAAAACAAACAATACCAATGGTAAAACAATTTGTATAATTTACTAGCATGCCTATGTTTTATACAATATTGGACTTCACTAGACAAGTCCCTCTATGTTTTGATCCTTAATATGAAACCAAAATAATTTGGATCCTTTAGTAGAAATCTCAAGTATAGTTAATTGGATGAAAAAATCTTTCAACATTCTTTTCAACATCTACAAATTAAGAACTAAGATACTATACTTGTCATTGCATTGATTGGTTTAATGTCTAATATTCTTAATAATATAACACTAATAGTTTCTACTTAAAATTTATTAGTATAATTTAGAATACCAAAAATAAAATGTGATGTATTACTTCCATATAAAAAAATAAAAAATAAAAAAATTCTAAGATGCGACAGTAACAACGATAAGACATGATTAGTGCCCAAATAGTTACTTAAAGCTTCTTTGAATCTTATTTACATCATAACAAAATGAATGTCCATATCCTTATCTACTACCTCTATTGACCTAATGTTTGGCATGGGGCTACCTCTATAAGTAGGCTAGATTGGAATATGTTACTCTGGATGTTGGTCCTCTCTACCAGTAGTTTGAGCAAGGCTTGATGAAATGGATGTGATGGTGGTAGAGCTCGTAGAAGCAATGAGGGAATCAATTATTTTCCTTCATGCCTTGTTTGATTCCACCCATTTTTCTATCCTATTTATGATGCTAGCCATCAATTATTCTACGTCCTTGATTGTAGGTCTCATAGGTGTTGTGGAATCAATAGGAGTTCTCTCAATATCCTTTAGATATTTGGATGGTTTCATATGTAGACCACCATCCTCAATACCATCTACATCAATGTTTACACCATAAAACATTATTTGTTGAATGGTTAGCCTTAAGTAGAACCTATTTCTATTGTTTGATTCATCTAAAAAATTCACCTAGTAATCTTATAGTGTAGGGACATGCTAGAAGCTCAAACCCAATTGTAAATTTATCTTGATATAGTCAACATAATCAAATTTAAGTCCTATTACCTCATAAGAGCCCAACTTATATTTCTTATTGAACACATTCAATGTATTTTTTGCATTGGAATGCAAAGGACATGAATAAGTTCCAACTATGATGGGGAAAGGGATACCCACCTTTCATGCATATGTAGATAGAGTGTTTACTTGTAGAATCTGGTGGTAAAGTTCTATCAAGATCATCCTAGCATCTGGGAAAAATTGAGAAAAAAAATTTTCATTTTATTTAAATCTTTAAATCTATTTATTTATTTATTTTTAATGCTGAAAATATAGAGTTTCATTCCCGCCAAACAAATATATGAAAATGATAAAAAATTCTGATTTCACATCCATTTGATAAACTTTCCAATTATTTTGGGCTTCTATAGATAAAATCATTCTAATAGTGTCTAATCTTGCCATAGGTGCAAATGTCTCATTGTAGTCTATACCCAGTTGTTGTGTGGAGTCTTTGGCTACTAGTCTTGCCTTGTGTTTCTTTACTTTTCCATCAGCATTATATTTTGTTTTGTATACCCACTTAACTCCAATCACATCATTGCCTTTAGGAAGATCTACTATGTCCCAAGTATCATTCTTTTCTATTGATTGAATTTCTTCATTCATGGCTGAAATTCATTTATCATCTTTAATAGCTTCTTCTAAATAAATTGGACCAGCATGTGCTAAGAGTGAAAAATTAATGCATAAATCATCATTTTCAGCCTCTTGTAATTCATCATATATGTCTCTAAGACTGCGTGTCTTCCTTGAAGTATTTATAGATCTTGATCTTAATGAAGAAAGTGTTGGATTAGATGATTCACTACTATTAGTGCTTACTAGAGTAGTAGTGTTTTGAGTGGTAGGTGCCCTTGTAGGTGTTTTAGGAACATTTGTTTGTGTTGTAGAATGCACATCTTGAGTTTCATTTTCTTGTGGAACACTAGTTACAATTGTAGTTGACTTATCCAAGCTACCATCCCATGCTTCTTCTTCTACAAACTCAACATCACGACTTATAATTAACTTTTTTGTGATAGGATTGTATAGCCTATCTTCCTTAGATTGTTCACTATATCCCACAAATATGCACTTCTCTCATCTATCATCCAATTTTTGTCTCACTTCTTGAGGTACCAATAAGTACACCACACAACCAAATATTCTCAAATGTGCTATATTGTGCTTCCTTTTGCTCCAAGCTTCTTTTGGTGTTTTATTTATTACTGCTTTTGTTGGACATATATTTAGTGTGTATGCTAAACATGCAACTACTTCAGCCCAATAATCATTTGGAAAGTGTTTCTCCTTTAACATACTCCTTGTCACCTCCATAATTGTTCTATTTTTTTTTTCTACTACACAATTTTGTTGTGGAATGTATTTTGTTATAAATTGTTGCTTTTCCAAAATGCATCTCTCACATGTTGTCTTAAGTGGCTCTATAGATGGAAACCCATAGACCATTTGTTTCTTATATAAGAGTTGTAACCCTTTAAAGTTTAAATGACCAAACCTTAAATGCCATAGCCAAGATTCATTTTTGTGTAAAGCTTTGAATGCAGATTCAGCTACTTTTTGCAATTCATTTGGCTCTAAGAATCACGCATTCACTATTTGCCTATTGCTTGGTCTTTTATCTAGAATCACACATTCACTATTTTTAAAATGTATCCTACATCCCTTTTGTACTAGTTGCCCAATGCTTATGAGATTGTGCTGTAATCTAGGAACATAATATACATCAAGAATTTCCATTTCTTCACCTTTCTTAGTTCTTATGCTAATTGACCCTTTTCCCATGACTAAAACTTGATGATCACTCCCCAACTTAACCTCTGATTTTATTGATTCGTCTATTGTTGAGAATATCTCCCTAGACCCACTCATATGGTTACTACAACCACTATCTAAGAATCATACTTCTTTAGAACTCTCTTGTGCAACATTGCATGTTATCAAGATGGTGTTTTGCTCACCAGTGTTGGGCTGAGTTTTATTTATAAAATGTGCTTTTTGCCTATTCGTGTCATATTGTCTTTTTCTACACTCAGATACAAAATGCCCAAATTTATTACAATAATGACATTGGATGTTAGATTTGTCATACCTTTCTCCTTGATGATGGTTGCTCCCCCTTCCTCTTGTTGATGTAAAATTCATTTATGAGCTTGATGTTGGCCTTTTACTTTCAAATTGTGGATTTTCTCTTCCTCCTCTTGGCGTAAAATGTCCTCTTCCTCCACTGTAATATGATCTTCCTCTTGTTCTTCCAAATGAAAGTTGAGTCTTGAAAGCATTCTCCAATGATGAAGTTCCCAAAAGATTCAACCTTTGTTCATGTGATAAGAGAGAACCCATTAACTCATTTATTGATAGCAAGAAAAGATCCTCAAATTCTTCAATGGCTGCAACTCTTGAGTCAAACTTATTTGGTAGACTTCTAAGTATTTTCTCTACAAATTGTTGATCCCCAAGGGTTTTTCCATATGATCTAATCTGATTTACTATCCCCATTGTTTGAGTGAAGAATGAGTCGATTGAATCTGAATCTTTCATTTTTAAATTTTCAAAATCTCTTCTAAGATTTTGTAACTTTGAAATTTTTACCTTTCCTATGCCCTAGTATGTTTATTGCAAGTTGTCCCATGCTTTCTTTGAGCTTACGGCAGCAACTACCTTTGGAAATATTGCTTCCTCCGCTGCCTTCTGAATAAAGAATAGTGTCTTAGCATCCTTTTTCCCTATTTTTCTTTAATAAAAAAATTTCAACTTGTGAAAGAGCTTGATATGCCTGTCGGTTTGTTGGTTCAGGGAACCCACTTTCAACTAAATCCCAAACATCTTGAGAACGAAAAAGCATTTTCATTTCGATGCTCCAATAATCATAATTTTTGCCATTAACAGTTAGAATTTGTGGCTATGAAATACTTCCACTGGTTCCCGCCATGATTTAACAGTAAATTTTTTTGACTTGTAACAACTACAAACCCTTTCTCTTCCTTCCTCACACAACAACTACGATCTTTTCCTTACATCTTTGTCTTTGCTCTCTTTTGCCCTTTACCCACAATGACATCGGCCCAAATTTTCTACAACTCTAATACCAATCTAATAGATGTGCAGAAGAAAAATAACAAAGACACAGAACAACACAATGTGCTGCTACACAATAAGCTATATTATATTTTATTCCTTGTGATCTAAAATGAGTACATAGTGCTTTTTATAAGAAAACATACAATATTCTAAAGAAATCTACCACTAGCTGAGAAGAAAAAACATCTACAAACTTCTTAAAAAATATTACAACCAACTCAAACTTCTAGAACAAACCCTAAACGTAAACCTAATAATCTAGAAGTATAGTTTACAAAATGTGAGATCTAGACAAACTCTAAACTTAAACCTAATAATCTAGAAGTATAGTTTACAAAATGTGAGATCTAGAACTCTCGATCAGAAGACAACAATAAATAAAGTAGTTGGAGTGGGTAAAGGCAGAGGAGATTAAAAGGACAGCTGGAAGCCTGCATCACCAACAACTAGTACCTCTATGTTTTGATCCTTAACATGAAACTAAAATAATTAGAAACCTTTAGTAGCAATCTCAAGTATAGTTAATTGGGAGATAAAATCCTCCAAAAGTCTTTTCAACATCTTCAAATTAAGAAATAAGATATTGTAGTTGTCATAGCATTTGCTGATTTAATGTGTAATATTCTTAATAATATAACGCTAATAGTTTTCACTTTAAAATTATTAATCCTTCCAATAATATAAAAACTAATCTTGAGATGCCACAGTAACAGCAATAAAACATTATTAGTGCACAACTACTGCTTTGAATCCTTTTCACTTCATAACAAAATGAATGTCCGTATGACATCAATATTTGAAACTATAGAAATGAAACCTTGATTTTAAACAAGAAACTTTTTCAAATAAATAACAGTTAAAAATACAAGTGATTTAAATTTGACTTATAAGATTTTGAAGGACTCGGCTGCTGAATCCTCCTAGTTCTAACAAATATACAAAGGTGATCTCACCATACTATCAGTGAGTTTGCCAAATCTTACTATCTATCTCTCTTATGGAGAATCTGCAGACAATAATCTCAGAAATAAAGTCTAGAGTGTGATGTTTAAGCTGTCCCATCCTTACACTCATTAGATCACATTATAGTTTTCTATAGAGATCTATGAAACTTTCATAACAATGGAGAAATCAGTGATCAGCATCCTTCAAAATGCTAATACATGGCTTGCCTTTGTACATTATTAAGATTCGGTCGAGCTGGCAAGAAGTAAAAGGAGGTAAACCAAAGTGGTGGGAAGCTCCCTTAAATTTTGAACTATTACATGCGTCACATTCGGAGGCACTGCAAGAAAAATCGCTGGATTCACCTAACACTCCTACCCTGCGTTTGGCGATGGAAGGAGATATGTAATGATAACACTGATGAAAAATAGAAAGATGAAGAGTATATTAATCATAGATGCAAAACAGTCAATGAGAATTGAAAAACACTTGGCTGCTACACTGTGCACCTCAGATTTGCAGAAACATGCCGACAGAGCTAATTTTTGGGTTTTCCATCAATTGTGCCAATAAATATCTGATCTTGGATTAGCTAAATCTGTCTTTCCTTGGCATTTATTCCTGCCAGAACGATATGTCCATTCATATTTATTATCTGATAGATATATTAATTGTGTATATGCATGCAATATATTTTCTAGTGGAGAGAGCTTAAAAATAGGACTTATACACTAGTTTGATAAGAATAAGTTTTTGCAGAGTTGTATATGTGACATATGTTGTTGAGGATAGTGGTGGTTGGGAATATCGATGTGGCTGTGAATACATTGGATACATGTTGTGTATACGTCCAGAGAGATATATCTTATGTGTATGTGTCCATTGACCTATAGGACAAGTTAGGCTGCCATTGAAGATAGTTTTTAACGTTTGTATAGCTCAAAAATGTGTGTATCAAGTTGTCTAAGTTACAATATGTGCATCTCCTATTTGAAAGTATATAATCTTTCTAACATATGAGTTCATTGATTGTTTTTCAGTGATATATTTTGGTTCACATATGCTTCATGGTCTTACAAAAATAATCGAGTGCTGGTTTTGAATCATAACTTGGGGTTCCAATACAAAAATAATTGAGTGCTGGTTTTGAATCATAAATTAGAGTTCTAAATGTGTATTGGCCAAAGCGGTTTATTGGGTTATCAAATAATGTCTCGTGCTTTTGCTGCATGATTTCAACTGAGAGAAAAACTTCATCTAGAGTCGTGTTTGGGATTTGAGAACTGGTTTTGTGAAGTGGGTTTGTGAGGATCAAGGATATGGATTGCTGGGACAAGGATGAAACAGAACTTGAACTCATGCTCTGCTCCCCCCCTGTGAAGAGAAAAAGAAGAAATAGTTGGACTCTGGATTTGTTCAATGAGAGTTTCTGTGAGACTATTGAAGCAACTATAGAGAATCCCAATGGTGGAAATGATAGTAGCTTTAAGGAATTGAAGGAGCAAGATCTTATCAGTAGTCTAATGAAGAATTCAAGTAGCTGTAAGGACAATAGTTCATTTTCTTTCATCAATGGTGTGGATTGCACACTCTCTCTGGCATGCCCCATAATGGACTATCTCCAGAGGAACAAAACTCCATGGACATGCTAAGGAAAAGGACCATGCAAGGTAGCTTCAACTTCATTGAGAAAATGCAGTCTAAACTTCTTTCACCCAAGGTACCACTCTCATTTCATTTCTATGATAGAGAATGTTTTTGAGGATAAATTAAGTTTTTGGCACTACCAAGGGTGAAGCTTGTTGAAACTAAAAACATTAGTAATTTTGTTAGCCTGATTTATCATATTATGTTTCAGTGTAAAAAAATTAAATTTAAATTTGTTTGTCTTCTCACGTCCTGCTTGTTCATCTATTGAAAATGAAAAGATTTCGACATATTATGAACATTTCATTCACTTTGTGACCAAGATTTTGATTAAAACTTGTGTGGCACTTGTTTTATTGATTGTTTAATTACCAAATAAGAGTTGGAATTACATTAAAATTTCTTTCATTCATTGATTAATTGTCAAATAAGAGTTTGAGTTACAATGTCATGCTGTTAGGTGCACGTAAGGTTTCTTTGTGAGGACTTATCAGTCACAGATAGTTATAACAAAAAATATAGCCTCTTTACTTCTTGTCATTGAAAAATCATCAGGATTTGACCAGAAAAAGTTCAACATCAGGATTTGATCAGACAAAGTTCAAAATTGGAGAAATTGCAAGCATAAAGATTACTAAAAGGAACCATTTAAAATTCATTAATTTCTCTGCTCAACTAAATAGGTTTATGCACCTTGCATTAACAAAATGTCATGATAGCCAATCTAATTTGGATTGTGACTATGATACAAAGCAAATCAAAACTTATCAATAAAAATATTTGTGCTTAAGAGATTTACTCTTTCTTTAAGAAGAAGAAAAACTAATTTTTTAAATTCTTGAAAGGAAATTTCATCTGTGATAGTAGCAGCCTCAAAAAAGTTATATGCACCTTTATAGTCTATAAAAGAAAGTCTGTTTGCACTAGCAACTGTGTGAAAAAGTAAGTTTTCTTGTCAACATTAACAAAGAAACATAAGGCTTCAATACACTATGATTTTTTGAAAATCGAACTGATTATTAAATAAATTTTACTAACATGAATAGATTGGTGTTTTGTCTCCTCTTATCATTTTGGTTTCTTGTTCTCATAACAGGTAAAGAATTCTGACATGGAAGCTTCACACAACATAGCAGCCGCATTTGGTGGATTGTACAAAATATCATCATTAGTAAACAATAATGTTAGTAGATCCCAACTCTACAAGTCTCATTGGGGTGCCATAGCCAATGTTGCTACCACTTCCTACCCCATAGCTTGGTTTCCAATAGCTCATTCTAGATCAAAGTTTATGGATTCCAAGGACATTTTGACACATAGAAACCATGCAAGAGATTTTGGACTCAAGAAGACAAGTGACAGAAACCCCATGAGCAATATTAATGGCAGCTCCACAAGAATAGTGCAACAGAAGTAACAAAGTAATATTACTTCACATGGCTCAGAAAGAAGGTGTTCTACATGCCACACCAATACTGCACCATTGTGGAGGAATGGTCCAAAGGGTCCCAAGGTAAATTTCATGAAACATATGTTTTGAAGATACAATCAAATAATACAGATATTATGATCTTTGCTCTTAAGTTTTTGATTTGAACAGCTTAAATAAATGTTCATCTATACCCACAAACCATAAATAAATGTACAATAATACCCACATCTAGGGATTTGTTTTTTAATACAATCATACTCATCAATTCAGTTACAATATATGTCTTTAACAAACAGTGCATATTATCTCTCATTAGATATATGAATATCTCTGCAAATTAATATTTGTTTTCTTTGATGGGTTGATAAAAAGTCTCTATGCAATGCATGTGGCATCCGGTACAAGAAAGAAGAGAGATGTGTTGCATCCACCATGGCCGTTGCAGTAGAGAATAAAAATGGATTTGTAAATCAAAATAATAAGATTGCCACTTCTTAAAGGCATAAATGATCCAGAACCCTGGAATTATTGATATTCCATTTTTATTTATTAAATTAGAATAGGTTTAAAAGAAGCAGATTTGAGAGTTAATTGTTAGAGAATCAGTTCACAGAGAAATTGTGACTTAGATGGGTGTCTTGGCTTAAAATGTTATCCTTAAGCTGCAATATTTTATGAACTCTCCCTCTTCATTTCTATATTCTTACCATTTTTAAACCAATTGAAAGGCCATCTCTATCTTGTATATAGAGATGGAAAAACCTTTCTCAGCGATGTCTTATAGATTTTTCAAAAATTCCTTTCAGCCATGATCTGTGTTTTTTTATAACCTATAATGGATCATTGCACTCAAAATAATTAGATACATGTCATTTGTAAATTTTCTCTGTCATGATCTGCAATGGAAGGAAAGCATAAATTTTTAACCTTCTCCTTCTTCCCAAATCAAAATGTTATCAACTTAGCTGTTCAAAATCCGGTGATGTTTATTTCATTTTATAAATGATATGAACTGATATTAGTTCAATATTTTAACTTTCATTATGAGATGCAACATTGTAGAATTTTCAATATTCTGTTGATTAAGTATATAGACAATTAATAGTTAATCAATAATATATTGGATGGATTAAGTTAACAAGATGCTAATGAACTCAAGATTTTTCAATGTTCTATTGATTAAGTATATAGACATTTAACAGTTAATCAATAATTATATTGAATGGATGAAGTTAAGAAGAATGTTATTTCAAAATGACTGGGATAAATTATGTTCAAATTTCAATTGAAGAATCATAAAAATAGTGAAGCTAAATAATTTTGAATAATCCTACAAAAAAAAATTCTTGTTGAGTGCATAATGAGGCCAAGATGGTTTATATGTTCCATTCACTATTAAAATCAACCTTCTCAATGTAATTATAGAGAGAAATAGTATATATTTTAAAAACAAATCAACCATACATTTTGTACCATCTCTAATGTTTGTTTATAGTAAACATGTTTTTAACTAATTATGATGTCTTCAAAGTGCGAATTATGCAAAACCACTTCATTTCAATAGGACATGACTCCTCAAATAAATGGTTAAAATTTTATTTTCTCAACTAAACATAATGTATTTGAAAACATGTATGGAATAATTTGTATTACATATATAATGATAAAGAATGTTGATTTTAAGAGAATGGAAAAATTTAAACTTTCCTCTTTTCAACTAATTATTTTTCTCCCTAAATGTTCCTTGTCTTTTTTGGCACACACAAACATCCATCCATCCATCCATCCATCCATCTATCTATAGGGTTTATAGAAGAAAATATTTATTGGGCGTATTGGAAGGGGTGAAAAAATAGAGTTGGGTTAATATTTTTTGAAAATAAGGCATTAAGTTAATTTCCCCTCAGAGAGATTCAAGAAGGGGCCCTAAAACATCTTCCTAATAAAAAAATTTCACTTAATTCAACTTAGAAAGGAGTATAAAAACTTAATAGTGAATTTTGAAAGGCTTCATAGAATCTAGGAGCATGAGGGCTACCTAGACAAGACATGGAAATAGACTACTAATACACTAAAAAAAAAATCTTTTTGGAATGTATTCCAAAGCAATAAATGTTGAGAGCATTGTTAATTTCTAAAAGAGCACTCAAAGAGCATGGAAAGGATGGATACCTAACTGTAGTGAGTTAAGTCAATCCCCTACCATTCCACCCTATCAATATCCCTAGAATGGTTTGGTGGCTATGGCTATGGCACCGCCTATAGATAGATAGTAGGACTTTCATCTTCATTCCTTAGCTCCTACATGCATAGCCAAAACCTATTTATCATTCTGGTAGGCATGCAAGGTGAGGGTAGGGACAAAATAACTTTAAGAAGCTTTGCTAATCAATCTATTTTGCAGCAACACAACTTTATGATGATAAGTTCCACCTATTAGGGCTATCTTGCCTCTAGAGAGTAGGGCTGCCCTTTAGAATGGTAGTGGAATCTCTCCCAATTTTAAAAGTTGTACTTCATATCGATATAGTTGATTAGATTTATATTATAGAAGTAATAGGGTGATGCAATAAAAAAGAAATATAACTTTTAAAATCCATCCTAAAACCTTTTTCCAGTGAGACCACCTATTACAAGTGAGCCTTCTATAAATAAATGTGTTTATAGGAGTGAAAAGGGGTAGAAGAGTTCCTAAAATCCTTTTTTAAATATTACCATCAACCAACATAGAAAGGACCACCTTAAAAATCTCAATACAAGAAGAATAAGGGAGCCATCTCTCTAGGATCCCTAGGAGAAAGATGAGTTAAAAGACCAAATATAGAGATCTTAGAAGAAAATAGAGACACCTATTCAAAACTAGATCTCTTATCATAAGAAGTTACATAAGAAGAATATCCCTCTTTGATATACCACATATATCAATACCAACTTTCTACATGCCACTAATACTAATAAATCACTACTAAACTAGACTCCATTCCAATAAGGATTCCATCATTCATCAAAACCTACATGACACTGATCTCTTAGAACACCCACCTATAAATTACATAAGAAAATCAAGTTTTATCTCAAGAATTGTGGTGAAGACTTCCAAATAGAACCCACTAGAACAAATTATAGAACTCAACAAATAGTTCCAAAAATAACACACCGAGGAAAAACCAAGTATAAATAATAGGAAGAGCCAAAGTAAAACTCATAGCTTCCTAAGAAATAATATTCATAGCACTAGACGATACAACTCAAGAAACTATGTAAGAGAGGCCAAAAATACCATTAATGATTGATGAGATACAATTAAACCCTAATATCAAGGGAGAATAAATGCTCATCTCCAAGAAAAGAGTAACCCCAACAATGAGGGAGTATATCCAAAGAAAGAAAAATACTTGGGGAAAAACTTGTACTAAATCAAGGAAACCACCAATGAATACCAAAATAAAGAAGCCATGATTTGACACATTGATACAAGTAGATGTGTAAGCAAAGTAATAAAGTGAAGATACAAACAAGCAAGAGGCATAGTAAAATATTACTAAAATTAAATTCTACCTAGATATTTTAAAAGAGCATCAACTCTAGAAGGTAAAAGTTTGTAGGCACCTTCACTACTTAATCACTATATAGGGGTAAAAGAGAGCTTCTTCAATAGGATGTAGATATCCACTTTTCACCACTAAGCCATTCAAAGGACATGTAAAGAGAAAGCTAGATAATTCCCAAATATGATTCATCTTCATATCCAAATTAGATTAGCAAGTTCCAAAAAGAGAAAGGGTTCCAATTCTAAATTTCAATTATAAATAAGAATGTACTATAAGGAAATAAACTCTTTGACCTATGTGTGATAATGTGTATGCAAAATTGAATTAATTGATTGAATAATATAAATCTAGATGTTAAGTGTACACAATCAACCCAATTAAGATATAGATCTAAGATAAAGATATGAAAGAAAATAAAGTATGAAAGAATCACCTTGAAATGTGTAGTAGAAGATGTATTTTAGCTTCAAAAACCATGGATCTAGATCTATTACAAAATATATGATTACGAATTGCTGAGAAAATTGATGAATCGGACAAAACCCAAAAACTATTTTTTTGGGAAAGAAGAAAATTCTAGGTTGACTTGGTTGTAACTTGACTATTTAGGTTTCTCTGAGGTCACTGTGTACTAGGAGAAATGTAAAAAATTCAAAACAACTTCTCCAAAAAGATCTTGGGGAGTTATTTCCAGATATGTCATCACATTTCTACTATTCTACTCCTACATACATAAAATGAAGGGTTTATGTTGTTTGTTGGATGAAGGCTTTCCTTGGTCAAGCTCTAGATTAAGGAATCAACCTTGAAATAATAAATGCAAATATAAATGATTGAAACAAGATAAATGTTAGGATTCTCTTTTCTTAAAAACTTTTTTCAATAAGGATTTTTCCTTGTAGAGTGTTCAAGACCTTGAATTTGATATGTGAATTTAGGGTATCTCCACAATGTGCAATGGATCTATCATAATTCCATTTTGGTGTTATAGATGTAAGTGTGCATCAATGTAGATGGTCATGAATTATTCAATATAGATCTCATCCCTTGATGTCCAACAATGTGTTAGATCTTGAAAATAAAATGCCCACAAAGTATCCTTTAATGCTTATTAATATCTCTCTTGCTTGAATACTTGAAAAATGATATGAATGCTTGAACTCCTTGAATGGAAAGTATAAAAGAAGAATTTTAAATCTTGTTTCAGTATTCTATGAGATGATTTTTTTATGCATTGAAAAATGAATCGTCCAAGCCTCCTTGTGTATGATTTATCTAGCGGGAAAAGAATACAAGTCAACTAGAGAGAGGGTGTCAACTAATTAAACGCCCAAGGATTTTTGAGCTCTGATCCTCTCAATATTTGGGATCAAAGTTAACTTGGGTCAACCTTGACTAGTCTAGGTCAACTTGGTTTGACTTGGTCCTAGAGAAGGGGACAGAGGAAGCTTAGAAAGCTTAGATGGATGATAGAAGATCTTGGCAAGAAGGTGGAAGGAAACAACGAAAATAATGCACCATGCGCATGTCCATCCATGGTCTAGAAAGTCATTATGGAATAGGTGATTAAATATATCAAAAGGAAAGTGTGTCCATTTTAAGATGGTATAATTAGGCCCCACTTTAGCAAGAGTATGAGTTTCCTCAAACTCACAATAAAGTAGATCAAAAGAAAAGAGTTGATAAGGTTTTTGTAACTTATTATGAACTACATGTGAAAAGGAAATAAAATAGAGGGAAAAGGTCTCTGCAAAAGGGATGGCATTGAATAATCTATAGTGTGTTTGCATGCTATTCAACCCATCAAAAATGAATTGAATGGTCTAGCAAGTGTATGTGGAATGCTACTTAGTCCATTAAAGGATCCAACTTTGATGGAACTCCATGTCTCAAAAAGAAGATTCCAAAAGGAAATCTAGGCATAAGGATGTATGTGCCCTTAATTGACCAACAAAATATTAGGCTTCCCAAACTGTCAATAGTCAAAATAAGGATTAAAAACAAAAATTGGGCCTCCTAAACTGTCCATAGTTTAGAGAGAGATCCAAAGAAACCAAGCCCCCAAGAACTATCTGTTAGAGTAAATAATTAATTAATTAATTATTATTTATTCTATTTACTTAAGCTTACTTAGGTTAATGCATTTATTTAATATTTAGTATTTAATGGTTGTAGTGATGAGTTGTTGAGAACATGGGAGTTCATTCCCTACTAGCATGTTCCACCTTTTTGTGGGAGTGTGTTTAGTTGTCAACCTTATCTTATACCACCTTCCAGCTTGTTCTACAAGCTTCCTTGAGGCCTTTATATTTGGTCTCTCTCTCATTGTAAATTCATCTGTTCACATAGCAATTTCATTTTCCTATTGTGAAATATTTTCTCTTGTGTTGTTTCCTTCAAGCTCTTCCTCCTTAGGTTTCGCTTCGACAAGCTACCTGCATTGCATGTGATCTGGGCAACTGCGGAGTTGGATTTCATCAACTCCTACATGGTATCAGAGCCTTCCTACTACTTCTTGGTCTAAAGGATTTTTGAAGTCGTGATTCGAAGACACAAACATTAGTTTTTTTGTGATTTTTTCTTCAATCGAGAGGAAGAGGATTTTTTTAGTATTTGGAGAAAAAGGAGAAAGAGGGTTTGACATAATAGATTTGATAATTTTTGGGCTTTTTTCTTCTTCTTTTTTGGAGGTTCAATGGTGGTATATTAGAAAAAATAACTACAGAGGTGATTTTCAAATAGCGATATCTCCCTCATACAGGCTCATTTTTTCGAGAATTTTTTTTTTGTTTTGGGATAGGAGTTCATGATCTACACATTGGTGTAGGTGGTTTGAGATCTCTATTCCTAAATTTTTCTGCAATTTGCAATTCCCATTTTTTTCCACTTCAAATGCTTAGTACGGGCTCATCTAGACACATAATTAGGTTCTATTTTTTTTGAAAGTGTATTTTTTTTGTCTACTTTACAGATTTGCAATTAGATTATAGGTTCTGTAGACAAAAATACTACTTTCAAAAATAGGCCCTAAATTGGCTATTATAATCGCACTAAGTAAAGAGTGCCCAATTTATACATTGTGGGGGGGGGGAAGCATTTTCTTTTCTGAAATTTACTTTAGAATAAGACCCTTCTACTTCTACCTTCTTCTCTCTCAATGGAGGATCCATCTATGATCCGTCTCATGCCACACAACTATCACACCTGGAAGGCAAAAATGACTAGGCTTCTCATGTCAAGGGGCTTATGGTCATGTCTAGATGAGAATAAACCTGTTCTTACACACCCTTTTGAGGTTCTTTAGCATAGGAATAAAATGGATGAGGCCATGGGATTGATTGCACTGAACATCTTAAATAGTCTTCTATTTCACTTGGATGGTTTGACCACTCCACGGGCTATCTGGATGAAATCTCAAACTTTGTTTGGCACAATGAATGAGTTATGGGCACTTCAGCTTGATGTAGAGTTGACTTCTTTGACACTTGACAACTTTCCCACCATTGAGGACTTCTTGATGAAGTTCAAATCTTTGTTTACACTTTTGCAGGGATGTGGGAAAACCAAGATAGATGATGAGTGTATCTTTTTGATACTCTTAAAGTTGAGGGAACAATATCATATTTTCTCTTCCACTTTCTACTCCACTATGGATGCCTTAGGTGACAGACACAAGATGCCTTCATTTGAGATATTTTGTGATCAGTTAACTCATGAATAGTCTAAGATCACTCAAATGGATTGACTTTCAGGTTCACAATCACAGGCATTGCTTGTCAAGGATACACAGGAGCAAAAGTCGAAGCAGATATTAAATCCCTCTTCTACTAGTTCATCATCTTCTAAGAAGAAAGAGAAAAAGAAGACTGAGACTCCTACCTATTCCTATTGTCAGAAAGGATCTCGTGATGAAGCACATTTTTTTCAAAAGAGATTTGATGTCTATGAGAAACAAATTGCATATTTGCAAGCTCTTTTTCAGAAGAACATTTTTTCTTCTCTGTCCTCTTCTACCTCATAGGGGTTTTCCTTTAAGTCTTCTTCCACATCTTTTCCATCTACATCAAATCTTGGAAAGGGTCATGCATTACAGGCTTCCATTGCATCTCCTTCACAGGTTCCTTGGATATTGGATTTAGGTGCTTCTCACCATATGACATCTTCTCAAGGTGTCTTCTCTAATCTTGAGGCTTCTCCTATTCCTCATATTCTCATGGAATAACAATGCCCTACTAGTCTATGGGGAAGGTTCAGTTAGCATTTAGGATGGCATGATTAATGATGTATTGTATGTTCCATCTCTATCTGCAAACCTTCTCTCAATTTCTCAGATTACACACAATGGATCAGGGAAGATAGTTGAGTTCATTTTTGATTCAATCTTCATTTGGGATTGTGTAATAGGTCTTATTTCTATAGGGGAAGTTGATTCTTCCACTCATCTGTACACCTTCTCGCACTTTGGTCCACCATCTCCATTGTTGGAGCACACTACTTCTCTTTTGCAGGAGCATCATGTGGTGCAATCAAGATACTTGAACCTTTATATTGTTCCTGAGATCCCTATTTTGATTTCCACACCACATCCAATTGAGGTTTTTTCTCTTCAGTAGGATTCTTCTTCTTTTGCTCCACTTGATCCTCTAGCTCCATTCATCAAGCATCTAGGTGTACCTATTGTAGATTCTGCAGTGGACATTCATGATAGAATCATCACAACTACCTTGGGGATTCCCTTTCAGGATCCTCATATTTTCTCCTTTGAGCATCAAATAGGCCTTCTAGTCTTCCCTCTCATTCAGGGGTTCCCTTGTTTTGTTCCCTTGTTTACTCCACATTGGAGTTTGATTGGTTCGATTATTTCTTCAAGAGCTCCATTAATCTGGGGGGGCTTTGACAACTTTTCTATCTCTCATGGGGTGCCTGGTTGTACTTTTGGTTTTGAGAGAGTCTCTTGAAACATTTTTGATTGAAGTTGTCCTCGACTGGTCTTGTTGAGGCCTTCCCTCCTTCCTTTATTTTTTCAACATGTTTGTACTTACCTCTTTTTGGGGGAGGGTTTTTTCCACGTGGTTTTCTCTCTTTTCCCATTTTTAGAGGTTGCATTTCTTCGCATTGTACATGGGTGCCTAACATGGCCTTGTTACCGAGATCCATTCTGCTTTTTCATCTTAGTTTTGTGAGTTTAAGGCATTCCCCTATGTTGCACTTAAGGGGGGGTGTTAGAGTAAATAATTTATTTATTATTTATTATTTATTCTATTCACTTAAGCTTACTTGGGTTAATTCATTTATTTAATATTTAGTATTTAATGGTTGTAGTGATGATTTGTTAACAACATGGGAGTTTGTTCCCTTCTAGCATGTTCCACCTTTTTGTGGAAGTCTGCTTAGTTCTCAACCTTATCTTCTACCACCTTCCAGCTTGTTCTACAAGCTTCCTTGAGGCCTTTATATTCGGTCTCTCTCTCTCTCATTGTAAATTCATCCATTCACATATCAATTTCATTTTTCTATTGTGAAATATTTTTTCTTGCTTTTTTTCCTTTAAGCTCTTGCTCATTAGGTTTCTCTTTGGCAAGCTATTTGCATTGCAGGTGATCTTGGCAACTATGGAGTTGGATTTCATCAACTCGTACACTATCAGTAGTTCTAGGAAACTAATAATTCATGTAAGGAGAAGGGGGGGCAGGGGGGGGGGGGGGGGGGGGGGGAGAGAGAGAGAGAGAGAGAGAGAGAGAGAGAGAGAGAGAGAGAGAGAGAGAGAGATCTGGGGATAACTTTAAAATCATACCAACAATACAATGGTGAAGTACTCCAAGCTATACTAAGAATCCATATTTTCTACTCCATGATAAGAAAGGATGAGCAGAGTGTATGCCTCTATGTTAAAATGATTTCCAACACCTTAATGGGGGAATTGGCTTTAATAGAAGCACACGTGCATCCACTAAAGAATGTTTCCACTATGAGATTCCCCCAAGAGGATAAATATATGAAGGGAAATGTACACATGACAAAAAGAGAGAATGTGAAGGGGTCTACTAACTTTAGGGACAATATGATCATATGATAATATGTAATATTATATCAAGTATGAAATACCAGCATTCCCCAAAGGAAGTAGAACTTCAACAAAATAGAGGAAAAGACATGTAAGAGTTACAAATAAGAGTCTTTTTGGGCCAATAACATGTAGACCAAACTTAATTGGTGCTACCATATCATGAGAAACCAAGAAAAATATACAAGATCATTGGTAAAAATAATAGCATAGGTACAACATAACATGTAACAATATATAAAAGAAAAGAGATACAAGTATACTAATATGTATGATCGTTTCAATTAGTTTATCTTCTTGTTCTTGACAAAGAAACAAGGATTATCTAAATAAATCTACTCAAAACATATAACAAAAGCACAAAATGAAGGAGAGCACAATATAATATCACAAAGATTACCATGCCAAATGGATTCCATATCAAGAATTTTGTATGCCCCCCATCTCGTTCTGAAATGATCGGGGAAGGACGAAAACTCTCAAGAGAAATGACATGTAACATTTGAGGAATCACAACTGGTTTCAAGCAACTAATTCTTTTTTGGTAATATACCCTTGAGATTATTATTTGAAATGAAATTTGCGAAGTGTCAATTGTATTCTACAATGGCCAAATAACAATTTTCTTCTCTTGAGAAGAATAAATTGTATTAAATTCACCCTCCAAAATCACATTAGATAGTTCAAATATTTTATGGAGGAGGCTAGTGTATATCATAATATCTTTTTTTATGAGAGGTTTTTTTTTCACGGTTAATTGTTCAAAACCAACATTAATTATTATTTTTTATAATTAATTATATTATTTGTTAATGTCAAGTAGACTCTAGTCCAAGACCTCCTAGGTACAAGGTACATAGTTTACTATTGTGTTGTAGTTTCCTTTTCATGAGATGTTATATAAGCTCATATTTATTTGTTTAGGGAGAAAAGGGAGACACTTTAATAGGATTGTAGATATCCTCTTTTCTAGAGAAACTAAACCATTCAAATATATATGAAAAAGAAAGAGGGGAATTTATAAATATGATTGCTCTTATTATATTGGATATAACCCAAAGGGATGAGGGAGCCAATACTAAATTTGAATTTTAGAGAGGAATGTGATGCAAGGAAATGTACTCTTTGGCCCTTGATAGCATAGAGTGAATATGGAACTAAAGTAATCACTTAAATAATGTAAATCTAGATGCAATATATACATAATTATTACAATTAAAATATAAATCTAAGGTAAAGATATGAAAGGAAATAAAGTATGAAATACTCACCTTTAGAGGCACAAAGGAAGATGTTTTTAGCTCCAAAACTCACAAGTCTAAATTGTTTCAAAATATCTACTTGTGGATCTTGGAATAAAATGATGAAAGGAACGAAACCAAAAAATCTCCCTAGAAAAGAAAACTTAAGGTCTACGTCCACTTGGAAAGGAACCCTTATACTAGGTTGACATTGTTTGGTGACTTGCAACTGAATTCTCCAGAAAGATCTTGAAAAGTATGTTCCCGATTTGTAAGCTTCAATTGGTATCCTACAAATAAACATAGAAAAGAAAGGGTTTTTTGGTTTTGGTATAATGAGATCTTGCCTTGGTCAAGCCCTAGGGAATTAACCATAACTAAGAAGTCTAAATGTAAATGACTAAAAGACAAGATAAATGTTAGGATTTGTCTTTCTTCAAATCCTTGTCAATAAGGAATTTTTATGTAGGTATATTGTATATCTTGAACTAGGAACATGTACGATCATATATCCACACTTTGCAATGGATCTACCATAATCGCATCATGGTTCCATGGATGTAAATGTGAATCAATGAAGAAGATGAATGCTTCAATACATGTCTCCTCCCTTAATGGTCAATAATAAACTAGATCTTGAAGAGGAAATACTCACAAAGGATCCTTCTATACTAAATAGGAATCTCCTTACTTGAATGATAAAAAATATTGAATATTGGAACTTCTTGAATGCAAAAGGAAAAAATCTTCACTTGATAGAAAGATTTTGTAATCTTGGAATTTAATTGGGAATAAGACATGAAAATAAAACCTCCAAGTATCCTTATATATGAGTTTTGGATGGGAAAACAATACAAGTTGACGGGAGAGTGAAAGTTAATTAATTAAACCCTTGAGGCTTTCTAGGCCTCAAGCCCCAAAACCATCAAGGACTAGGTCGACATGGGCAACCTATTCTTGGCCTAGGTTGACCTAGGAGAACTAGGTTGACTTGGTTCAACCTAGTCTAGTCCATGTTGATCTAGGTTGACCTGGTTCCATAGTTTAGGTCAGGGGAGCCACATAAATCTTTAGCAAATTCCGTGATATATCATAAACATTGTACATCTTGGAAGTGATTTTTAATTAGTGATATCTTTGTAATAAAAAGTCCTATTTTAAAGGAATAATTTTTATTTGGGGTAAATCTTTCTACTTTTTGTATTGATGTTGGTGGTTTTGATTTTGGTTCCTAAGTTTTAAATTAAAAATTTGAGTGATTTCAATTTGTGAAACATCAAAGGCCCAATTCAATCTCATACTGACTCCTTTTCAAATACTCTTTTTTTTAAAGTGTATAATTCTTTGTACTTCATAGTAGTACTATTAGTTTTTAGTCATTATGATAAGAAATTTCATATTCTGTGCATGGTCTTATTTGACATGTTTTTAGAAGTTGTACTATGTATATATCTTATTTTTATTTTTTCATAGTGATCTAAGTATGATACATTGATTATAGCCATTGTATCTAGAAAAAGTAGAGTTATGTGTTTACTATTACTTTAAAGATGTCATTTTACTGACACTAGTATGAAGTGATAAATCATTTCTTTGGAGAGGGTGGCATATATTTATTCAACTAAAATTAGGGGATTATTGTACATTTTTTTGGAAGTTAATTGGGAAAACTGAGATACTGAGAGGAGGGAGAATCAAGATCTATAACACTTTTATCCTTCAAAATAACTTTAGTACATTCACTACATTAACCATCTCATATCTATCTTATGCATAATAGAACTTGAAAATATCAAATGCTGAAATAATTCTAACTATGCATCACATCCATGAAATGTAAATACATAGCACAAAATATTTGGTAACCCATAAACCCTCCAAGGTGAAGGTAAAATTGAGGTGAGGATGACACCCATAAATCTTCACTACTATAGTAAAAAATTTATCCTATTAGGAATACAATTTTGATCATTTATGATGATCTACCTGTGAGGGGTATGCTATGTTAAAAGCTTTAAGACTATCAGGTCTATGGCATGTGTAGGATCATGGTCAACTCAACTATGGTTTTAAGTGGCAATAAAAAATCAAAAAATAAAGCTTATGTCAACTTGACATGTAGTTTTCTACTTGTTATTAACTTCATATCAAAAAGTTGAGAGAAAAGAATCTCTAGAAAATTGAATCTAGTTTCTAAACTACTAGGAATTATCTCAAAAAAATAAAAAATAATTGGTCAAATTTTTGAATTTTAATGCAATATTACAAAAATTTTAGAACAAAAATAAGAAGTAAACGTATGTCTAACCACCTTAATCAAAATCAAATTATAATATTTTTTAATAATATTCTAGATATAAGTTGTAGACTCATGCCTAGATGTGACACATATTTTTGGGTATTTTTATTCTAAATAAATAATAAATAATTAATTTTTGACTTTAGTATTTTTAGACATAAAAAACTCTCATGTCTAACCACCTTAACTAATTCAAAACTCTAGAAAATTCAATTTTTCATTTTTTTTCTTATAGTAAAAGAAACATAGGATGTGATGCATCTTTTGAATTTAAAAAATGTTATACCATTTGAAAGTTATATTTGTTTTTCAAGTAGTGTGTCAGTTAGCACTTTATACATAACTCCATTAGAAAATAAGTAATAATTACTTACTAAACTCATTATTTGCCAAACCTTACATTTATGGAAAGATAAGAACATTCTTAAGAAACCCTTTTCATTTCAACCAATATTGGTGAAAAAAAATAAAATTTCGGCTATATGTTTGAAGTAAAAATCACATAAAAACAGGCCAAAAGCACATTGTAAAGATTTTTTTTAAGTTGACCATATAGGTTTGGTATCAAAAGATATAGTAGACCTTATAAAGATATTAATTATTTTCATTTAGTATTAGGGTGGGTGGGAAAAAACTAGGAATATATTTTGAAATGGTTTGAGATGTTTTAGAACCATAGATTTTTCAGATTGCCACTTTTTGGCACACCATGATCCTGCACATACCATCTACCTTGATTAAAGGATTTTAGACTTCAAATGAAGGACTTTATTAGGAGATGTAAAAAGGCCTGTTAAAACCACCTTGATTAAATCTATCAAAACTAATTTAGTACCTAATCCTTTAAAATTACTAATTAGGGATCTCTTCCATCCAATCCCTGATCTGATCTCCAATATGGTATGTCTTTACTCTATTCTTCACTACTTCATTAGGTCACTAACTCTATTCTTCACAAATTTCTCTTGCAACATCCAAAAACTTAACTCATTTTCTTCCATCACTCAATTTGAAATATCTTATGTGACATCTCTCTCTATATATATGAAAATGGAGTTTGGATATACCTATTTAAAGACATCCATGGAGTCTTCTAGATAATTCCATTTTTTCCTCTTCATCTAATTGGTTGTTCATCCCTCATAGGGATCAATGATCCACATCAAAATGCATAATAACCTTTGTAACAAACTCTACAATCATTAAATATTATTTACATATCACCTTGAAATGGTTTACATCAATTTTTTTACCATTACAAACATTTATGTCATCTCTATGTTAGGCAGCACTACAGTCTCTGATGATTGGTCATAACTAGTCTTCCTGTTGTTGCTCAACCTTAACTTTCTTGGCTCCTTTTGTGTAATTCAACACTATGTGCTCTGTCTTCTCAACAATAATTGTCCTCAACTTATACTTAAAGTACTCAGTGACCAAAGACTTTCTCAATTCCTATAGAGCTCATCTTATACATGACTCAACCTATATAGAGTAGTTCGGTCATAGTGATGACAAATTGATTGACTCTTCCTTATATATGACTACATTTTTTACACTAATAGACAACAAAACTTAGAGATAACAACACATTTATGCCTTAAGTTATCTCTAGTACTTTTTTTATTATATTTTCATGGGTAATACTAAATTTTGACTTTTAATTCCACATAAGTATGCAATGTAGAAAATCAATACACAAAATATACTGATATAGAAATAATTAACTTACTGCACTTCTTGAATTATTCAAGAAACATATATCCTAGTTTGAAAATTGATGAGACCATTAAAATTTTTATGGCTCTTAAAATATTAAGGATATGTGTAACAATCCATCTTATATTTTACATTGTTATGTGTAAAATTGTTAAGTATATTTGGGATAAACTTGATGACTTTGGAGGATTAATAAATTCCAAATTTATATCCTAACCATTTTGATACAATATAGGAGTGTGTTACTAAGTAAAATGAGATAAGAGCCTAGTTTCAAGATTGTGGCACTTAGAAGGAGGATGCACATTTTGTCCTCAATTTACTAGGAAATCTACCTTCAGAGTATATAGCTCTTATTTCTAGTTTTCGTACTCATTGGTTGAATATGGGAATACATGGCTATGCAGCATCATTTTATTCATTCATATCTATTTTGATTCTTTAACATGAAGTGTTGGTAAAAATGAGTAACCCTACATTGATGAAGTCACATGCTTTGGTAGATTGTCATGAAAAAGAATCCAACAAGAAGAAAAATCAATCAAAGCCCAATATATATAAGGACAGAGTACAATCTTCCTCTTTCCATGGAAAGTATACATCTTATCCATTATGTGGGGACCATAAAAGAGGGATAACTATTTGTATTTATATTTGAAGAAGCTAGGACATGAAGAAAATTATTTTCATAAGAATGATATTTATGAATATATATATCTCTAGAAGAAGAATATAATCAAATTTCCTTCAAGCATGTCTAATTCAACTTATTCTTCCAAATAAATATAATATGATAAGGAAAAGAGTCACAAATTTGTGACAAGTGATAATAAAGGAAACTATCATTTCACTACTACAAGTCATGATAAGTGAGACATATTCTAGATTATGATGTTTCCCTCATATGTAGTCTTTGTGTGTGTGTGTGTGTGTGTGTGTGTGTGTGTGTGTGTGTGTGTGTGTGTGTGTGTGTGTGTGCATGTGGGAAAGGATATCTTGATGTTTATGATGAAACCTAAATAATAATGTATTCTATGTACCTTAGTTCACAAAATATCTCCTAAAAATATCAATCAAATCACTCATGGAATAGTAAGTAATAGAATGGATTTCACTCCTAATTTTCTTATCATTGGAAAATTATAAATTGGAGATACTATATCTATTGGGATGGTAGATCAAACAATATCCATTATAATCCTTTTATAATTTTTTTCCTAATGATGACTACAATATTTTAGATGATGATAATATACTTCTAGTGTGGATTTTAATCTTTAGAAGAACTTTTGTTAGTTTCATTTGAAGGGGTCAAAAATGAAATTTTTTTAGTGTCAGTTTTACTCTATGTCAAAAAATGGGAATCATTTTTGGGGGCTAACCAATCCTACTCCCATAGATGCTCATATTCTAACATTTTAGAAGTGATTCCCTTTAAAAAGACATGAAATTACCATCGATGAATTTGTATATATTATCACCTAACTAGGTTAGATAATAAGTTCTTCTTGGGACTAGGTACAATATCATGCATCTCATCCTAGCTTTAATGGTTATATGAGATAATATGTAAGTATAGGGGAGAATGAAGAGACACAAAAAAACTATAGGAGAGTAAAGAGAGACAAAAGTGAATAGATTATTTTAAGCCATGAGAATGTTATACCTATCATTTCACAATCATTTTATAAAGATTACTTCACTTATAATATAGTATTTTTCGTCATGAGAATGTTATACCTATCATTTCACAATCATTTTATAAAGATTACTTCACTTATAATATAGTATTTTTCGTAATATCCTCTCATTAATAATAATGTGCAATGTCATCCACACACCTCTAACTATATTCTTATAATCTTCTCTAATAGCATGACCCTTCATTTGTTACCTAATCTATTTTAATAATATCTAAGATATTTATCAAAAAAAAATTATTTTATATTTTCAAAGGTGATTCGGTTCTAAATGAATGCAAATTTTTGACCATGTTGATATAGAAAATAAAAAAGTGATCAAAATAATAAGAAAAATGTAGAAGAGGAAGTAGGCTCTAAAATTTGTATACAAATCCTACTTGCCTACATTTATTTCTCATCCCTTGAAGATTACATGGATATGCATTCACAAGGATTTATTATCAAAAGTAGAGGCATTTCTTCTAACTGAAGAAAATAACTATTCTAATGTATTACGTCCTAATTCATCCTCTAGAAAAATACCTAGTAGTTGTCAACCTCTCTCACTTCAAAACCTTTCAAAAAAAAACAAAAGATTACTTTGAACAATTAGGAGGCTTCAAATATTTTAGAGAAGTGATCAAGGGGACTTCTTCTATACAATATGGATCCAAGTCTATTCCTAAAGAGTAGAAGAGGGAATAATTTGGCCCAAGTAAAGGTGATGTTACTAATGATCATTTTCCTTTTAGTCTATGTATCAAGCCTAACACCAAATTGCGAATTTTCATCAAGTAGGAGAAGCATAGGCTTGGGGGTTGTCCTATTTTTTTTTCTTCCCTTAAAATTTTGAAGCTATCTTCAAGAGTTTTTTCAAACAACTGGATTCATAATACTTAGGAGAGAAAAAAAAGGTTTTAATTTTTATATTTTTTCTATAACCGTCATTTACAAAAAGATTTATTTAATAGATAATTTTGGAGACTTGGGTCTTGTGATTTTAGTAATACGCTCTAGTCTCTTGTACATATCCATAGTGAAGTCCTTCCTCTTTCAAGCTCCCCATGACTTACAATATGGAATCTTTCACCGTTCCTTTGGAGCCTCATCTTTTAGGCCTTAGACCCAATTGGTAGAGTGCTCTAGGTTAATAGGTCCAATATCCTCATACCTACTATGGATGTAATTGTTTTGGTGGACCTATCAACCAAGGTGTTAACCTCCATAATAATCTCTCATTTGATTTATATTTTTCTCATTATTGCTTCCCAAAGGTATTAATGTCTTCTATTTTTTTTAGGATAGAGGGCCACAAGAAAAATTAAACTACTTTTTTCGTTCTAAGAAACCTGTGTAATTTCAAAAATTCAAAAAATGAACTTATATCCCCACAACATTGAGCCACAACTGCATGAAACTCACCTGTCTTGTGTTGAAACTAATACAAAAGACCCCCCTATAATCCCCCCTCTGCACTTGGAGAATTTCAAGGATATTTGATCTTCCCTTGATGGACTTAAGCTTAACTTTGTCTCTGATAAGGTGATAGTCCCAAGCAATAGCCTATCTGAGATTGAGAAGCTTCTCAAGATACATAATATTGACATTGGTTTTAATCAACACCAAAATAGAGTAAATCCTGAGAATAAGAATGCTCAACAACAAGTATTGGAAAAGATAATGAAGAGCATTGGAGGTGGGAATAATAATTTTAAATCTTATAGGAAATATCTTTTATTTGTTAATCCCAATCTAAAATATATGTGGGACTAGATTAGAAATAAAATAGAAAAAGAAACTCAATAAATGGAACAATAGAACAATAGATTATTATCCTTGACTAGGAGGATTAAGATTTTTAAAAAGGTTCTATCCTCTCATTCTATATATTATTACTTAGCCTGGTTATTTAAGCATAGTCAATTCAATTTCCTTCAAAAATTATTCATCATTTCATGTGATCTAATAGAGAGGGAAATAAGAAAAGACATGTGGTCAGTTGGGATTTATGCATAAGAAGTAGAGAGCTAGGGCATCTTATTCTAAAGGATTTAAAGACTCAAGGGCTTTCATTAGTGTTGTCACTTAGGTTTGCACCCTTGTCCAAGGCCTATGCGTGAGGACAACCTAGTGAAACATGGAAACAACCTCCAAGCTGTGGGACTTGAACTATGAGGTTGAGTCTCCAGAGAAGGCCGACTTCCTCTTACTATCAGGGCGCACCTATCTATTCTCAGAAGGGAAAGGGAGAAAGAGAGAATTAAAGAAAATCTACCTAGTCTAATCTAAGGCAGTGATGCACCAAAACAGAGTGTTCAGACTCATTTTTCTTGCACATATATGCACTACGGAACTAGGGTAACATTCAAGGTCATACATTCATTCAGACTTATATCAACCGGTAGCCACATGCAGATCAGGAGACTAACTGAATAACACCAAGAAACAGAAGATTTCACTTGTATATTATTCAATAGGCAAAAGATAGATATAGTATGCAGACCACTGATCTCAACAATGCATCAACGAGAGGCAAAATGATACACATACACGTTGATCGCTGAAAGAGATGATACAGGATGTTTATTTAGCTTAGAGACAAAGGGATTTTACACCGCAAGTCTGCAAGCAGTAGCAGAGAAAATCAAGAAGAGTCGACCCTTACAAAATGTACAAAATCTGCCTTTATAGTTCAGGCATAACTGAGATCTTCTTGGCTGTAATGACCCTGCAACTACCTGCCATTGAGTACCATAGAAAACAATCATGGAAAAAATCTCTAGAAAATTTAATCTCTTTTGCCAATAATGTCCTAAGAAGACTGAAAATGGTGCCATAACTGCGCTCTGACCTGGTAGCTGGATCAACGGGTGGGTGGAGTGTCATTCTGTGTTTTACATTTACTTTGGTAGGTCAAGATTGATCATGGAGATCAGATCGCATGACAAAATCAATTATCCTCGCCTCCTGGTTCATGAATCCATTGAGGTCAAAAGGTCAACCGGGCTCCCTATGCGTCAACTAGGCCACGCGGGCCAATTGCATTTCTTTATTTTGCCACCTGGAGGTGCTCCCGCAATCGACCACCCTTCATTGGACTAACCGTGCCACCCTAAATACTATCATGATGGTGACAGTTACACTAACCGCCAACCGCTATCCTAGACTGCGCCGACAGGACGTGTGTCGACAAGGCGTTGTGTCGCCAACATAACCCTCACACATCTCTGCCATAGCGCGATGGCGCCTACCATCAATCGACCTCGATCCAATGATCATGGAGACTCATCTTTCTGCAACCTCTTCCCTTGTAAATCACTGGGCCCACAACACATGTGGCACTTCCCCATTGGTCCGATGAAACATCAACTAGCAACCCAAGACCTAATCTGCAGAGCGACCACGTGTCAGCTAGGTGCCATGTCGCTATGAAAAAATTGAGACCAAATTCCCATAGCACCATAGCACCCACTGATAGCGTGCCTTGAGATTTACACGTGTCCCCATTTGATTCACTATCTTGACGCTGACTGACAAATTGCATTGCAGAGTACAGACAAGACCCATCTGCCTGATCCTTCCTCGCCACGGTGAACTTTCCATTTGGGTGCTATGTCGCCATCAAAAAATGCATTGGTTTTCCATTGGTGCCATGGTGCCTCGCCATTTTTTGAAACCTTTGGACTGTGAAACCTGTTTTCCCACCGCCATGATGCTTTCGACCTACCGTACTCTGTGATTTGCGATCAAACTCTAAATGACACCTGGCAATCCTTGGTGAGACCTGGCCCATGTCGATCCATGTGGTGGATGGTCGCCATGTTGCTATGATAAAATTTGCACATCTTTGCCATAGCAAGATGGTGCCATCAGTTGATGCGACCAAATCTGACGCTCCTGAGGACTCGTCGTACCTCATGCTTTCGCCCTCCATGTCGATACACCTGGCATCACTTTGAGACACGGCCCCACCTGACACGCGTCACCGGGGCACGATGTCGCTTTCATAACCCTCGCACAACTCCTCCATAGCACGATGGCACTTACCGTTGATCTGAGCTAATCCGACAGTGGTGAACATAAGCCCCGACTGTGTTAGCCATGCCGACAGGAACTCTGACCTGGCACACGTGGTTTCTCCTGATTTGTCGCCGCAACACCTGATTCTGCCGGTCATCAAAATTTGCTGCCGTGACTATTTTTTCTGTGTGCTATGTCGCTATGGAGGTTTTCTAACCGACTTGCGATAGCGACATAGCACCAAGGGCATTAAGAACCTTTTCCAACTCGTGGAACGTCGGACCCACCTCTGCAACGTGTCCTCAGGGCATCATTGTGCTATCATAAATATCACACATTTTCTTTATAGCACAATGGCGCCAACCGTCGATACCACTTAGATCTGTCAGCCAGAAAACTCGCGAGTCATAGCATTAAAATACCAACTCTGAGACTAACCGTTGAATAAGCCATGCGTTTGAATCTAAATCCTTTGTGGTAAAACCAGAGGTAACAGTTCTAGCAACTCGCAGGGGGCATGAGCCTGCTCAATGCATGACCAGTGCCTGAGAATGATCCATTGGGCCATGGAGTCAAAAAATGGGGCCTAGAAGGTACGGAACTGAGAGCTACAAGAAACCCTAACCCTTAATGAGGAAATCAAAACATTAAAGAACTGTTCAACTCTGGCTCTGTCTTGCGACTTGAAAACAAAAAATAGGACCTCCTCAGCAACCTGAGACTTGTCAAAACTTCAGGAACTGGCGACTCAAGAAGTGAGCCATGTGCACGTGCACTTATTGCAATAGGAATGAACAGGAAGAAGCTAGGCTAACTATGTACATGGATTCACTATCCTTCAGAAATAGGGCTTCAAATGGATCCCATTGACTGGAATGGGCAGAATTTCACCATTTGGCCTACTTAGCTGGAATGCATTGGCCTATTTGCAACCGAAGATCAGATAAAGGCCACTCCATAGTGGATCAAATTTGGAGTGCCTTCTTGGTTTTGCTCTGTCTGAGTACCACTTGAGAACTAAATCTCCCTCTCTGAAGATTCAGGCCCTTGCCTTCTTATCAAAACTCTTCTTCATTTGTTGCTGGTGTATCTCCAGGGTTTGCATAGCTTTGTTTCTCTTTTCTTCCAGTTCAATCAACTCTGCCATTCTTACTGACATGGAACTATTTTCAACCAATTCCAGCTGATGAGCCAACTCCAAGGATGGGAATTACAATGAGATTGGAATTCTGGCCTCCCTACCATATACCAACACAAAAGGTGAATTCCCAATAGATCTCTTGGGTGTTATCCTATCAACCCACAGAGCAGTCCTTAATTTTTTATGCCAAACCCTCTGACTGTCTTCTATCGTTCTCCTTATGATTCAGATCATATTTTTGTTGGAAGATTCAGCTAAACCATTGCCCTGCGGGTAGTAATTTGATGATGTGCTTAGATAGATATTGTGACTCATTGCCCATGCACAAATCTAGGTTCCAACAAAAGATTTGGCATTATCTGAGATGATAGTGGAAGGAGCTCCAAACCTAGATACAATTCCATCAAGGAATTCAACAACTAATGGCTCTGTAGCATCCTTCAAGGAAACTGCCTCTGTCCACCTAGTGAAATAATCAGTAGTAGCCAAGATCCATTTATGACCTGTGCTATATGGAGGATTAATGGGGCCTATAAAATCCAGCCTCCACTGGGTGAACAATTGATCCACCTGAATGGGGTGAAGAGGAAGAGCTGCAAGTCTTTGTTTACCTGAAAAAAAAATCACATTTCTCACATTTTCTCACATACCTATAACAATCATGGAACAAAGATGGCTAGTAATATCCAGCCCTCATGATCTTCATGGTAGTTATTCTTGCAGAGAAGTGGCCACCATCAGGGCCATCATGAAGTTCTTTAATCATCCTCTCAACCTAATCTTCTTCAATACATCTCAATAGGGTCCCATTAAAATCCCTCCTGAATAGGATATCATCAATCACAACATAGGGTATGGATTGCAGTCTATATTGTCTTCTTTTAGCTTTGTCCAATCCCTGAGGGTATCCATTCCCTGATAAAAAGTTCTTCATGTCATCCATCCAGCTCCTTGGGGCATTAACATTTCTTTCCTCCTGTTTCTCTGTAATTACCATAGCAGTCCCTTCATCTGAATCCTGACCTGATAACATTTCCTTGCATAATCCTCTCCCTCTTACCAACTTGGTAATTTGAATATCAACATCATATTCCATTACCCTAGTGATCCATCCAACTCTCTTTTCACCGATGTCCTTGCTTAACAAGAAATCTTTTACACTCGCATGGGGCACCAACAAATGGATCCTATTGTGGGATAAGAGGTGTCTAAATTTATTCAAAGCTCTAATGACTACAAGGGCTTGCTTCTCAACAAAGCTATACTTATCTTCATACTCCTTGAGTCCTTCACTAAAGAAGGCTATGGGCTGCTCCTCATTCTTGTCATTTGTCTAAGTCAAGACAGCAGAAACACTTGACTCACCACCTAAAGTGTAGAGGATGAAATCTTTCTCAAAATTTGGGTTCATGAGAGTGGGGGCTGAGGCTATGGCTGCCTTAATTTCTTCAAAACTCTCCTTCCCCTCCTTGGTCCATGAGAAGACCATATCTTTCTTAAGCATGGTTGTGAGGGGTTTCACCATGATGGCAAGATTAGGAATAAACCTTCTTACGAAATTTATCCTACCAAGGAAACTTTGCATCCCTTTCTTTTGTTTAGGGAGGGGAAGGGAAAGTATGGCTTTTGTTCTTTCTGGATCAATGGTCAACCCATCCTTAGATACAATGTGTCCTAGTAATTTTCCTTGGCTTGTAGCAAAGACACACTTGGTTGGGTTGAGGGAAACCCCAAACTGTCTACATCTTAGAAATACCTGTCTCAAAATGATCAAGGTGATCTTTTACATTCTTGGAATATACAGTTATATCATCAAGGTATACTAAGACAAACTTTTCGATTAATCTTTTGAAAGCTACCTCCATTGCCTTTTGGAACATGGCACCTGCATTTGTTAGTCCAAATTATGTTAGCTTCAATCAACCTGGATAGTTCCTTCCTCATTAAGGGTTCAATCTTGGAATTCACTGGCCTCTATTTTTGCCTTACTGGTTTGACCCTATCAACTAAATCTATGGTATGCTGAAACAAACTAGGGTCAAACCCCTTTAAGTCATCATATGACCAAGCAAACACATCATTAAATTCTTGACATAGATGAATGAAATTTTCTTGCTCAGCCTCAGAACATACCTTCCCCATGTTAAGAGATTTTCCATTAGCAATAGTAACTGGAGTATGATCATCCTTTTCTACAGCTAGATTTATTCCTTTGCCTCTTGTCTGATCATCAGGATTAAAGACACTCTCTAAGGTAATGAGACCCTTGGGCAACTTGTTGGAACTGAGGTGAATGATCTGATCACCATACTGATCTTGTAGTCTTGACTGATTTCTTTCTGAAAATTATGCTTCATTCTGCAAGAAACTCACAATCTGCTCATCAGACTCAAACACCTGCCAATGAGTATTATTATCAAGAATAGCAGGCCTTACTACCACTCTTATTTTTTTCTTCCTCTCTTCCTCGAGATTCCCTAGCACATCATAAGATGCACCCACTACTGCAAGTCTATCAGCATATTTATTTTCTTTCCTAGGAATGCTTTGGATATTAAATGCTTGGAAACCCTCAAGAAAATCCCAGACTCTATGTTTGTAAGACTTGAGTAGGCCATTTTTGGTGATATTCTAATTTCTCACTTGGTTCAATACCAACTCACTGTCTCCATATACTTTCAAGGCTTGAATTCGCCTCTTTTGGGCAAGTAGGAGACCTTGGATCAAGGATTCATACTCGGCCACATTATTGGTACAACTGAATTGGAGCCTAAAAGAGAAGTAGTATCTTATTTGTGTAGGAGAGATCAACATAACACTGACCCCTACTCCATTTCTATTCCTTGAGCCATCAAAGTACATATTCCATATTCCACTCATGTCATCATTAGCTCCAACAAGATCAGGAACTTGAGCCTCCTTCTCTATTATGCAATATGTACTAAGGCCTGTCTCAAGAGTTTTCGACATAGGCTCAAACTGACATGTATTTGCCCACTCATCTAAGAAGAAATCAGGAATCTCTACTATGGAGGTGGTAGGTTCATTTACTATGTCATTTTCATCCATCTCCAAAATGGGGCAATTCATATTAATGAAGTTGGGAGTGTAGGGTTCAGTGTGATGAAGGGCTTGAGGTTTTGCTCTAATTGAAGCATTGGCCCCATATCTGGTCTTAAATGACATATAAGACCAATCAAAAGATATGAATCCACCTATTTGGGCAATGAAGTCTCTTGAAAGACAGATGGCAAAATAGGGCTTGACTTCAACAATAGATATGTCTTGAATCACAGTACAACCAGGGCATGCATCTAGGGCCATTTCCACATTCCTAAGGATGCCTACAATTTTGACAGTACTCCCATCTAGTTGTAAAACATCCCTAATAATGGGCTCATATTTCATTCCTAAAGCATCAGCAACACACCTAGGCATTACGGAGCTGCTAGCCCCTGAATCTATCATGCAATTATTGACTAACTTGCCCCCTATAATCAGAGAAACATAGAATGGAGGAGGTCTAACCTATTTATTTGTCTCCACGTCACTTGATGGTTGTACTAAACTAGTGTCACCCTCCATGGTAGATGACTGATCTTTGGGCTCAATCTTTTCCAATTCTTGCTGCAGCATCCTTTTCTGCATTGGTATGGTGGCAATTGCATCCCACATGGAAATGCTTACATTGGTTTTCTTCATTTTCTCTACCACACTCAAGGGTGCATTAGGAATTTTGGCAAAAACTTTGGGAGCTATAACCATGAGAGGCTGAGATGAAGCAACATAGGGATCACTTGCATCCTCCTTTCTTGGACCTTGCCTTTTCTATTGTGAAGTGTTTGTCTGCTCATTTGCTTTTTGTGTATGAGGTATAACACTTGAAGTTGAGGCCTGCTCAGGAGAAAGGGGGGTAGTATGTTCCATAGCTCTCCTCCTGCTTCTTCTGTTATGAGCACCAGAATCTTGGTTTACATTACAATGCTCCTCCATCTGGTGATTCATAAAAGAGCAATCACCCTGCCTCTGAACATATGAGGCCTCCTTGGGATGATCTTCCTTGTGTGATTGCTTTGCTGCGGACTCCTAGACAGTTAGGGCCAAATAAGATTCTGCTTTCTGACATAGGCAGTAGGTATAAGAATAGTTACATGAAGGACAGAAGTCTTGATCTTGGGCTAAGTTATTTTGAGGAACTAAAGCTCTACTCTAATTTGAGCTTGAAGCAGCAGCATGACTATTTTGCCTATTCTGATCAAAAGAGCTATTCCAATGATTAGGAGGCCTACCACCACTTAGAGCCTGATGTTTTAATTGGGGGGGCTTGCCACTTTGGGCTTGCTGCCTTTCTAAGGCCACCACCTTGTTACTCATTTTTTGTATTAGAGAAAAAATATCCTCTAATCTCTTCCCTTGGTCCTTCAACTCCTTCCCCTGCTCTTGCAGTTTTTTATCCAGAGTCCTCTCTCTTTTATATGTATTCAACACTAGACCTTGGAGCATTTCCTTGAGTTCCTCTATTCTGTTTGAGGATGTGGAAGCTTGGGGAACTGGAGTAAGGGCTTGTGACGTAGAAATTGTAGGAAGAGGGGCTATTGCTGGTTGGTGGTTGGGAACATCAAGAAAGAAAGGCATAGGAGGCCTTGAAGCCAACTTCCCACCTTGTATTAGGACATTCTCAGCTTTTATAGCTGTCTCATAAGCATTCGGTAATGTATCTCCTCCCATAGTTTGGATTGTGGTGGCAATGTCACTGTTGAAAGCTCTAAGGTAATGCAAGAAGGCGTTACTAGGGGTAGGTTTCACTATAGTAGGTATTCTATCCCATGTCTTTTGGAATTTTTAATTAAAATCAGTCATACATTCATGGGGGGCTCTTTTTATTGTAGTCAGCTGCTCTAATAGTGGCAAATGGTCATTCTTATCCTCAAAATGTTTGCATAATCCTGCTCCTAGTCCATCCCAATCAGTTATGGAACCATGAGCTAAGCCTCTATACCACTGTAATGCTTTTCCTTTTAAAGATGAGGCTAGAAGTCTGATGGCAACATTATCTTCTATAATACCATGAATATTGCAGACATTCACTATTAGGATATTGTCAGCTTTTATAGCTGTCTCATAAGCATTCGGTAATGTATCTCCTCCCATAGTTTGGATTGTGGTGGCAATGTCACTGTTGAAAGCTCTAAGGTAATGCAAGAAGGCGTTACTACGGGTAGGTTTCACTATAGTAGGTATTCTATCCCATGTCTTTTGGAATCTATAATTAAAATTAGTCATACGTTCATGGGGGGCTCTTTTTATTGTAGTCAGCTACTCTAATAGTGACAAATGGTCACTCTTATCCTCAAAATGTTTGCATAATCTTGCTCCTAGTCCATCCCAATCAGTTATGGAACCATGAGCTAAGCCTCTATACCACTGTAATGCTTTTCCTTTTAAAGATGAGGCTAGAAGTCTGATGGCAACATTATCTTCTATAATACCATGAATATTGCAGACATTCGCTACCTCTTGGATATGCTCTAGAGGGGAAATAGAAGTTTCACCAGTAAAATTAGGTATACTTTTTAGTGCAGATACTCGTATATCATGTCTTTGGGCTAACAACAGAGGACTTCCACCATTAAAGGTGGCAAAAGCATGAACTCTTGGCTGTGCCATATAAACAAGTGTTCTATTGATGAGTGTTGATGGCAATCTAGGCTGAGTTCGAACAGTAGGGGGAGTAGAGATAGATCTTACAGGTATTTCAACTGTTATTCTACCCCTAACTGGTGATAATGAAGTTCTAGTCCTTCTTCTCCTAGGATTTGAAAGAGAAAGCTCTTGATATTGAAATTTACCTCTAGAAGATGCCCTTGTTTCAGTCCTGGGCATGAATTACTACAAACTTGGTCTGGAACCAGACTTTTTGATGTTCAAAGTCGCCAAGTACTTGAAGAACCAGCCTCTTAAAGGTTCAAAAAATGAAGCCAGCACTACTTCTTCAGCATTTATCTCTAGAATTCTTTCTTCTTGACACCAATAGACCTGAAATCTTCTGATATGAGTCCCACCGGGTGTGCCAAAAATTGTTGTCACTTAGGTTTGCACCCTTGTCCATGTCCTATGCGCAAGGAAAACCTAGTGAAACATGGAAACAACCTCCAAGCTATGGGACTTGAACTACGAGGTTGAGTCTCCAGAGAAGGCCGGCTTCCTCTTACTGTCAGGGCGCACCTATCTATTCTCAGAAGGGAAAGGGAGAAAGAGAGCATTAAAGCAAATCTACCTAGTCTAATCTAAGGCAATGATGCACCAAAATAGAGTGTTCAGACTCATTTATCTTGCCCATATATGCACTATGGAACTAGGGTAACATTCAAGGTCATACATTCATTCAGACTTATATCAACTGGAAGCCACATGCAGATCAGGAGACTAACTGAATAACACCAGGAAACAAAAGATTTCACTTTTATATTATTCAATAGGCCAAAGATAGATATAGTATGCAGACCATTGATCTCAACAATGCATCAACAAGAGGCCAAACGATACACATACATGTTGATGGCTAAAAGAATTGATACAGGATGTTTATTTAGCTCAGAGACAAAGGGATTTTACACCACAAGTCTGCAAGCAGCAGCAGAGAAAATCAGGAAGAGTCGACCCTTACAAAATGTACAAAATCTACCTTTATAGTTCAGGCGTAATTGAGATCTTCTTGGCTTTAATGACCCTACAACTACCTGCCATTGAGTACCATAGAAAACAATCATGGAAAAAATCTCCAGAAAATTTAATCTCTTTTGCCAATAATGTCCTCAAAAGACTTAAAACAGTGCCATAACTGCACTCCGACCTGGTAGATGGATCAACGGGTGGGTGGAGTGTCATTCTATGTTTTACATTTACTCTGGTAGGTCAAGATAGATCATGGAGATCAAACCGCACGACAAAATCGATTATCCTCGCCTCCTAGTTCATGAATCCATCGAGGTCAAAAGGTCAACCAGGCTCCCTATGCGTCAACTAGGCTAGGTGAGCCAATTGCATTTCTTTATTTCGCCACCTGGAGGTCCTCCCGTGGTCGACCACCCTTCATTGGACTAACCGCGCCACCCTGAATACTATCATGATGGTGACGGTTACACTAACTGCCAACTGCCATCCTAGACTCCGCCGACAGGATGCGTTTTGACAAGGCGCTGTGTCGCCAACATAACCCTTGCACATCTCTGCCATAGCGCGATGGCGCCTACCGTCGATCGGCCTCGATCAAACGATCATCGAGACTCGTCATTCTACAACCTCTTCCCTTGTAAATCACTGGGCCCGTGGCACATGTGGCACTTCCCCATTGGTCCGATGAAACGTCAACTAGCAACCCAAGACCTAATCCGCAGAGCGACCATGTGTCAGTTAGGTGCCATGTCGCTATGCAAAAATCGACACCAAATTCCGATAGCACTATAGCGCCCACTAACAGCGTGCCTTGAGATTTACATGTGTCCCCATTTGATTCACTATCTTGATGCCGGCTGACAAATTGCATTGCAAAGTACCGACGGGAACCATCTACCCGATCTTTCCTCACCATGGTGAACTTTCCGTTTGGGCGCTATGTCGCCATCGAAAAATGCATTGGTTTTCTATTGGCGCCATGGCACCTCGCCATTTTTTGAAACCTCCAGACCGTGAAACTTGTTTGCCCGCCACCATGAAGCTTCTGACCTGCCATACTCTACGATCTGTGACTGAACTTTGAGTGACACCTGGCAATCCTTGGTGAGTCCTGGCCCATGTCGATCCACGTGGTAGATGGTCGCCATGTTGCTATGATAAAATCTGCACATCTTTTCCATAGCGAGATGGTGCCATCCGTTGATGCAACCAAATCCAAGGCTCGTGAGGACTCATTGTACCTCATCCTTTTGCCCTCCATGTCGATACACCTGGCATTGCTTTGAGACACGAACCCACCTGACACGCATCACCAAGGCATGATGTCACTGTCATAACCCTCGCACAACTCCTCCATAGCGCGATGGCGCTTACCGTTGATCCGAGCTGATCCGACGGTGGTTAACGTAAGCCCCGACTGTGTTAGCCGTGCCAATAGGAACTCTGACCTGGCACACGTGGTTTCTCCTGATTCATCACCATAACACCTGATTCTGCCGGTCATCAAAATTCGCCACCGTGACTATTTTCACCAGGCGCTATGTCGCTATGGAGGTTTTTCGGCCGACTTGCGATAGTGACATAGCGCGAAGGGTGTTAAGAACCTTTTTCGACCCGTGGAACGCTGAACCCACCTCTATAACATGTCCTCAGGGCATCATCGTGCTATCATAAATATCGTGCATTTTCTTTATAGCGCGATGGCCCCAATCGTCGATACCGCTTAGATTTGTCGGCCAGAAAACTCATAGGTCGTAGCATTAAAATACCAACTCTGAGACTAACCGTTGAATAAGCCGTGTATTTGAATCTAAATCCTTGGCGGTAAAACCAGAGGTAACAATTAGCAATAAAGTGAAATACCAAAGAAAGTCATGAGAAAGAGTCTTGGAAGATCTTTACTAGGAGCAATGTTTTGAGGGTTGCACCAACTCATGCTAAATCTTGGAAATAACAAGGACTAATTCTAAAATTGTTTTCACTAAAGGTACACATCACATTTGAAGGGTCCAATATGTTTAAATCCATTTGGGGGAATTGGAACACGATTAAAAATATTTTTGATGAAAATCATCTTATGGAGAAGCATAGAAGAATATGTGGTGACAACTATCCTACTCTTGTAAGCCATTGACATTATTGCAAGATTGCTCTACCAAAAGCTATGTAGCTCACTAGTTATTTAGAACTTCAAGAATGTTTTCTGCAACAATGAACTAAAGAGATGGGAAGAGATTAGTTTTTCAAGTTCTACATTCCTTCAACTCAATGGAGAACGTACTAACTTATGAAAGAAAGATGTCTTGACCTTGCACGTCCAAAACCATGTTGTGAACTAGGAACCTCTTCTAAAATATTGAGGTCATTAGATGGCTCAAATTTATTTTTCTATCTCCAAACTAACAAAATTGATATCCTTTATCACCTCAATTATAAGTACAAAATGAACCTAGACTATGATACTTGCAGGAAATCTCTTAGTAGAGTAGGGTACAAACCTATTGAACCAAAAATTCTTACTTCCTATATCATCTCTTTTTTCATGAACTACCTTTCAAGAGATTAAGGGGTACACCTAATAGCTGCTCCATGTGAAAAAATATTGAGTCTATTCACTATGTTTTCTTTGAACATATTTTTTCTAAAGATTTCTAGAGTATGTTTTGTCTATATTTAAACTATTATTTCACTTTTACTCATATTCTCTTTATTTAAAACATTTTGTTCTATCATCTATGATCATGAGCTATGGATCATTTAGAAAGCTAGGAAAGATGACATATTTAATGGTAAATCTAGGCACCTTACTGAATCTCTTTGAAAACTCGTATATTCTAATATCTCTCTATAAGTAATAGCAATATTCAAGCTTTTAGAATAAAAGTTCCTCAAGCTTCTAAGAGAAAAAAAGGGTAAATGCACCATTAAAGAAATTTTATATGGTCATACTACAATGATCACTAAAGATGAATTTGATTGAATAGTGGGAGAAATAATCTAGAATCTCAAAGAGGATGGAAAATGGGAACATTAGAAATAAAGAGGACAAATCAAAACCATAGGTATTAGAAAAATGGAACCAAAAAGGCTTGACAATAAAGTTTCTCTAGGCCACCAATAGAAGGTAAGTGATACCAATAGAGGTAAGTGGTGATGATGGTTTAGATAGTTCTCAAAACTCACATGGAAGTGGACCCATTATTGGGATCAACCTTGATAACTACCTAGTGGAAGATGACTTTGATAACACTTGGAATGAGCCACTTAGCTAATATGATATCCTATGAATAATTGTAATGCAAACATCATATATTTTGTAATATCTTTCAACATATATTTTTCTATCGAATCTCAATGAGATAAAACAACTATGTACTCACCTTTTGTCTAACTAATAATTAAGGTATTGGGAAGTAAGGTAAGCATAGCCATAGCAAGCTGAGATTGGAAAGGCTAGAGAAAGCCATGAGGGACCTAGTTGACAACCAAACTACTATCTTCCAAAGGTTTGAAACCTTGGTGGAGTTTTGCACCAGGGTCATGCACTCTATGGCCACCACCCTCTATTTGATGCATGCCAAAAAAGAGGAGGACCTAGAAAAAGTCACTAAGACCACTCAATCCATCTATGGGTTCTTGGCTGAGGATTGGTTAAAGACCATCCTAGAAAAACTAGTTAAAGTAGAGGGCGAGGATGTGGACAAAGATGTGCATGAGAAGGATGACAACCATGGGCTGGAAGAGGCAGGTAGCCCTATATCTTTTGTTTATTTTTGTTATGTTTATGATTATGCTTATGAACTTGGTACCCTATGAGGTCTTTATGTTTATGTTGATTAAGGGGACTTATAGCAATGATTTTATAAGGATTGTTATTTTATTTTACAGTTTGTTATGCATATTAGTTTAAAGACTGATAGTATTGTTAAGCTAACTATGGACATATTTTTTTTGAAGTTTAAAGTACATGAAATCCTTGCAGAACCTCCTACTAACAATGGGTAGGTAGCTCCAATTAAAACCTAATGAATAACAATAGCCAAACTCTACCCTAACGAAAATAGGACATATGCCTCCTGCCATTCCTTTTAAAATTAGCAATGGCTTCTTTGACATCATCATAGAGATAAGCCCCCTTACAGAACCCCTTCTACTTATATAGCTCAGTATCCAAACTATCATCCTCCTCCAATGGAGTTACCAGAAACCCATTACAAGGATGATGTTTAAATGTAGAAGCATCACAGTCCACAATCACAACATTCTTCACACTCGCATATTCCATGTTCAAATCCTTATTCAGAACACCAATATCCTTGCACAGCCAATAATCTTGGCAAGAGTCTCTATAAAGTCTATAGTTGAGATGAAAACCAATGTCCAGCTTATCAAGAATAGGATCTACCTATTCCTAAGTATAAAGAGTATAGAGAACAATCTCATAGTTTTGCTCCAGCTCAGCCAAAAGATTGTCCAAACCAGGCCTCTTCTTTACATAAGTCATGCAAAGCTCTCTAGAGATATGAACTGGAATAGTGAAATCGTGCTTCATAAACTCCTTTCTCTTCTTCACCAAAGTGTTCATCAACTCCAAAACAATAATCTTCTTTTGCGGTCCTATTGCATGCAATTCACATTGACATGCACGTAAAAACTCATACTCCAATTTTTTACAATCACCTACAAGAAATACACATTTGAATACATATAAATTAATTCAAGATATTACAAGATATAAATTTAAGCTAGTCTATTAACTCTAGAGATCAATGAAACCCTAATTTTTAAGGATGAAGGAAGAAAATGAAAACTAGAAAACTAAATGCAAAACATTATGCAGTTAAAAAGAATTTTTAATGTTATTCCAACACACCTATGGCCAGATATATTTTGATGGTCTCTCTCACATCGCAGGACAGCATTGCAATGATGGAGAGATCTCTGACGTAGCACAGCTCTCGATCGTTCAAGTCCCCAAAAAATGGTTTCACAAGGAAGGCATTTTCCGGATTAAGTTTATAGCTTGCCAGATTATCATCCCAAATTATGACATTTTTGAGGTCTCTTTTGAGGACTGTGATGTCTTTGACATAGCCTTCTTTGTTAGAGAAGAGGTAGGAGTCTCTGTAGAGGCGGATGTCTATGTTGGCTTTGTGAATAATGTCAATTTGTAGCTTGTCGAGAATGGCGTCTGTGTATTCTTTGGTGCCTGAGGTGAATATTATTATCTCGTAGTTTTTTCTTACCAGTTCTTCCATCAAAAGGTCTATTGCGGGTCTCTTCTGTACGTAGTATGTGATTGCACTTGGCACTGAGTGCTCCTGATGGCCTCTCATGGAGATTGTGTAGTCATATTGGGGGATGACTGTGGAGCTTGAATAAACAAGTGTGTTCTCTAGATCTAAGACTATTATTTTCCATTTGGGCTTCTCGTTCTCATTGCTGACCATGAGTTTGTACGATGAGTGCTCCATTTCTTAGGGTTTTGCTATCTCAATCAATTTCAAGCTATCTTCAATGGTGGATGGGTATTCTATGCTGACATGAAACTTCGGGCTTATTTTCATATGGATCTAAATGGTATGTTTATATTGATCTAAATCATAAGGTGATTAGTCACAACCCCTCCTAAGTTTTTCCAATACCAATACAAATCATTATGTTAATAAAAATAATAACAATGATTCGAGCATGTTAAGAAACATGTACAAATATATAATGCTTTATCTTGTTTTACTGAATTTTACCTAGATTGAGAACTATTTCTTCTAACATGAGAATAATGTGTTTTAAAAGGAGCAAATTTTTAAAAATTAGGGTCTGTTTGATCGAGGGAATAAGAATATGGAATAGGAATACACATTCGGGAATTGTTATTCTAGAATAAAAATAAGAATACTTATTCATATTCTTGTTTGGTTCAGTCAAAATTTGATGGGGAATTACGGAACTAAAAAATTATATATTCTAAAATAAATTCACAGAATTGCAAATGCTCATTTTCGGGCTAAAATTGCAATACATATTCCTATTTACAATTCCCATTTAGTACATCCAAATAGAAAATTTGAAATTTTAAGAATTTACATATGCTTAATCCACTCATATTGCAAAAAGGAATTTTTAGGAATAATGATGATAATCTAAAATGTCAAATGATGTGGATGTATTTGGAATTGGAAGAGATTTTTACTATATATATAAAAAATTGAAATCAACATGAAATATGAACTTTAGTTTAATAGTAAATGATATGAGAATAGCTAGAACAATAAGTGATTCTTATCATCTAAATGAAATGCTTAAAATAATGTGAAATGTGAACCTTAGTTAAATGTTCAATCATGTACTCTATTAAACCTATGAGACTATAGTATATATATATATATATATATATGTATGTATGTATGTATGTATGTATGTATGTATGTATGTATGTATGTATGTATATTCATATATATATATAGATATGTATATATATATCTATATATGTATATATGTATATATATTCATATATACATACATACATATATACATATACATATATACATATAGATATCTATATACATACATATATACATATATATACATACATATATATATATACATACATATATATACATACATATATATGTATGTATGTATGTATGTATATGTATATATATATATTATATTTAATTTATTATTTTATTAACTATAATGGATAGACATGTTTCATGAGGAGACATGTCTCTCCATTTATCATTCACAATATATATATATAACAGAATATTGATGCATTTGAAAAGAATATACCAAAATGTCAATGCAATTACATCTGTAATCGATCCTAAGAAATCACATAGTATCAGAGCCTAGTTGCAGATGTAAATTGAATGAAGACTAGAGAAAGGAAACAAATATGACCTATACTTCTATTGCAGATACAACTTGTAACTCTAAAGCATATACTTTTACGGCTCGCTGAAATAACTCTCAGCTTTAGAGGGATCCTCTTTGAATGGTGGTTGGAGCCTCCATGTTGATGAAGAGACAAAACCTCCATGAATACACAACTAGATGAATGGTTTCATGATTGAGATATTAGAAACGATGAAAGTACTCCAAATTTTTTAGAAAAGATGCCGCTTTCAAGTTTGAGTCACCCATTTGGGCAATGCTTTGTTTGTCGGTACCAGAGAAGAGTAAGTGGGGTGACATCAGACTGGGATGGTGTACGTAAGAGTCTTCAGATCCACTGCTCATCGTAATACATCATGCATAGAAATTACTTAAAGGTGAGTTTGGAAGTTATGACGTACTAAGGAACCCTTAATTTTTCATTGTCTTATGTAAGACTAGACATTATCCAAGTGGCCATGTAATGTTGCTTCTAAATTTCTTATCTACTACACCACTCAACATGCTCATAGTGGCACCCTTAATAGTAATTGATCACCTCAAAATTATCAAACCTCTCCTAAACCTTGGCAGATGAAATAAAGATCATAGAACTATTGCGAGAAGCTAAGGATTGGGTAAGCTGGTTATGTCTACGGCACACATCACCGATGGATATGAGAAAAATGAAGATGAATTGTGCCTCACCTTGATCACAAGAAACTAAATCAACAAAAGATTAGTTGTTGCTTACTTGGATAAATAAGGAGATTAGTACATGGATATTTCAAGACCATATAATAAACACTGAAGCATGGTGTGAATCACCAAATATCAAGAAAGAGGAACAATATGACAAATGTCAATTTCCTCCAAGATGCCAATCTCAGTTAACCCGAAAGGATAGGCTTACCTCATACATATTAGGCCACTTGATTTGCATATGATATAAGATATATCCTTAGCAGTTAAAGTATGAGTATATTAGATGTAGTTAACTCAAATCAAATATATATATATATATATATATATATATATATATATATATATATATATATATATATATATATATAGATATAGATATATATATATATATATATATATAGGATTAATTATGAATTTAGTATCAAGTTTTAATGTTCTTATTATTATTGAGAATAATTATTAAAGGTATTATTATTATTATAAGAATTATGTTCCTTGATCTTTTCCTCCAATAATGTTATTGTAGGAAAATGAAGATTGATTTCAAATTCAAAGGGAGATTGGTATTCAAAAGGAGTTTTCCATTTCAATAGATGCAACATTGAAAGAGAGAGAGAGCAGACAGAGGAGATGGTTTCGTTAATGTTTAGTGATCTTGGATGTATTGATTAAAAGGGAGTAGATTTTATTGAAGATGGATTCTCCAATAATCAAAAAAATTATAGAAGTCAAGAGCATTGTAATTCTATTCCTCAGAACTATATGGGCCTACCTATGTATATCGTGAGGAAGTGACTACTTCCAAATGACTATCACTTGTATTTTCAGAAGTCATTGAAAGGTGATGATCTTCAATTTAAGTGAATCTATTATGATGGATATCTTACAATTTCTATGCAGATCATGATAGATTATACTTTGCATGGTGGATTTTTATATGGTAAACATTATGTGAATGTGAGTGAACATGCCTTATAAATGCTTTGAGTACATGGGGAATGGTATGCAAATTGATGTTCAGAAGACCATTACATAGAGTACTTGGTGAATGTCAAATAAGTTGAATTTATGAGGTAATTGCTCATAGTACTTGGTGAATATCTTCCAACATGACATTCAGGAGGCCATTACTCAAAAGCACCTACTGAATGTCAAATGAGTTGACATTAGCGAATGGCAAAAGAGTTGGCTTTCTAATAGGGGAAGTGGACCAAGTTGTGGTGCCAAAAACATGACACATAATTTTTTTTAGTTTTACAAAATGCATACGCGCTATAGCATGTACGTGCTTTCTAAAATAAAACAAAATTAAAAATGGGTTGCAAACCCACTGCCCATTTCATTTTCACTCCATTTTACAAGGATTTCATAGCCATAGCACATACACGAGTTCAAGGAATTGAAGATTTTCACCACCCGCCTCCTCACAATGCCTCCTCATCACCGAAGTTCAAGATCAAGATCACACCATATGTTTTCTACCCTTCTTTTTGCATTTTTTAATATGTTTTTGCATTGTTTTTGTAGTTTTTTTCAATTTTTCTTTTAATATGTTTATTTATTTAGATTGCAATTGGTTTCATATGAGGAAATTTGAATAATGAACCAAAAAATATCCAACAAGATCAAAACCAAAACCCTCAACAAGATCCAAAGGAAAACCCTCCACAAGATGAGAATCAAAATCCTCCGCAACAAGAACAAGAAATTTTGCAACCTGCACTGATTGGAAGACCTCCTCCAGGCACATTGATGCAGGAGCATCCAAAGGTATAAGGGCAATCATGTGTCACCCAAAAAAATGTACTTAGACTTAGTTTCTATTTTATGTCTTTACATTTTTGGATACCCATTTGGCTCAAATAAAGGTTCCAACTCTCATAGTTCAACTATCAGTGCATTTGAAAATCCCAAAAAAATAGGAGAATGCAATTTGACCATCATTTTGGTGACCTAGAAGGTACTACTTGGCCAGATGAATGTAATTGAGATTTAGAGCATTCCAGAAAAAGAATCAGGTCAAAAGGCCCCATGGTTTGAAAGATATTGCAATTTTTCAGGTTTTTGAGACCTCCTAAGAATGCTTCAAAGTCAAGTTTGGGGCATTAAGTGACCTTGAAAAGGGTCGAATAATGGGGGACGAGCAAAACTCATCCATAGGGCTATAGAGCGCTTCGAGACCTTTCCAAAAATGTAAACAGTTCGTCAATCAGAGTTACGGTTCAAAAGTTATGCCTCCCGAAAGTTCGGCTACCGTTTCTGGATTCTTCTAGAATTGCACCGACTTCTAACGCAGCTTCTGGAACCTTCTATTTTGTCGGTGGATGCCTACTAGCACTTTCTAGAATGTACTCCTAGTCCTTAACCCTCCGGGGTCTATTTAAGGAGATTTTTGGCATTGTAAAAGGCAGTTCGGATTGGAGCTTGAGAGGAGGTGCTAAAAGGAGAAATATTCTCCAGATTTATGCTATTGTAAGCCCCCAGGGCATGTTTTGAAGTTTATTTTCTCTGCACTGTTTGTACTAGCATATTTTCTCAGTTAATATAATTCCCCTTTCTATTGTGTCTATTTTGTTGTTGGGTTGTGTCCCCATCACACATAAGACAACATAATAAATTAAATAGAAAGAGGGGAAAATGAATTACAAGCACCCATTGGTAGGTTGAAAGCTTGTGGACTAACCAATCCAATAAGAGGACAATTGGCATCCTCCCTTGAGTCCATTATGACCCATGTATCTTCTGTTAGTGGTTAGTTAGATATTTGGTGTGTTAAGAGGGAGGAACAAAAAAGATATTATGCAAACAAATTATCATATCAAGATGTAAAATATATATATACCAAAAGGTAGCATTTGTGCATTTTTTAGAAAGACTAGTGAACAAAACATTGTTAGAGAGACAAATAAATGGTTCTCCATCCATTGGTGCATACATGATGGTATTAGAAATATTTTTTGTGAATTTATCCTTGGGGAGATCCCCAATTATTTTGATAAATTAGAATCTCAGGTTAGAGGTAGGATGTCATCATTTGAGAGGCCAAGGCATGTCATGACCATAATGTAGTTAGGGCATTTATTGTCAAGCCACAAGGTGAGCGTGTGATTATTCCTTCAGTTGTGAAGGAACATGTAGAGGCTAGCACTCTAGGGACTATTAATGCTTTGACATAGACCCTCATTCATTGCACGAGTCCATTAGTTAAGGAGGAGCCCTCTGTGCATCGCGATCACATGTGTACATCATGTAGATCCTTATGCACATTTGGCAGTCATGCAAGAGATACTATGGATGATGGGCTAGTCACTGATCAGTTCTTGAATGAGATATTTGGCATGGATGCATAGTTAAATTACAATTATAATAAACTAGTTTGATCACATTTTATATGTATAGTGAATGACTAATTAATTAGCATGTATTGACATTGTTCAAAATTTAGGGTCAGAGTGTTGGTGGCCCTAGTAGAGATCCCCCAACCCCATTTTTCATCTCGTCGACAAGTCCAAAGGTATGTACCAATTTAATAATTTAAATTAATACATATATTTATTAATTAATTATATGAAGGATTAACAAAAAAATTATGCATGTGCATCACTTCTCTTACTGGTTATTATTGATTCATATATACTTTTTTTGTATCAGCTCGAGTTAGAGAAGAGCCTAAACAAGAGGACGAGTGAGTGTGTAAGGAAGATCCCATCATCTCCCTCCAAACAAAGACCAAAGACCTCTAGAGATTTGTTTCCTTCCCCTCATGGGAAGTAGAAGATATAGTCGATAGACACACATGTATAGGCATCAATGGACATACATGTTGGATTTTATGTTAGTGGACATATTCAATATACATTTGATGTATATATGACATTTTATATTTGATTTATGACATATATTTGATGCATGACATTATTAGACATATGAAATTATTGGTGAATATATGATATGTTTGTTCATGTATGACATAATTGGTTATCATAATATATTATGTGTTTGTTAATGTATGACATTATTAGTTATCATTTTATATTATATGTTTGTTCATGTATGACATTATTAGTTATCATAATATATTATATGTTCATTCACGTATGACATTATTGGTTATCATAATATATTATGAGGTTGCATGGGTACTTGTACCCAAACCCTTGGTACTCGTACCCATGTACCCAAGTATTAGGTACACATATCCCAAGTATCGAGTACTCAGTGGAGAGAATCATAGCTAAGAACCTTGATTGAGATTTCTGAATTATTTTTTTCAGTTTTTTGTTTGTGTATCAACTCATTGGTTATCAAGCTTAATTCAATACCTTATTAGTTCAAAAATTTGATAGAATATTGATTAATAATAAACTTTATCACTTTTCAAGTATAAGTTTATCATTTCTAATATGTCATCCTCATATGATTTATGATCTTATTCATGTTTGAATTTTTCCTTCTCTATTATTTGTTTTCAATCTTAATTCAATACCTAATCAGTTTGAAACTTTGATACAATATTGATCGACAATAAACTTTATCAGTGTTAAAGCCAAAATTTTATCATTTGCAATACATCATTGTCATATGATTTATGATCTTCTTGTTTATTTTTAAAGTCTACCTTCTGGGTATGTGTAGGATCATGGTGTGCCAAAAAGTGGCGATCTGAAAAATATGTCGTTCTGAAATGCCTCAAAGAATTTCAAAATCTATTCCACTTTTTTCCCCACCCATCCTGATAAGAAATGAAAACAATTAATTCCTTTATAATTCCTACTATATCTTTCGATACCAATCTTATATGGTCATCTTTAAAACATCCCAAAAATGTATTTTTGGCATGTTCTTATGTGTTTTTTACTTCAAGCATGTAGCTGACGACTTTTTTTAAACCAAAATTTGATGTAATGAAAAGGGTTTCTTAAGAATGTTCCTAGCTTTTCATAAATGTAAGGTTTGTCAAATTATGAGTTCAATAAGTAATTATTATGTATTTTCTAATAGAATTAGCTACAAATTGTTGATTGACATACTGGTTGAAAAATAGCTATAACTTTCAAACCATATAAGATTTGTGAAATCCAAAAGATGCATCACATTCTATGCTTCGACTAGTATAAGAAAAAAAAAAAAACTTAATTTTGATTTTTTTTGAACTAGTTAAGGTGGTTAGACACGGGAGTTTTTTAATTTTGAAAATAGTATAGTAAAAAATTCATAATTAATTATTTATTTGGAATAAAAATTCTCAAAAATATGCGTCACATCTAGGCATGAGTCTACTTTTTATATCTAAAATTATACTTAAAAATATTATCATTTGATTATGATTAAGGTGGTCAGACATACACCTACTTTTTATTTTCACCCTGAAATTTTCGTAGTACCGCATTAAAATCCAAACTCTTGACCAATCGAATAATTTTTTCTCTAGATAAGGCCTTGTAGTTTAGAAACTAGATTCAATTTCCTACAGATTATTTTCTTTCAACTTTTTGATATAAAGTACATAACCACTTTAAAATTATGTGTCAAGTTGACATAACCCTGATTTGCTAGTTTTTCATTGCCACTTAAGGCTATAGTTTGGTACACCTTGGTCATGCACATACCCTTGTATGTTATGCATCTAAACATGAATCATAAATTATTATTACAAACATTTAACAAATCTGAAACTAAAAACAATACATTACATTTGTAAACTTTATCACTGTTCTTGATTTGAAAAATCATTGTCATGATTCATAAATTCAAGTTTTGTATAAATATAAAAGTATAATTAAAAATAAATTTTGACATACCCAAGTACCCCCCTCCCCTATTATAAAAAATAGTTGTACCTGTACCTTAAGTACCCCAAGTACCTCTGTCCCCATGCAACGTTGTATATTATATGTGGATCTTGGTATTTCCTCTATACTTATGTGGTCTATAGGATCTCTTGCTACTTATGACATCCCCTGACCTTGCCCAACCTCCTCACTAGGTTAATTGATCCAAGCTTGCAGCATCACTCCTTTACTCTTCTAGGAACACTATCCCTCCAAAGGTTTTATAGATCTACTAGGGTACCACAGAACTGCCCAGTCCAACAAAGGTTTCCATGATGTCCTAAGATGTTATTGAAACACTTGTACTATGCTTGAATGGATAACAACAATGGGTTTGTATCTGATTTCAAGATTTCTTCACAAAAGGGCTACAAGGAGAGCCCCTAATTAGGCCTCCACCTAGATTTCTAGGGCCAATAACTCCTTTGTATTATGATATATTAGCATCCTGGGTTGCCTTTTTATCCTACTCATTCTATTCACCTAGTAGTTCCTTCATATGCCTAGAAATCTTTCATGTGCCTAGCAATTCCTTCATGTGCCTAGCAGTTCTTCATGTGCCTAGCAATTCCTTCATGTGCTGAGTTCTTGTAGCATTCCTTCATGTGTCGAGTTACCCAGTGGATGTCAAGTGATTCTTCATGTGCCAAGTTACCCAGTGGATGCCAAGTGATTCTTCATGTGCCGAGTTACCCAGTGGATGTTGAGTGATTCTTCATGTGTTGAGTTACCCAGTATATGCTAAGTGTCAGTATTTGGATGTGATTTTGTGAGCCAACTCGCGGGATTTATTTCATTTGTGACATTTATGTTAAGATCTTTTCTTGGGATGAGTCCAGACCATTTTTGGGTCAGCCTTCCTCTTATGTAATGTTCTAGAATGTTTTGTAAGCCATTTTGGCAAGTATAAATAGAGAGTTTAGGTTTAGAGCTAAGTAAGTTTTTTGGAAATTTTTTTTTTGAGGGAGCAGATCTAAAAGTGCGAATTCGCTATTGGATCTTTGTAACTGAATGTATTAAATTGGTTGTAACCAAGAAGGCCTCACAGCTGGGCATGTATGAAGATATTTTGATGAATCAATAGAAGTATTTTCATCTTCTCCTCCTTTGGTTATTGTCCATTTGTGTTTGCTTCCATTGTGTTAACTCTTGCAGGGTGGTTTGGATAGCTGGGGGATCCCTTGGCCCTAGTTATTCACCCCTTGCCTACTTCACTTGGTATTAGAGCCTGAGGTTCATCCTTGTGGAGATTGGATCATGTAGAATCCTGATTTGGATTTGGTTGTAAGGTGGAAGATCTGCGGATTTGACCTATAACTTGCAGAGGGTTACGATCTTGTAGGAACCTAATTTGTAAAGATGGTTCATGGTAGAGGAAATAATGTTGATAATGCTATATTGGATTTGTTGAGAAAAATTGCAACCAGATTAAATGCTGTGGAGACTGTCTAGAGGAGTGGAGCACATCTTGATGATGTAAGTGATGATGAAGCAGTAGCACGAAACCATAATCCAGAACCTGGAGGAGATCAAGATGAGGAAAGATTGTTGAGAGTATTGTCTAGAGTGAATTCAAAGCCTATTGTAGAAGTTGTTCCTTATGATGGAAAATTGGATACCAATAGTATGCTGGATCGGATCTCTGATATGGAGAAGTTCTTTGAGTATGAAAACACTCCTGATAATAGAAAGGTGAAGATAGCAGTCACTAGGCTGAAAGGTCATGCATCTCTATAGTGGGAGCACTTGCAAACTGATAGACAAAGAAGAGGAAAGGTGAAGATTAGAACTTGGCCATAGATGGTAAACAAGGTAAACAAGAAATTCCTTCGTGTTGATTACCATGTTAACTTGTTAAGAAAGATGCAAAATTTGAAGCAAAAAGACATGACTATGAAAGACTATACTGAGGAATTCTATAGACTAGACATTAGATCTGGACATGTGGATGATGATGTTGAGAAAATTGCAAGGTACATTAATGGATTGAGATCTGGAATACAAGATGAAATAAGTTTTGTAAAGTTGGAAAGTGTAGAAGAAGCATACCAGTATGCCTTGAAGGCTGAGGAGATCTTAACAAAGAAGCATGAACAAAGAAAAAGAGGTAGAGATGGTAGATTCTAGAGAGCCAGAGGTAGATCTTATGGAGAAAGTGGTAGATCTGATAGTTCTATGTAGGATAAAGGAAAATCTAAATGGAAGAATGATGACAAAGGAAAGACTGAATGGAAAAGTGGTAATTCTTACTGAGGAGGCACTAATTCTTACCGAGGAAGAAGTAATTCGTATTCTAGAGGTGGATTTCATGGTAATTGTTTTAGATGTGGTAAAGAGAGACATAGATCTTTTGAATGTAGATCCTTTGAAAGTAGAAAAGGTTAAAAAAATGCTATGATTCAAGCGGATGATGAGGGTTCACCAAGTGGACCTGAGGCTAGAGAAAATTTAATGGTGAGAAGAACCTTATGCAATAAGGGAAGTGACAAGGAACCTTTTTTAAGGAGAAGTCTTTTCAAGACAAGATGTAAGATGGCTAGGAAATGTTGTAAAGTGATCATTGACAGTGTAAGTTCTACAAATCTGGCATTAGAAGAGCTAGTTAAAAAGTTGTAGTTGCTGAGGCTGAAACATCCCAAACCTTATAATGTTTAATGGATCAAAGATGAGCATAAGATATTGGTAAGTGAGCAATGACTTGTGAAGTTCAAAATTGGACATTACATTGATGAAGTTTTGTGTGATATTATGCCCATGGATTGTTGTCATATTTTGTTCGGTAGACCTTGGCAATATGATAGATATGTTATACATGATGGAAGATTGAATCAATATACTCTTTGGATAAATGGGAAGAAACAAACATTGTTGCCTTTGATTCAAGTTCTAGATGAGGTTAATTGTACTATTATAAAAATTTGCATAGTTAATGGGAAAAAATTTGAAAAAGAAGTGAAAAAGAATCAAGTTTTTTTTGCTATAATTACAAGAAAACCAAGTTTTGTCAATGAAGACTGAATGCCAGAAAACAATGTTAACCGAGTACCAGTCAGTGGTGACTGAGTGATAGGTGGTAGTATTGACCAAGTACCAAAAGAAATTGTAGAGTTGTTGAATGAGTATAAAGACATTATTACTAAAGATATTCCTGATTGTTTACCTCTAGTAAGAAGTATAAGTCATTGTATGGATTTGATCCCTAGAGCTAGTTTGCCAAACAAAGCACCATATAGATTGACACCTGCAGAGAATGAAGAACTTAACAGACAAGTGCACAAATTGTTGCAGAAAGGTTTAATTGGAGAAAGCTTGAGTCCATGTGCTATACCTATTGTATTAGCACCTAAAAAGAATGGAGAATGGAGAATGTGTACTGATTCTAGGGCCATTAACAAGATAACAATGAAATATAGGTTTCCTATGCCAAGAATGGATGATATAATGGATTATGTGAGTGGAGAAAAATATTTTACCAAGATTGATTTGAGGAGTGGCTATCATCAGATCAGAATTAGAGAAGGTGATGAATGGAAGACTTCTTTCAAGACAAAAGATGGTTTGTATGAATGGTTGGTTATGCCTTTTGGTTTGACTAATGCACCTAGTACTTTCATGAGGTTGATGAATGAAGTTCTGAAAAGATTCTTGGATAAGTTTGTGATTGTTTATTTGGATGATATTCTAATTTTCAGCAAGACTAAGGAAGAACATCTTGAGCATATTAGGCAAGTATTGCAGAGGTTGAAAGAGGAAAAGTTGTTGATTAATCTAAAAAAGTGTTCTTTTATGCAAGAAGAGATTGTGTGTTTGGGATTTGTGATTTCAGCTTATGGTTTGAAGATGGATCCTGAGAAGGTTAAAGCAATTTTGGAATGGCCTACACCTAAGAATGTAAGTCAGGTAAGATCATTTCATGGTTTGGCTAGTTTTTACAGAAAGTTTATAAAGAATTTCAGTGCTATTTATAATGCTATGACTAAAACAATGAGGGGAGATAAAAAGGAATTCAAATGGACACATGGAGCTGATAAGTGTTTTGAGACTTTGAAACAAAAGGTTGCTGAATCACCTGTATTGGCTTTACCTAATTTCAACAAAGTATTTCAAGTTGAATGTGATGCAAGTGGTAATGCAATAGGAGCTGTATTAAGTCAAGAAGGTAAGCATGTTGATTTCTTTAGTGAAAATTTGAATGGTGCTAAATGGAAATATTCTGTCTATGATCAAGATTTTTATGCTATTGTTCAAGCATTGAAGAAGTGGAGACATTATTTGATGCCTAAGGAGTTTGTGTTGTATACTGATCATAAAGCTTTACAATACTTGGGAAGTCAACATAAATTGAATCAGAGACATATGAAGTGGGTTGAGTATTTGCAGAGTTTTACATTTGTAATCAAGCATAAGAGTGAAGTTACTAACAAAGTTGCTGATGCATTAAGTAGAAGACGTTCTTTGTTGACTGAAATGAAGGTTGAAGTTCTTAGGTTTGATGAGATGAAAGAGTTATATGATGCTGACCTAGATTTTTCTGAGGTGTGGAAAGAGTGCAGAGCACCAATTCTGATAGACCACATAAGTAAGTATGATGCGTATTTTATTCAAGAAGGTATGTTGTTCAAAGGTATTCAGTTGTGTATTCCTAGAAGTCCTATGATGTTGAATTTGATTAAGGAGAAGCATAGTGGTGGATTAGTTGGACATTTTGGAATTGATAAGACATTGAGTTTACTGAAAGAGAAATATTATTGGCCACAAATGTATAAGGATGTTTAGAAATTTGTAAAGAGTTGTGGAGTTTTTCAAGTTGCAAAGGGAGTGAGTCAAAATATTGGTTTGTATACATCTATTACTATTCCCGAGAAACCTTGGACTGATATTAGTATGGATTTTGTTCTTGGATTGCCTAAAATGGTGAAGGGGCATGATTCTATATTTGTTGTAGTGCACAAATTTTCTAAGATGGCTCATTTCATACCATGTAAGAAGACATCAGATACCAAGCATGTTGCTAAACATTTCTTTAAAGAGATTTTGAGATTGCATGGATTACCAAGAAGCATTATTTCGGATAGAGATAGTAAGTTTATTTGTTTTTTTTGGAAGACTTTGTGGAAGAAGATGGGTAATGAATTGAATTTTAGTTCTACATTCCATCCATAAATAGATGGACAGAAAGAGGTTGTGAATCGAAGCTTAGGTAATTTGCTGAGATGTTTAGTTGGGAATAAATAGAGTAATTGGAAGATGGTATTGGCACAACCTTTATTTGCATATAACAATTGTGTGAATAGGAGTACATGGAAGACACCTTTTGAGATTATTACTAGAATGCATCCTAGAGGTATATTAGATTTGAGAGATGTTGCTAGTGAAGAAAAGAAAAGCGCTGTAGGAGAAGAATTTGCTGATTTTATGGAGTACTTGCATAAGGAAGTGAAGTTGAGGTTGGAACAAAGAAATCAAAAGTATAAGAAGAATGCTGATTAGTCTAGAAGACACCATGATTTTCAAGTTGGTGATGAGGTGATGGTTCATCTAAAGAAAGGAAGATTCCTAGTTGGAACATATAGCAAGTTGTAGATGAATAAATTTGGACCTTGTATGATAATGAAGAAGTTTTACAATGGTAATTCTTATGAAGTTGAGTTACCCAATGACATGGATGTATCTCTTATATTTAACATTGCTAATTTGTATAAGTATCATGAGTCAGAGGATGAAGTTGTTATACAAGATGATTATCCTAAGAAATAGAGTGAAGAAGTTGAACAAATATTGGATCAGAGAGTTGGCAAGAGTACAAGAGGAAAAGATTACTATGAATATTTGGTGAAGTGGAATAACAGACCTATTGAAGACTCTTCATGGATTTTTCAATTTGAGATGGATTCAGCTCAGGTTGGGACATCTCAATGATTCAGGAGAATCATTTCTTTCAACCCTGGTTGTCTGATGTAGGAGCATCCTAGGTTGCCTTGTTATCTTGCTCATTTTGTTCACCTAGTAGTTCATTCATGTGCCTAGCAATCTTTCATGTGCCTAGCAACTCCTTCATGTGCCTAGAATTCCTTCATGTGCCTAGCAATTCCTTCATGTGTCGAGTTCCTGTAGCATTCCTTCATGTGCCAAGTTACCTAGTGGATGCCGAGTGATTCTTCATTGCTGAGTTAACCAATGGATGTTGAGTGATTCTTCATGTGCTGAGTTACCAAGTATATGTTGAGTCTCAGTATTTGGATGTGATTTTGCAAGCTGACTTGCGGGATTTATTTCATTCACGACATTTATGTTGAGATCTTTTCTTGGGATGAGTCTAGACCATTGTTGGGCCAGGCTTCCTCTTATGTAATGTTCTAGAATGTTCTGTAAGCGATTTTGGCAAGTATAAATAGATAGTTTAGGCTTAGAGCTAAGTAAGTTTTTTGGGAAGAAATTTTTTGAGTGAGCAGAACTGAAAGTGCAAATTTTCTATTGGATCATTGTAACTGAGTATATTAAATTGGCCAAAACCAAGAAGGCCTCATAGCTAGGCATGTATGAAGATATTTTGATGAATCAATAGAAGTATTTTCGTCTTCTCCTCCTTTGGTTGTTGTCCATTTGTGCTTGCTTCTGTTGTGTTAACTCTTGCAGGGTGGTTTGGATAGCTGGGGGAGCCCTTGGCCCTAGTTATTCACCCTTTGTCTGCATCATATTAGAGTTTCAACACCTCTAGCCTTAATAAAAAATTATGCATAGGACCCATGCTCAAGGATTTTTAGGGTCTTAGAGTGCCTACAGGTCATACAACAAAAATAGAAAAATTGAGGGTTTGGTAGGGTTTTCTTGGTTGTCTGCTATCTCCACTTTTAAGACACCTTCTACACTTCATCAAGAATCCTCCTCTACAATTTAGAACCTCCTCATACCCCTCTTCAATCTCTCAGAAGGGAAAGCCTTATTCTTCAAGCTTTGCTCTCAAGAGATCTTTCTTTGCTGATAGTCCCTAATCAGGCATTGCGTAGCTCACCTAGGGCTTGGTCAAAGAATTCTTTGCACTGACTTTCAGGGCCCTTGCTTGCATAATGTAATACATTAGAGTCTATATCCTTGAAATCTATAAGACCATGGAATTTATGTAGTGGAGATAAGACTAACAGCCCTTTCATGATATGTAACTCCAAAACTGGTAGCAGACAAGTATCTTTGAAGAAATTTACAAAACCTTTCAAAACTTGGTCACAAACTATAAATAGTGCATGGAAAATGAAAAAAAAACAATAAGACAACTACAAAATGTAACAAAGTGATAATAGCCATGTGATTTTCCTCCAAACAAGATTCGAAACTAGTAAAATCTATGCTAAAACAGTCACAATCTATTACATACCTTCCAACAGTATGGATTCCTACAAGAAATGAGTTGTCAACCCTTGATTAGGGTTCCTCCAAGCATAAATAGGTTTCTCCTTGGGTTAGAGATAGGTTTTAGGGAATTTTCAAAGCTCCTTGACAATGTAGGTCTTTTAGCAACAATTGGAAAAACTTGCTCAGCAACTTTTAAAAATTGCAAGGAATTTTGGGGCAATTTTTATTGCTCGAATAGTCTTGTTTTGACTGACATTTCAAGACCATGCTATGCCTTTCCAAGACATCCTTGGGAGTGAAAATTTTACTATCTTCCTTCACCTAGGAATCCCCAAACTCATAATAACATTCCTTCCATAAGGTGGCAGATTTACATAACATTGCATTATTCATGCACTTTGATCTTCTAAACAAGTCCACCTAAAATGCAATAAAAAAAACCTAAGTCAACCTTTCCCCAAAAAAGAGATAAGAAGGGTACCAACCCAAATTCAAGGTATCATTCTCACTAGATACCAAAGAGGAAACTTTAAGACCTATCCTAGCTTGGACACACAAGCATGAGCTAAATGCCCTTATTTTATTCACATACTTCTTCAAAGAAGTTCATCACACCAAAAATGATAATGTGGGAGCCTTGAAAGGTTGCACCTGTACCACCTTCCAAGAGATTCTTCAACATCCTATGAGTGAAAATAATCTTCTAACATCCTATGACTGTATTTTCTTTGCAACAACATGTAATTTGTTGATTTTTGGACAACTCTTCACAAAGGGAACTGGTTATGTTTCAAACCCATGAAATGACTATTAAGACAACCAAAAAGATCATTAAAATCTTCCACTTACTCCATTTAGTGATAAAATGCAACTATATAAGGTGTAATGACTCTCAGAATACTTATTGAGTCAACTTATTAACACAAACAATTAAAAAAGGAAAATTGTTAGGACTAAGGCAATTTGGGTTTATAGGTAACCTCAAGTTCCTTGACCTTACAAACAAGGATTACCTTATTATCATAAAAAAATAACATGTTCAAAATGATGTGTATGATCACCCCTTTACCTTCTACCAGGAGTATCCATCATTGGATGAGATGACATATCCAATTGCCACCGTCAAAGATTGCTGCCCTATGGCATTTAGTGACTTTTAGGGATGATTCAGTTTGGCCTTCCTTGAGAACATTTGAGCACTCAATGAGATGGGACAAGCTTGGGTCTAGTTTTTACCTAGCCACCTTAAGCTAATAGAATAGATAGTTTGATCCTATGACAAAAGGTGAGAGAGATTTGGTAGTTGGCAACTTTGTACTGGCCAACACTACAAGTTTCAACATCACTTGAGATGGCATCACAAAATCAAAATAGAGTATGATCACTAAAAGGTGAGAGAGGTTATTATAAGTGACCCTTAGGGATGTTTTGGTTTGGCAATCCCGAGAACATTCAAGTGCTCAATGGGATAGGACAAGCTTGGGGCTAGGTTTTACCCAACCACCTAGAGCTAACAAAATAGACAATTCAATCTGATGACAAATGGTGAGGGAGATTTGGGAGTTGGCCACTTTGTACTAGCCAACACTACAAGTTCTAGCATCACCTGAGATGGTGTCAAAAAATCAAAATGGAGTAAGATCTCCAAAAAGTGAGAGAGGTTATTCTAGGTCTCTGCAACATGGTCTTATAGAACCTAGAATTGCCTCCATATCTCACACGAGCTCTAAGATATGCCCTATAAAATATCGCTACCCTATGGCATTTAGTGACCCTTAGGGATGTTTTGGTTCAGCATGCCTAAGAATGTTCGAGAACTCAACAAGATGAGACAAGCTTGGGGATAGCGTTTACCTAGCCACTCAAAGCTAACATAATAGATAGTTTGATCCCATAACAAACAATGAGGGAGATTTGGTAGTTGGCAACTTTGTACTAGCCAACACTATGAGTTTTAGCATCACCCGAGATGACATCACAAAATCGAAACAAATTAAGATTTCCAAAAAGTGAAAGAGATTATTGTAGGTCTTTGCAACATGATCCTATAGGATTGGAATCGCATCTATACCTCACATGAGCTTTGAGATATTCCCCATCAAAGATCGTTGCCCTATGGCATTTAGTGACCCTTAGGGATGTTTTGGTTCAGTGTGCCTGAGAATATTCAAATGCTCAATGGGACTAGATGAGCTTGAAGCTAGGGTTTACCCAACCATCTAGAGCTAACAGCATAGATAGTTCAATCCTACGATGAATAGTGAGGGAGATTTGAAAGTTGGCAACTTTGTATTGGCCAACACTACAAGTTTTAGGATCACCTGAGATGGCATCACAAAATAAAAATGGAGTAAGATATCCAAAAGGTGAGGATTTTATTGTAGGTCTCCATAATACAGTCCTATAGGACCTAGAATTGCATCCATACCTTGCACGAGCTTTTAGATATGGCCCGTCAAAGATTGCTGCCCTATGGAATTTAGTGACCCTCAGGGACATTTTGGTTTGGCATGCTCGAGAATGTTCAAGAACTCAATAGGATGGGATGACCTTAGGGCTAGGGTTTACCTAGCCACTCGAGGCTAATAGAACAAATAGTTTGATCCCATGATGAACGGTGAGGGAGATTTGTTAGATGGCAACTTTGTACTGGCCAACACTACGAGTTTCAGCATCACCCAAGATGGCTTAGCAAAATAAAAATAGATTAATATCTCCAAAAAAGTGAGAGAATTTATTGTAGCTCTCCACAACATAGTCCTATAGCACCTCGAATAGCATCCATATCTCACATGAGCTCCGAGATATGCCCCGTCAAAGATCGCTGCCCTATGGCATTTAGTGACCCTTAGGGACATTTCAGTTTGACATGCCCAAGAATGTTCGAGTGGTCAATAGGATAGGATGAGCTTGGGAATAGCATTTACCTGGCCACCCAGAGCTAATAGAATAGACAATTTGATCCCACGACAAACAATGAGGGAGATTTGGCAGTTGGCAATTTTGTACTGGCCAACACTATGAGGTTCAACATCACTTGAGATGGCATCACAAAATCAAAATGGAGTAAGATCTCCGAAAAAAAGAGAGAATTTATTGTAGGTCTTCGCAACATGGTCCTATAAGACCTAGAATCGCATCCATACCTCGCACAAGCTCTAAGATATGCCTTGTCAAAGATCACTGCCCTATGACATTTAGTGACTCTTAGGGATGTTTCAATTTGGCATGCTCGAGAAAATTCAAGGGCTCAACAAGATAGGATGAGATTGGGGCTAGGGTTTACCCAGCCACCCAGAGCTAATAGAACATATAGTTTGATCCCATGATGAATGGTGAGGGAGATTTGGTAGTTGACAACTTTGTACAGGCCAACACTACAATTTTTGGCATTACCCGAGATGGTGTTGAAAAATCAAAAAGGAGTAAGATCTCTAAAAAGAGAGAGAGGTCTTTGCAACATGGTCCTATAGCACCTAGAATTGCATCCATACCTCACACGAGCTCCAAGATATGCCCCATCAAAGATCGTTTCCCTATGGCATTTAGTAACCCTTAGGGACATTTTGGTTCAGTGTGCTCAAGAATGTTTGAGCACTCAAAGGGATAGCATGAGCTTGGGGCAAGGGTTTTCCCAGCCACCCAAAGCTAATGAAATAAATAAATTGACCCCATGACGAATGGTGATAGAGATATGAGCAAGATATGTATGCATAGGCCACTTTGTGCAAGATATGAGCAAAATTTGCTAATTAGGCCAAATTGAATCTTTTTGAGTTTTTGGTCAAGAAAGCCTAAGATTAGGTGTTTTCAATTATTTTTTAATAGTTTGGAACCTTTTCCAAGTCCTAGAAGTGAAATCTAGTGAACTTGTCATTAGTGGCACTTTTTGTGAAAAATTGCAAAAGTTGTAAAAGTTTATTTAAAATGAAAATCTAACTGGAAACCCTCTAACCTTAAAAAAAAAATTCCCATGCTCGTATACCCAAGCATGGATAGTTACAACTTTCCAAACTTCCATTTGCAACTTTTTTGCAAAAATTGCAAAAGTTGCTCAAGCAATTTTTTGAACAACATTGCAAGTTTGCATTTACAAGACTTGGGACGCTAGGATACTCAAGTTGGGAATTATCCCTCAAATTTTTCATCAAAATATATTAGTGATCTTAATAGAACAAAAAAAATCTCATTTCCAACTTTAAATGGAGACTTCAGCTTAAATGGAGATTGTTAGTTCCCAAGCATGTCCCAATCAAGTAGATGACTGGTTTACAAAGAAACTAGTAGGAAACGAGGTTGTGGAAATGAACTCAATGCTCAATAAGGTTAAACAACACTAAAATAACTTATTTCCAAATGCTCAGCACTTCATCAATTCACAAACTCCTGCCATTCACAAATCAACACGCTACAAGAGGTCAAATCCTTCATGGTACTTGACCTAGGGATTGATTGGAAAACTCACAAAACACATCCTCTAGTCTTGAAACCGTGGAATCCTAAAAAAGACCCTACTAACTACCATTTCCCAAATGTGCATGAAATTTCAACCAAGGAAATTGTAGTTAGAGGAACATTCTTTCTGTGTGCAGCAAAATGTTGTCTTATAAACCTAGTTTCACTAAAAATACAATAACTTGAGTTAGAAAACATGTAGAATGATGAGACTAGAAGAAAAATAAAGATGATTCAAAGATATATCTCAAAAATTTATCACATCTAGTCTAAAATTCCATACATTTTGTACAACATGCAAACAACAGTAAAAATGACTCAAAAACTAAATTGCTTTCTTTACAACTTCTTCCAATATGTATATTAATGTCCTCCAGACCTCAAAAATGAGGTATATATATCTCTTACATATTTTTTAATGGTTAGAACCAATATTTTAATAGTTATAACCCTTTTCCCACTAAGTTGCAAATTTGAGCAACTTTTACAATTTTCAACAATGCAACTTTGCACAAAAAGTGCAATTTTCACATTTTTCACTTGATTCCACGTATAGGACTTGGAAAAGGTTCCAAAATACCTAAAAATAGATAAATAAAAATTAGTCCTAGGATTTCTTGACCAAAAACATTAAAAATCTTGAATTTCCCTAATCAACAACTTTTGCTTATAAATTAAATAAAGTGTCTTAAGCATACAAAATGGTGTCTTTCTTTGACAACCATGGACTTCTCATTCAAGGGTTGTTTATTCTAGCCTAAGTAGGTAAAAATAAACATGAAAAACAAAATATTTAAACCAAGTTCCTTGGTGCTATGCACCAGTAACATACCCCCAAACATGAATGAAAAGAGAACAATGACCATGGACACAGTGAGATTGGTGAAATGCAGCAAAAGAATTCTTTGTCTTTACAAGTTTTCAATAAATGGCATTTAATACCCATACTACCACACTTAGGTCCAATTTGATGTTTTCATTTACTTAGATGAAGTTATGTATATAGTCATTTTCACATTGTTTCTAATGTAGAGCTTACAACCTTCTTTCACCAAAAGCTTCCTAAGTGCCTAGGAACACCCAACCCACTACAAGATGTCAATCAGGCTTACTTTCTTTTACCCAATTTTGATCACTATCTCTCCAAGTGGACTCCAATTTTCTAAGGTCTTTCCCCTTCTCTGGGGCTCTTAGAAAAATTGGGTCAATTGTAGGTTTTAGGGACACTAGCCCTCAACTAGGCCAAATAAGGCAAAATGTGAAATCCGATTTTCAAACTCCAAACTTAGGCTACCAAAATCACTAGGTTCATGCCACAAAGATTCATGCACTTTTAGGGTTCTAACACCCCCAAAAGACCAAATTCCCAAAATCAAGCCTAGAAATCGTAGTAGGTCAATTTTCAGTTTTCTATGGCTAACTTCCAAACTTTCCAAATTAGGTATCAAAAAAATTTTCTTTTTAAAATTTTCTTGGGCTAAACCTACTCCTGCATGTCCTAACTCCCACTTGGTTCACTGACCTAATAGGCCTAATTAGGTTGGCTTTCCAGAGCAAGTGTTAGGATATGGATTCATAGAACCAGCACAACTACATGGAACTCTTCCTCCCCATACCACATATCCATTTTAGCCTTTTCCTAGGTTAGATTAGCTGGTTTGGAAGTCTAATCACCACTTCTCCTACAAATCTAGGCTGAACACATAGGGATGTTCAGCCTAGGGCCGTCTGGTAAAAATATGAAACCTTCTCCTCCAAGCGTAACACTCTACCATATTAAAGTACACTCCCCTAACTTGCATTCCTCTAAGTGGCATTAAACTCCAACCATGCATGTTTCCCAAAACACTCAAATTCAGCCCCCAAAAAAGCAACTTGGAAAAAAAATGCAATAACTTGAACAAATGAAAAGATAAATCCTTCAAACCAAAATAAAATGAAGCCTAGTTCATCAAGCTATCCAACAATGTCAATTGATCCCTTCTCCTAATCTCTACAGTTCTATACAACATAGAAAAATAGTGAAAATGGTAGAAAATTAGAGTTTTATTCATGCAAATGTTCACTAGTCTATACCATCATGTTGTCCTCTCCATGTACAACATATTTAAACATTTCCTCTATGTCTTCAATGGTCATAACCATATTTCAAATGGTTATGCCAACATACAACCATTTTTGCAACCATATTTCAAAGTTGTCAGCATTTTTGCAATTTTGCTTGACAATTTTTACAATTTTTGACAACTAACTTCCTATACACCTAGGACTTGACCAAATGACCCTAATGACTATTAAAACCTTCTAATGATCACAAAAATCCTATTTGCATTTAAAAACCACCAAAATTGCTTATTTTTGACCTGTTTGTACAATTTGACACTCTAGCTTATAATGGCACCTAGAGCCTAATTGACCTTACATTTTGGTCTTATTACACCATTCTTATTAATGTTCCAAATCCAAAACTAGGACCACTATCCATTTGCCTTGGTGCCTTGCACTAGTTTCCTTCAAGCAAAATGATGTAACCATCCCCTTTCTATTCTAACTATGACTTGGGGATGGAATATTAAAATATATCATAAGTAATTATGCATACTAATGCAGGGAATAGTCAGAGGATGCAGATGATCATTCAACTAGACAAGTTCTGAGTGCTTGGGTGCATAAAAATGCATTAAATTTGATGCCATAGGTATAGCAGCGGGAGGTCTGCCTAAAGGAGGCCATGGTTTTATGTAAAATAGTAAAATTAGTCATCATAAACATGGTGTAGGATCAACTAACAGGTCTTGAAAGTGATTTCTTAGTTAGATTTGAAGAGGCCCTAGTTTTTGGCCTTGTTTGGTGAGGGTTTCATAAAAAGCACATATAGAAAGTTTATGGGTTCAATAAAATTGAATAATACTCACTTTAGGGTCATATTAAGATACTTTACCAAGTTCTATGGTTGGGGGATAATTATTCCATATAGTTCCTTTGTAAATGGAGGGGTTTTTATGCTTAAAAAGTGGCCCATAGTGTAACAACAAAGACTTGGTCCAAAATAAACATACCTCATCTTTTGATATGTTATAGAGAAGAAAAATGGGTATCCTAATATTTAATGTATTTTATTTATGTTATGGAAAAATATGGAGAAAAATGCAAGAGGACAACATTTGAGGGCTAATTGGGGGCTTGAAGGCCTAGTAGGCTGGGATGATTGGTTTACCTTAGAGATAGGCTCTTGGTATTTTGAAAAATAGTTATTTGGGGTTTATTATGGTACTAAAAACCATTATATTACTAAGAAGTCTTTGGATAGTTCATTTACCTGATTTGGGAAACTTAAGCCTTAAGGTTGCATTCGAAAACCTTTGTCAAAACACATTGTTCAGAGTATTTTCTCATAGAAGTTGTAAGGGCCCATCTTGCTCTAAATCACTTTGCCTACAATTTTCTATAAAGAAGATATGTAATCATATCCTAAAGACTTGGTTGGAAGTGTAGAAGAGATACAATATGTAATTGGGTCCTAGAGCTACCTTACAAGTTGTAAGTTCAATACATGTTCATATGTAGTCAAGTCTCAAATACTTAACTATGATTGTGTTAAGAGGGTGATATGAAATTAGGTCTTCAAGACTAGATTGTATGGATGCAAGACTTAACCCAATGACATGTGAAGATGCTTAAAGAGCTTGCAATCAATTCCTAGAGACTTGACTATAATACATGCCTATCAACATAGAAGGATGACTTATTGGTTGGGTCTTAAGGTTTGCCAACCACTTAGGCATGAGAAAACTTGCAGTCAAGTTTGTGAGACCCAATTGAATTTTGATAATGCATGTAACTTATGACTTTTAATTGATGTCAAGGACCTTGACTACATATGAGAACTAAGACAAACTATTCACATGTTGAGATTCAAATATCAACTTATACACTAGTAACTATGAAGATAATGCAAGGGAATTAAAAGACATAAAAAAGGGCCTAAGTGATGCAAGTGGCAAGGTACTAACAAGGTAGATTGGGAGAGTACAACGTACAAGAACAACCTAACAAGGTTTGACAGCCTAAACAAGGCTCAAGACCCCACACTTGCACCTTGACAACAAATACTACTTAATACAAGAAACCTACACCAGACATGGAATCAAGAACTTAGACTCAAGAAATGATGTTCTTACATTAGAATAGGCATATCGACTAGAATTGAAGACCCCAAACTGAGAAAATGACATAGTTCCTTCATTAACCTCTTGGATTCCTAATAGCCCAAGGAATGAGACTTAGGACTACAGCTTCTATGCTCAACATGAAAAGAAAAGAATAAAACCAAGATTAATTCCTATTTCTAATGTACTATCAGATTCCAAAGTGGAAAGATCACATTAGCAATCAAATTGTCAAAACCCGTGGGGACAACATTTAGACACAAGGGCTAATTAGGCCACATTTACAAAGGAGGTACCATGTAAACATGTGCTAAAAACATGAGACCAATTGGAGATGTTGAGGAATGATTCAAATATGTTTATTACCAAGTTATAGACCATAATATGGAATGTTGAGGCCTTAAAATGTTGGGACAAAAGGTTTGTGTATTGATGCATACAAGGTATATGTATCTAGGGCATCATGTATCTTCCTTCTCCCTACATATTATCAATTTAAAAAAAAATCATCTTAAAGTGCATTAAAAATACAAGGATTTCACAAAAGGCCATAGTTTTCCTATGTTGGAGTCTCACATTATATCTTGATTTCAATCAAAACCCTTGAAACCCTTGAATTTTGGGTTGTCGGCACTAAAATAGGAATAACTTGAGTTCTACAGTGTTTGAAGACCTCGAAACAATTGCATTATAAATATTATTAAAAAATATATCCAACCATACCAAGCATAGATCTTGAGGCATCTATACACGACAGTACCATGCAAAAAAATAGCCTAGAATGTAGAAAATAAGGTTCTTTTTATTGATTTCAATGCCAAAAATGTACAGTGTATCTTCCACCCACCTGAAATAGATATATGAAGGTCTTCCCCAACTGATCCAATGATATTTGAAAGGTTGTGACTATTGGAGGAAAGATTAGAAGAAGTTTTGCTTAGTTATGCAAAAAGTTGCAAAGTTGCATTGCAACTTTTGCACTTTTAATGCATTTTTTTACATTTTAGTGCCTAAAAGGCATTTTAACCATTCAAATGAGTCTAGATTGACTCAACACAACTACTAGACCTTAGATTATAATTATATGCATTCAAATTGCATAAATTTTTCCCTTGTGAGCTCATTGAGCAATGAGTTCATAATATACCCAAATTGCTAATGGGCCACAGAAAAGGGTTGATGGTGAACCTAAGAGGCCCAAACACCCTTATTTCATCATTCCATGTGAGAGTGATCCTGCACCACTAAGAGACATGAGCCACAATGCAAATGGATTTTTTTGTAGATTTATACTTAATTCTTACCAAGAAAAAATCAAGAGCAACATATTGAAAGGTTATGTTAAACAAAAATAATATTGATGATGACCTTCAATCTACCTTTGAACCCTTTTTAAAAAAGTCAAATCTCAATATACTTTGTTATTTAATATGAAACAATATGTGCATTGTTCAATTCACTTGCTTCATATGTTTTTTACTCTTTTCTATCCTCACCTATATAACTCAAACTTCTACTACATTCAAAATACTTTCAACACTTCCAACTTGTTAAATGGGTTATCCCTTAGCAATTCTCTGCTAGGGACCCTTCCCTAAGCTAGAGGCTTATCCCTTAACTTGCTCATTTCCCTATGTAAGATATGCCTTGAATTTTAGACCAATTAGTGACTCTTCCACATACATTGTGACTTCCTACACCCTAGCTATCACACCTAGGTCTAATGACCCTTATTGATGCAAAGTACATAGCCTACTTCTACCACTTGGTTCTTAAACCTCTAAGGGTACCCAAACCCACTTCAAGATGATATCTTGGTTACCAACCTTTGCCAAATGATGAACTTTAATTATCCAAGTAGACTCCACCCTCCTAAGGTCCTTCCCTTTTCCTAGGGTTCTTGGAAAACTTGGATCAAAATATGGCTTTAGGGACACTTGCCCTTAACTAGGCCAATTAAGGGAAAACAAGTAAAAATATTTCAAGACTTCAAACTTAGACTTGATTCATCATTTCTATGACTAAACCACTAGGATTCATGCACTTTCAAGGCCCCAACACCTTCAAAGGATCAATATCCCTAACTTAGGCCCAGAATTCCTAGTAGGTCAAAATTAAATTTTCCTTGGCAATCTTCCAAACTTTCCAAAGGACAAGGACAAATTATCACCTTTTAAAATACCTTTTACCTAGTTCTTTAAGACTCAATGAATTCTTAGTTATCTTTGGATTAAAATATTATACAAATGTAAAAGATTTAGACTTTTAAGATAGATATCAACTTTAAACCACATATAAAATGGCACTAGCTTTTTATGTAGAATTACCCATCTCTGATGAAAACAACAAATAAGTTCTACCCAAAAAACAAACACATGAACTATCTAAATAAATTATAACATAAAATATACTATTTAGATGAAAGCATGAATGATGATAATGTATCTAGATTGGCATGAATGTCATCATCAACTTTAACATAGAAATCAACATCCCATTTAGTGAGTGTTGTAGAGAAGTAGATCTTGGTCTTTGTTGAGGGCTGATGGTAGCCTTCAACATGTTTGAGTCTAAGGAAATCATTATTCTCTACATCTTCTTCTTCAATTACATAATCCAAAATGCCACCTAGTGTAGCATTGTGCCCAATCACAAACCTTATCACTATCCCCTTCTCCTCCTCCAACTTCTTCAACTTTTCCCTTGCCATTCTCATTTCCCATTTCCCATTTTATTCGTGGGCTTCAAAAAAGACATAGTAATATTCAAATTTAAAAACTTACAATTGTTACAAGTGTTTTAATTGAGTATAGTTGTTGATCTTGTGGCATCCAAGTGCGTCGAATTGAATCACATCATTTTCTACTGCTAAAAGAAATGTTGATTCCCACCACAAAAATTTCTTTTTTGCCTGAATATTTATTTGCTTTCTCCACTCCATTCATCTTCATTCCATTCACAACTCTTGTTGCTCCTAATTCCATTTCCAGTGAAGAAATTGTTTTGTCTAATGACATGCATCACTTATGCCCCTTTATATTCTTCAAATGAATCTTAAAACCATCTGTTCCAATACCACTTATCCCAGTAGATTTAGATAATTTAAACTTCTGATACATTTATATATATCTTAGATGATAACACATCAAAATTCAATCTAGCATTATAAGATATGTTTTATAAGTTTATGATTCAAAAATAAATTTGTTTTAGAGTTTATCTGAAATAACTATAGATGGAAAAGAAAATAAATGATAAAATCATGTTTGTCATAATATCATTATTGGTAACAATGTTCCAAATGCAAAGAATTATTTATTTGAGCTTCTAGCAATGATCAAGTGACTTACTGAATGGCTTGATGAGTCCTGGAAACTTTTCCCATTATATCCTTGCTTTTGCCACTTTCAAGTTCTAGTTACATGCATACAATCATGACTTTTCATCATAAAGCATTCACATTCTAACAATTTTCATGTTCTTTCATTACATTTTGATCTAAACAACAAATTCTAAACTTTCTCTTATTCAAATGACTAATCTAAAAATGGGTCCTATTAAAGAATCTAATATAAATTAAAATAATATATCTAGATTTTAAACAAATCAAAACATAAAATCTGTGATTTAAATTTATCTCATCACTTACACATAATAACAATACCCACCTTGTCATGTGGATAGTCTTGGGGGAGAGGTTGCAACATTGTTTTGGGTGAGGGACAGTCCACATTTGGTATGAAAATAACATACCAATGCAAAAACAAGCAAGGTAGAGGAATACAATGAATTTGGAGGGAATGGTAGAAAGAGAAACTCCAACTCCTCATTGCTTCTTTTGATCTTCTAGACACCTAAATATTTTCACAAAGACCCTAAGGCATTTAAATCTATCTAAAGACCTACAAAGTCCTTATTGCATATAAAATAACTCAAATTCCTCAAATTTGACCTTTGGTTCAATTTGGTATCTTGGCTTATAATGACACCAAGGATCCAATTGACCACTCTTTCTCTCTCTCCATCTCTCACTATTTAATCTAATGAACCAACTAGATTTTCTCTACATTTTAATGTCTCAAGTATTGCCTCGTGGTCTAACTCTCAAAATTTCCAAAGAATCTTATTATGTGGTTTTTCACCATATTTTATCAAGTGGACATTTGATGCAACAACAAGGTTTGAATAATGAAGAACCTTCCTCTCTATTTGCCAATCCTTGAATAACCACAAGTTAGGGTTCTTCATAGAATATCATCTAAGCCATGTTTCAGTTGTAATGACCATACCAATATGGTACTCTTAACCTTCACCATCTATAATTGAGTGATCCAATTTTTTTTTGGCTTGGACACAACACAAATAATAATATGTCCCTTCTTCATTATCTTCAGGTGCAATAACAACAAAGACATGGCCTACAGTGATCAAACAAGCGGTCAAAGTCAATAGATGAATCCATCTCTACCATTTCCAGTGCTTGTGGGGGACGATAGGTGTCAACTGGGTCCAAAACTTGTATATGCCATTTGTCCACCCATTCAGTCGACTCACAGTCATCCCTATTTTCCTCTACACATGATGGACAATAACATTCCATTTTCATGTGTGGATACTCCATGAACCTACATTAGAGCTTCTAAAAGAGTGCAACTCACTTGATCTTGTTAGTGTGCAACAATCCTCATATGGTGCAATGTTAGTATTATCTATCAACCAAAAAAATATGTGAACCGTATACTCACCTTCCTTACCTAGACACATTTTAGTGTTATACCACTGGATGATGGATTTTGCATGTCAATATTGCTCCATCTTTGTACTTTAGTTCTTCACGAGCTAAGGCTCTTTTGATGCATGTGCCTGTACCATCATGAATCCTGCCCAACCAATAGAATATCTGTGCATTCTTGAATTGAAATGCACAATGGTCTGACCAAATAATGTGTTGATGATATGGTATGTCCTTGTTAACCAAATCTTCATAAAATAGTTGAAAACAACCATGTACAAACTCTATAGAATGTGATCGATCATCATTGATGTAAAAATGGCACTCCCTCAAAATCTTCTTGTCATCCTCTGTACTTGTAGGTGAATGCATGAATTTTATGTGAACAAATATGGAAACTTGTTGAGAAGTATAATACTTTGGTTGCACCTCATTTTTTGGTTGTAGTGTGTAGTTCTCTATGAAATCTACAACCAAAACAATGGTATCTAGTGGAAACATATCCTTGCACAACTTGAATTGCAAATCCAACCATCAAGCTCTATTTGTATGCCTTGCATACTCATAAATAATCTTTTCATGAAAAATCTTCATGAGCTCATACATTGGAATCTTTTCAATTACTAAATCACATCTTTTACCCTATTTCCCATCTTTTAGAGCATATTTCACTGTCTTGAATTTTTCATAATCTATTATTTCATTTTCAATTGAATGTGTACTATCCATATGTTCACAAGTTGATAAAAGTTGCAAAGAACCACCAAATAAGAATGTACCATCCAAGCATGATGTCTTTTAAAAAATTTGGCTATCCCCTATTTCACATAAAATATTGGATATGAATTCCCTTGAAGATCTTGGTGGCTCATTCATGTCACAGTCCTGCAAAACAAACTTAGAATGTAAAACACACATATATGCCTAAAAACATCAAAATGGTTAACAAATTCAATATGTATCCTACAACAACAAGTTGTGTGTGTGTGATTTATCTTCACATAAAAAGGTTTACCCATCTCAAAAAATCTTTGACTTATTTAAATTTGAGGATACATACCAATTAATTTTGCAAAAAATTATGTTTGAGTTAAGTCCAAAAAATGTTTCGCATCTGGGTCGCAATTTTGGCTACCAATCCTCCTTCTTACAACATCTCTTTGATTAGGAGAAACACATGTTATTTTTCCAAAAATCTTCGATCAATGATTTCAAAGCTTCACTAATTTCTTTATCCTTTTGTAGTAGTCTACTACTAAATGTCCATAACTCATTTTTTGTTGGATCTTCCAATCTCTCATGCATTAGCATGGCTCTCCTTCGAGTACCTTTACCAATTTTCAATATTTTACTTGTCTTTCTCATGAGTCGAGGTTTCTTCATTTGGGTACTTGTTGTATTTTGATCTTCCTACCAAAAATCATAATTCATATTCGCTCTTCCCACCTTTGAAATGTCCATAGTTCGATACCCGTGGAAATATTAAAATACCAAGCTTCAAACCTTATAACATATTTTTTGCGACGCACAAGTTCTCTACCGTCAGATTTGAGGGAGATCTATGGTTGGCACTATCTCACCATCGAAAGTTGTGCGAGATTTATGTTCACGACATGGTCCCCTGATGACACATGTCCAGTGGGTCCAACGAGTCAGGCAACATGTTTTGGCGGGTCAGAAAGGTTCCATGACACCGTGGGCACTATGTCGCTATCATGTGTTGACCAGAAAATCTTCATAGCATCATAGCTCCCGACTGATCAGACGGTGTTCTACTGTGAGTCCCAGTGTTTTGCAGGTCAGAAAAGTCACCACGGTGAGAGCTTCAGGCAAGTGGTTGGGTCCTATTTTGTACCTCATCTTCCCAGTTAGCGGGGTCTGGTGCCATGGTGGCAAATCATTTAAAGACACGTATAGATCAAAAGACATGTCATCATTGGGCACTATGGCGCTATGGGGATTTGGCCTCGATTTCCTCATAGTGACATGGCACTTAGTTGACACGTTGCCGCTCTGTGGGGTCAAAGTCTTGGGTCTACCAGGATGATACTTCGAAGGCCAATAGGGAGGTGCCAAGTATATGAGTCAGGGCATATGTGGTTCACGGGCCCATCAATTTTTAGGGGATGTGTAGAGTATGAGGTGGTTTTGATCGTCAGATTGAGATTGATCTACGATGGGCACCATCATGCTATGAGAAATTGCTCAAGAGATATCAACAGCAATAGTGCTTGGGTGCCACATGTCCTGGTGGGACCATATTTTCATGTAGTCATCACAGTAAAGGGTTTGGGTCACTCGTAACTACCAAATCAGTTTAGATCAACGAATGACACCATGTCACTATGGTGAAGTTGTGCGATCTTTACCATAGCGACATAATGCCCATCCGCCATGTGGATCAGCAAGGCCAGGTCTCACCAAAGTACACTAGGTGTCATTCAAGTATGGTGCAATTGCTGAGGTGGTGCCAGATATGATGGGCCTGGGGTAAGGACAACACAGAGCATGATGAGTCTTCATGATCGTCAGATCAGAGCAGATCAATGGAAGGCGTTGTCTCACTATGGTGAAGTTGTGCAATCTTTACCATAGCAACATAGCATCTTGCTGACACATGTCTCACTGGCTCAGCCAAGGTTGGTGGTTAGCGGCTGGTGGTTGTGTGATCACCACAGTTAATGATAACAGTTCGAGGGTGGCATGGTTAGTTCAATAAAGGAAGGTCAACCACAGAGGACTTCCCAAGTGGTAGAATAAAAAGAAGCAATTGGCCCACGTAGCCTAGTTGGTACATAAGGAACTATTTGACTTGCTTTGACCTCATAGATTCATGAGCCAAAAATAATGAATTAGGTTTTTGCCGCAAGATTTTGATCCTATGATCAATGCCACCGACTCAGAAGTGAATGCAAAGTGTAAGGACATTCTACCACCATTATAGATCTATCTACTATGTCAGGGGATGTTTTCTGGCACTATTCTATCTTCTCCAGGCTCTTTCTTAGAGGAATATCAGATTTTGGTACTTAAAACCACCAGATCTTTGATCAAATTTTTAGGGTGAGAAGTTAATGCCAGTAGTTGAGAAGTAAATGTAGTGCAAAAAATCTTCAGTTATGCCTGAGCTATAAAGGCAATTTTGTGATCTTTTCTTACGGGGACTCCTTTTCTGATTTCTTTGCTACTACTCGTAGATCTGTAGTGTAAAATTCCCTTTGTCTCTGAGTTGTATAACATTCTGTATCATCTCCTTTAGCCATCAATGTGTGTGTGCGACCATCTTGCCTCTCATTCCTATATTGCTGAGATCTGTGGCCTGCATATTGTATCTATTTTTGGCCTATTGGATAATATATAAGTGAAATCCTTTTCCTTGTGTTATTCAATTTGGTTTCCTGATCTATATGTGGTTGTTGATTGACATAAGTCTGGGTGTGTATGTCTTTTGAATGTTATCTTGGTTCAGTAGTGCATATGTGGGCAGAAATGAGTCTAAACACTCTATTTTGGTGCATGACCTCCTTAGATTAGACTAGGTAGATTTTCTTTCATGCTCTCCTTCTCCTTTTTCCTCTCCAAGAGCAGTTAGGTGCGCCCTGATAGTAAGAGGAAGCCGGCCTTCTCCGGAGACTCAACCTCGCAGTTCAAGTCCCACAGCTTGGAGGTTGTTTCCATGTTTCACTAGGTTGTCCTCATGCATAAGCCTTGGACAAGGGTGCAAACCTAAGTGACAACAGTACTTACTATTGTCGATGTAAGTACTCATCTTGTGATATTACTATCTTTTATGCATGATTTAGAACCCACTTTGTCATAAGCACTCATTAGATTCTTTACAATACTTTTTTCATTTGAATCGTCCATTGTTCTTAGCTCAAGAATCTTCATGATAGGCCTAAATTTCAAATTCATCATCATTTCAAAAAATAATTGGCATTGACCTATAATATTTAATTCTTCAAAGAATAATCTCCACATACAATTAAATTTTCTTTGACAAGTACACTTGCTAATCTTGTCAGGCATTGATTTCAAAATGTTAGTGTCAATATCAATCAAATATTTTGGTCTTCTAAAATAAATTCTAGAAGGTATTATAATATCTTCCATTCCCTCAACATTTTGAACATCAACATAAGGTTTAGTATTTTGTGTACCTTGAACTAAAGATGATGTGCCTTGGCAATAAGATGCAAAAGATGAAATATCACCTACTTGATATGTTGATGTTGTGCCTTCAACATGACATGATGGAATGTGTACATCATCAGATCTACAAATTAGTGTCTCTTCAACATGAGAGGATGATATGAATATAATATTGGAAGATGGTGTAGCTTCACAATTTAATTATCTTTTTGAGCATAACAGTTTCATTCATTCTCTTTGTCTTTCCAATTCTTCCTCTTTGTTTCTTTGTATCAGTGGTTCTTGTTCCTCTTCGAAAGTCAATTCTTCATTATTGCTTTGAAAGACAATTATTTCAATGAATGCACAATATATATCAAACAACTTGCCAAATTTCTAACCATTTCTAAATAATAATTAATTTAAACATAAAAATTTCAATGAATTCACTATATATTAAACATGTCAAATTATAATCAAATTTGTCTTTATATATTGACAAACAATATTTAAAAAGGACTACACTAACCTTTTCTATAGAAAGAATATTAAAAAAGCCTTCAAATAGCATATCCAATGATTGAATTTGATGTTTGCTAGCTTCAAAAACTCTTCAAATAGTGTTTTCTAACTTCCAACAGCTTGAAACCCATGTTTTCTATCAGAACAATAGAATGTACAACAACAACACAAGTAGAATATGGATCAGCAGGGACCCAAACTTTATTTATGACCATTTTTTTGTGATTTCACATAGTGTGTATGCACTATAGTGTGTATGCACTATAAAGCATGTACACACTATAGTGCATATGCACTATGTAAAAATAAATCTCTCCCTATCCCACCATCCCCCATCCCCTACTCTCTCTCTCCCTACTCTTTCTCTCCTCTTCGATCCCTTACTCTCTCTCACTCTCTCTCCTCTCCCATCCCCTACTCTCTATCTCTCTCTCGCTCTCCTTCTCCTACTCCCTCTCCCATTGCCTACTCTCTCACTCTCTCTCTCTCCCATCCCCTACTCTCTCACTCTCTCTCCTCTCCCATCCCTTACTCTCCCTCACTCTCTCTCCTCTCCCATCCCCTACTCTCTCTCACTCTCTACTCTCCCATCCCCTACTCTCTCTTGCTCTCCCTCTCTGACTACCTACTCTCTCTCTCCCATCCCCTACTCTCTCTCTTGCTCTCTTTCTCCAACTACCTACTCTCTCTCTCCCATCCCCTACTCTCTCTCCCCTCTCCCATCCCCTACTCTCTCTCTCTTCCTACTCTGTCTCCTCTCCCATCTGCTGAGATGTTTAGTTGGGGATAAGCCCAAGGGATGGGATTTGATTCTACCACAGGCAGAGTTTGCTTATAATAACTCTGTAAATAGGAGTACTGGAAAATCACCATTTCAAATTGTATATGGAAATAGCCCAAGGACTCCACCAGAATTGAGGAAGATAGAACAAGGGGAGAGAACAAGTGCTGAAGCTGAGGAATTTGCTGAACACATCAAGCATCTACATGAGGAGGTTCAAGCACACATTATCAAGATGAATCAAGAGTATAAAGCTAGGGCTGATGCAAGGAGAAGACATAAGGAATTCCAAGTAGGGGATCTTGTCATGGTGCACTTACAAAAAGAAAGATTTTTAGTTGGTACTTACAACAAGTTGAAAATGAAGAAATTTGGCCCCTGCAAAATTTTGAAGAAACATAACTCAGGAAATGCATATGAGGTGGAGCTGCCAGATGGTATTCACATTTCTCCCATTTTCAACATTGCAGATTTGACAGAGTATCATGATGATGGTGCTGATAAGGAGCTGGTTTTAGAGCCATGTCCAATTCCTGCTTCTAAGAAGGAGGAGATAGAAGACATTCTAGATCATCGTGTGGGTAGGAGTACCAGAAACAAACATTATGAAGAGTATTTGGTCAAATGGAAAGGACGGCCAATCAAGGACTCAACTTGGATTTCAGCATCTGAGGTTTCCCATTTGGGATTTCCTCTACCATCCATAAAGTGACAGGGTCACTTTTCAATCTACCCTGGGTGTCTGATGCAGGAGCATCCAGAGGTATAAGGGCAATCCTGTGTCACCCAAAAAAATGTACTTAGACTTAGTTTCTATTTTATGTCTTTACATTTTTGGATACCCATTTGGCTCAAATAAAGGTTCCAACTCTCATAGTTCAACTATCAGTGCATTTGAAAATCCCAAAAAAATAGGAGCATGCAATTTGACAATCATTTTGGTGACTTAGAAGGTACGACTTGGCCAGATGAATGTAATTGAGATTTAGAGCATTCCAGAAAAAGAATCAGGTCAAAAGGCCCCACGGTTTGAAAGATATTGTAGTTTTTTGGGTTTTTGAGACCTCCTAAGAATGCTTTAAAGTCAAGTTTGGGGCATTAAATGACCTTGAAAAGGGTCGAAAAATGGGGGAGGAGCAAAGCTCATCCATAGGGCTATAGAGCGCTTCGAGAGCTTTTCGAAAATGTAAACAGTTCGTCAATCGGAGTTACGGTTCAAAAGTTATGCCTCCCGGAAGTTCGGCTACCGTTTCTGGATTCTTCTAGAATTGCACCGACTTCTAACGCAGCTTCTAGAACCTTCTATTTTGTTGGTGGATGCCTACTAGCACTTTCTAGAATGTACTCCTAGTCCTTAACCCTCTGGGGTCTATTTAAGGAGATTTTTGGCATTGTAAAAGGCAGTTCGGATTGGAGCTTGAGAGGAGGTGCTAAAAGGAGAAATATTCTCCAGATTTATGCTATTGTAAGCCTGCAGGGCATGTTTTGAAGTTTATTTTCTCTGCACTATTTGTACTGGCATATTTTCTCAGTTAATATAATTTCCCTTTCTACTGTGTCTATTCTGTTGTTGGGTTGTGTCCCCATCAAGTGGTATCAGAGCGGGTTTTCCTGAGTGTGTAGATAGAGCGCCGACTGTGAGGCAGTTTGCACCAGGACTGTGTGGTTGTGGGTTTGAGTTAGAAGATGCCTCCACGAAGAGAGCGTGGCAGAAGGGCCAGAGCTATTGATCCTGAGGAGGTTAGAGCCCTCTAGAGACAGGTACAAGCATTGCAAGAGGAGCTTCGTAGGGGAGCAAATATTGCTGCAGATGACAATAGTGAGGATGACAATGAAGAGGAAGTAATGGAAGTTGACGGGGAAGTTCTGAATCCTGTAGAGGAAAGGCTTTTTAGGGCCATTTCTAGGTTTGGGAAAAGACCTACAATTAAAGTGGGTATATTTTCGGGAAATTTGAAACCAGATGAGTTGATCGATTGGATCAATGAACTGGACGAATACTTTGAATATGAGGATATAAGGGACCCAGATAGGGTTAAGTTTGTAAAGGCCAAACTAAAAGGCCATGCCAAAATTTGGTGGCAAGAGATTCAACTAGAAAGACTTAGAAGAGGAAAGGAGAAGATCACAAGATGGGATCGCATGGTGGACAAATTGAAGAAGCAGTTCATTCCTGTGGACTACGAGCTTGATCTGTTTAAGAAGATGCATGGGTTAAAGCAAGTAGGAAGATTAGTCCAAGAATATACAGAGGAGTTTTACTGACTCCTGATTAGAGTGGGGCATGCAGAAGAAAATAAGGAGAAGGTTGCTTGTTATATCAGTGGGTTATGACCCAGCATCCAGGAAGAACTAAGTCTGGTAATAATGACCAGCGTTGAAGAAGCATACTAGTTTGCCCTACGAGTTGAAGAGAAGCTGAGTAAAAGGTTTGAAGGAAGAAAAAGAGGGCGCGGTCAAGGAGGAAGGGGAAGCGGTAGATCATCTGGAGGCTGCAATGAAACTCAAAAGAAAAATGAAGATGAGGGTACTAGCAGGAACTAGAGGAATGAGGGTTTCAACCGCTCCCGTGATCAAGACTTTGGAAATCAAAGAGGAAGAGGTAGAGGACGTGGGCAAGGAAGAGGAGGCTTCCGTGGTACCTGTTTCCATTGCAATGAAGAAGGTCATCGTGCCTTTGAATGCCCTCAACGACAAGGAAGGACAAATAGGAGAGCTGAGGGCCAAGCTAGGGTTGCTCATGTGGATGAGGATGCACAATCATCACATTTAGAGGATGCAGAAAGAGGAGAGACCTTGGTAAATGAAAGAGTCCTACTAAGTGGTGAGAATGAACCAGGACAACGGAGGAGTTTGTTTCGTACCAGATGCAAGTGTGAGGATAAATGTTGTGATGTGATCATTGATGGTGGTAGCACTGATAACCTGGTATCAGAAGAGATGGTCTCTAAGATGAAGCTCAAGAGGGAGAAACATCCCTAGCCCTATCAGATTTCTTGGGTAAAAGATGATCATAAGGTCCTGGTAAGTGAACAATGTTTAGTAAAATTCAAAATTGGGAGTTACCATGATGAAGTTCTTTGTGATGTTATTTCGATGGATGTTTTCCATCTATTGTTGGGTAGACCATGGCAGTTTGATAGACATGCAATACATGATGGACATGCAAACACATACTCTCTGAAAAAGGATGGAGTTCGCCACAAATTGAAGCCCATGAAAAAGGAAGGTGAAAAGGTATGTAGCAGTGCTAGGATTTGTCTTGTTGATGGAAGGAAGTTTTTAGATGGCATGAAACATCAGCGTATGTGCTATGCTTTGATTCCTAGGAAAGATAAAGAAGGTAGTAGTGAAATACCATTTGAAGTTTTAGATTTACTAGGAGAATTTGGAGATATTATCTCTGATAATGTTCTAGATGGATTGCCACCAGTAAGGCAAATCAGTCATCAGATAGATCTGATTCCAGGAGCTAGTTTACCTAACAAGGCTACTCACAGGATGACTCCTACTGAAACAGAGGAGCTAAATGGACAGGTTCAGGAGCTATTGAGGAAGGGCTTGATTCGAGAGAGCCTAAGTCCATGTGTAGTACTTGCAGTACTTGCACCAAAGAAGGATGGAGAGTGGAGGATGTGTACAGATTCTCGAGCTATAAATAGGATAACCATCAAGTACCGGTTTCCTTTACCAAGGATGGATGATCTTATGGATTGCTTGAGTCGAGCTCAGTACTTCACAAAGATAGATCTGAAGAGTGGCTATCATCAGATACAGATTCGAGAAGGAGATGAGTGGAAAACAACCTTCAAAACCAAGGAGGGTCTTTATGAGTGGTTAGTCATGCCCTTTGGATTGATGAATGCCCCAAGCACCTTCATGCGGCTCATGAATGAGGTACTTAAGAAGTTCTTGGGAAAATTTGTTATTGTCTATTTGGATGATATTTTAATTTTCAGCAAGACTTTGGAAGAACATTTACTGCATATTCGTAGTGTCCTTGAAAGGCTAAGGGAAGAGAAACTGTTAATTAATCTAAAGAAGTGTGTCTTTGCAAAAAGGGAGTTAGTCTATTTGGGATTTGTTATATCACCTGAAGGTCTCAAAATGGATCCAAAAAAGGTAAAATCCATCTTGGAATGGCCTACTCCGAGGTCTTCTACTGAGGTAAGATCATTTCATGGTCTAGTTAGTTTTTACAGAAAGTTTATTAAGAATTTCAGTGGCATATGTGCACCTCTAACTGATACAATAAGAGGGGATAGAAAAGAGTTCAAATGGACTACAGCAGCCGTGAGAAGTTTTGAATTGCTAAAGAAGAAGGTGACTGAACAGCCTGTGTTGGCACTTCCAGATTTTAGAAAAGTATTCCAGGTGGATTGTGATGCTAGTGGTAGCGCTATTGGGGCTGTATTAAGCCAAGAAGGTAAGCCTATTGCATATTTTAGTGAAAAATTGAATGATGCAAAGAAGAAGTATTCTGTTTATGATCAAGAGTTCTATGCAATAGTTCAGGCCTTAAAGAAATGGAGGCATTATTTATTTCCAAAGGAATTTGTTTTGTATATTGATCATCAGGCATTACAGTACCTAAATAGCCAAGGTAAATTGAATCAAAGGCATATGAAGTGGGTAGAATTCTTGCAGAGTTATACATTTGTGTTGAAGCATAGAAGTGGAAAATCTAACAGGGTTGCAAATGCATTAAGTAGGAGACAGTTGTTGCTTACAACAATGCAAGTTGAAGTAGTTGGGTTTGATGAACTCAAGAATTTGTACCCTGAGGATCTTGATTTTGCTGAAGCATGGAAAGCTTGTAAAGAACCTGTTGCTGTAGATAGAACCAAGTGGTTAGACTATTTGATTCAGGATGACATGTTGTTCAAAGGTAGTCAATTGTGCATTCCAAGGAGCTCCATGAGGGAAAATCTGATTAAGGAGAAACACAGTGGAGGGATGGCAGGACATTTTGGTCGGGATAAGACCATTGCCATTCTTAGAGAACATTATTTTTGGCCTCAAATTACACAGGATGTGAAGAAGTTTGTACAGAGTTGCCAGGTTTGTCAAGTGGCCAAGGGGTTTAGTCAAAATACTGGCCTATATCAGCCATTGCATGTTCCATCAAGGCCATCGGAGGACATAAGTATGGATTTTGTTCTTGGATTGCCAAGGACCCAAAGGGGTAATGACTCAGTATTCGTGGTGGTTGATAGGTTCTCCAAAATGGCACATTTCATTCCATGCCACAAAACTCATGATGCTGTCCATATTGCAGACTTGTTTTTCAAAGAGGTGGTAAGACTACATGGTCTTCCAAGAAGTATAGTTTCTGACCGAGATACTAAATTTGTGGGGTATTTCTGGAGGACATTGTGGAAGAATTTGAGAACAGACTTGAAATTCAGTTCCACGCATCACCCACAGACTGATGGCCAAACAGAAGTGGTAAATAGAAGTCTGGGCAATTTGCTGAGATGTTTAGTTGGGGATAAGCCCAAGGGATGGGATTTGATTCTACCACAGGCAAAGTTTTCTTATAATAACTCTGTAAATAGGAGTACTGGAAAATCACCATTTCAAATTGTATATGGAAATAGCCCAAGGACTACACCAGAATTGAGGAAGATAGAACAAGGGGAGAGAACAAGTGCTGAAGCTGAGGAATTTGCTGAACACATCAAGCATCTACATGAGGAGGTTCAAGCACACATTATCAAGATGAATCAAGAGTATAAAGCTAGGGCTGATGCAAGGAGAAGACATAAGGAATTCCAAGTAGGGGATCTTGTCATGGTGCACTTACGAAAAGAAATATTTTCAGTTGGTACTTACAACAAGTTGAAAATGAAGAAATTTGGCCCCTGCAAAATTTTGAAGAAACATAACTCAGGAAATGCATATGAGGTGGAGCTGCCAGATGGTATTCACATTTCTCCCATTTTCAACATTGCAGATTTGACAGAGTATCATGATGATGGTGCTGATAAGGAGCTGGTTTTAGAGCCATGTCCAATTCCTGCTTCTAAGAAGGAGGAGATAGAAGACATTCTAGATCATCGTGTGGGTAGGAGTACCAGAAATAGATAGTATGAAGAGTATTTGGTCAAATGGAAAGGACGGCCAATCGAGGACTCAACTTGGATTTTAGCATCTGAGGTTTCCCATTTGGGATTTCCTCTACCATCCATAAAGTGACAGGGTCACTTTTCAATCTACCCTGGGTGTCTGATGCAGGAGCATCCAGAGGTATAAGGGCAATCCTATGTCACCCAAAAAAATGTACTTAGACTTAGTTTCTATTTTATGTCTTTACATTTTTGGATACCCATTTGGCTCAAATAAAGGTTCCAACTCTCATAGTTCAACTATCAGTGCATTTGAAAATCTTGAAAAAATAGGAGCATGCAATTTGACCATCATTTTGGTGACCTAGAAGGTACGACTTGGCCAGATGAATGTAATTGAGATTTAGAGCATTCCAGAAAAAGAATCAGGTCAAAAGGCCCCACGGTTTGAAAGATATTGCAGTTTTTTGGGTTTTTGAGACCTCCTAAGAATGCTTCAAAGTCAAGTTTGGGGCATTAAATGACCTCAAAAAGGGTTGAAAAATGGGGGATGAGCAAAGCTCATCCATAGGGCTATAGAGCGCTTCGAGAGCTTTCCAAAAATGTAAACAGTTCGTCAATCGGAGTTACGGTTCAAAAGTTATGCCTCCCGGAAGTTCGGCTACCATTTCTGGATTCTTCTAGAATTGCACCGACTTCTAACGCAGCTTTCAGAACCTTCTATTTTGTCGGTGGATGCCTACTAGCACTTTCTAGAATGTACTCCTAGTCCTTAACCCTCCGGGGTCTATTTAAAGAGATTATTGGCATTGTAAAAGGCAGTTCGGATTGGAGCTTGAGAGGAGGTGCTAAAAGGAGAAATATTCTCCAGATTTATGCTATTGTAAGCCCGCAGGGCATGTTTTGAAGTTTATTTTCTCTGCACTATTTGTACTGGCATATTTTCTCAGTTAATATAATTCCCCTTTCTATTGTGTCTATTCTGTTGTTGGGTTGTGTCCCCATCACACATAAGACAACATAATAAATTAAATAGAAAGAGGGGAAAATGAATTACAAGCACTCATTGGTAGGTTGAAAGCTTGTGGACTAACCAATCCAATAAGAGGACAATTGGCATCCTCCCTTGAGACCATTATGACCCATGTATCTTCTGTTAGTGGTTAGTTAGATATTTGGTGTGTTAAGAGGGAGGAACAAAAAAGATATTATGCAAACAAATTATCATATCAAGATGTAAAATATATATATACCAAAAGGTAGCATTTGTGCATTGTTTAGAAAGACTAGTGAACAAAACATTGTTAGAGAGACAAATAAATGGTTCTCCATCCATTGGTGCATACATGATGGTAGTAGAAATATTTTTTGTGAATTTATCCTTGGGGAGATCCCCAATTATTTTGATATATTAGAATCTCAGGTTAGAGGTAGGATGTCATCATTTGAGAGGCCAAGGCATGTCATGACCATAATGTAGTTAGGGCATTTATTGTCAAGCCACAAGGTGAGCGTGTGATTATTCCTTCAGTTGTGAAGGAACATGTAGAGGCTAGCACTCTAGGGACTATTAATGCTTTGACATAGACCCTCATTCATTGCACGAGTCCATTAGTTAAGGAGGAGCCCTCTGTGCATCGCGATCACATGTGTACATCATGTAGATCCTTATGCACATTTGGCAGTCATGCAAGAGATACTATGGATGATGGGCTAGTCACTGATCAGTTCTTGAATGAGATATTTGGCATGGATGCATAGGTAAATTACAATTATAATAAACTAATTTGATCACATTTTATATGTATAGTGAATGACTAATTAATTAGCATGTATTGACATTGTTCAAAATTTAGGGTCAGAGTGTTGGTGGCCCTAGTAGAGATCCCCCAACCCCATTTTTCATCTCGTCGACAAGTCCAAAGGTATGTATCAATTTAATAATTTAAATTAATACATATATTTATTAATTAATTATATGAAGGATTAACAAAAAAATTATGCATGTGCATCACTTCTCTTACTGGTTATTATTGATTCATATATACTTTTTTTGTATCAGCTCGAGTTAGAGAAGAGCCTAAACAAGAGGACGAGTGAGTGTGTGAGGAAGATCCCATCATCTCCCTCCACACAAAGACCAAAGACCTCTAGAGATTTGTTTCCTTCCCCTCATGGGAAGTAGAAGATATAGTCGATAGACACACATGTATAGGCATCAATGGACATACATGTTGGATTTTATGTTAGTGGACATATTCAATATACATTTGATGTATATATGACATTTTATATTTGATTTATGACATATATTTGATGCATGACATTATTAGACTTATGACATTATTGGTGAATATATGATATGTTTGTTCATGTATGACATAATTGGTTATCATAATATATTATGTGTTTGTTAATGTATGACATTATTAGTTATCATTTTATATTATATGTTTGTTCATGTATGACATTATTAGTTATCATAATATATTATATGTTCATTCACGTATGACATTATTGGTTATCATAATATATTATGAGGTTGCATGGGTACTTGTACCCAAACCCTTGGTACTCGTACCCATGTACCCAAGTATTAGGTACACATATCCCAAGTATCGAGTACTCAGTGGAGAGCATCATAGCTAAGAACCTTGATTGAGATTTCTGAATTATTTTTTTCAGTTTTTTGTTTGTGTATCAACTCATTGGTTATCAAGCTTAATTCAATACCTTATTAGTTCAAAAATTTGATAGAATATTGATTAACAATAAACTTTATCACTTTTCAAGTATAAGTTTATCATTTCTAATATGTCATCCTCATATGATTTATGATCTTATTCATGTTTGAATTTTTCCTTCTCTATTATTTGTTTTCAATCTTAATTCAATACCTAATCAGTTTGAAACTTTGATACAATATTGATCGACAATAAACTTTATCAGTGTTAAAGCCAAAATTTTATCATTTGCAATACATCATTGTCATATGATTTATGATCTTCTTGTTTATTTTTAAAGTCTACCTTCTGGGTATGTGTAGGATCATGGTGTGCCAAAAAGTGGCGATCTGAAAAATATGTCGTTCTGAAATGCCTCAAAGAATTTCAAAATCTATTCCACCTTTTTCCCCACCCATCCTGATAAGAAATGAAAACAATTAATTCCTTTATAATTCCTACTATATCTTTCGATACCAATCTTATATGGTCATCTTTAAAACATCCCAAAAATGTATTTTTGGCATGTTCTTATGTGTTTTTTACTTCAAGCATGTAGCTGACGACTTTTTTTAAACCAAAATTTGATGTAATGAAAAGGGTTTCTTAAGAATGTTCCTAGCTTTTCATAAATGTAAGGTTTGTCAAATTATGAGTTCAATAAGTAATTATTATGTATTTTCTAATAGAATTAGCTACAAATTGTTGATTGACATACTGGTTGAAAAATAGCTATAACTTTCAAACCATATAAGATTTGTGAAATCCAAAAGATGCGTCACATTCTATGCTTCGACTAGTATAAGAAAAAAAAAAAAACTTAATTTTGATTTTTTTTGAACTAGTTAAGGTGGTTAGACACGGGAGTTTTTTAATTTTGAAAATAGTATAGTAAAAAATTCATAATTAATTATTTATTTGGAATAAAAATTCTCAAAAATATGCGTCACATCTAGGCATGAGTCTACTTTTTATATCTAAAATTATACTTAAAAATATTATCATTTGATTATGATTAAGGTGGTCAGACATACACCTACTTTTTATTTTCACCCTGAAATTTTCGTAGTACCGCATTAAAATCCAAACTCTTGACCAATCGAATAATTTTTTCTCTAGATAAGGCCTTGTAGTTTAGAAACTAGATTCAATTTCCTACAGATTATTTTCTTTCAACTTTTTGATATAAAGTACATAACCACTTTAAAATTATGTGTCAAGTTGACATAACCCTGATTTGCTAGTTTTTCATTGCCACTTAAGGCTATAGTTTGGTACACCTTGGTCATGCACATACCCTTGTATGTTATGCATCTAAACATGAATCATAAATTATTATTACAAACATTTAACAAATCTGAAACTAAAAACAATACATTACATTTGTAAACTTTATCACTGTTCTTGATTTGAAAAATCATTGTCATGATTCATAAATTCAAGTTTTGTATAAATATAAAAGTATAATTAAAAATAAATTTTGACATACCCAAGTACCCCCCTCCCCTATTATAAAAAATAGTTGTACATGTACCTTAAGTACCTCAAGTACCTCTGTCCCCATGCAACCTTGTATATTATATGTGGATCTTGGTATTTCCTCTATACTTATGTGGTCTATAGGATCTCTTGCTACTTATGACATCCCCTAACCTTGCCCAACCTCCTCACTAGGTTAATTGATCCAAACTTGCAGCATCACTCCTTTACTCTTCTAGGAACACTATCCCTCCAAAGGTTTTATAGATCTACTAGGGTACCACAGAACTCCCCAGTCCAACAAAGGTTTCCATGATGTCCTAAGATGTTATTGGAACACTTGTACTATGCTTGAATGGATAACAACAATGGGTTTGTATCTGATTTCAAGATTTCTTCACAAAAGGGCTACAAGGAGAGCCCCTAATTAGGCCTCCACCTAGATTTCTAGGGCCAATAACTCCTTTGTATTATGATGTATTAGCATCCTGGGTTGCCTTTTTATCCTACTCATTCTATTCACCTAGTAGTTCCTTCATATGCCTAGAAATCTTTCATGTGCCTAGCAATTCCTTCATGTGCCTAGCAGTTCTTCATGTGCCTAGCAATTCCTTCATGTGCCGAGTTCTTGTAGCATTCCTTCATGTGTCGAGTTACCCAGTGGATGTCAAGTGATTCTTCATGTGCCAAGTTACCCAGTGGATGCCAAGTGATTCTTCATGTGCCAAGTTACCCAGTGGATGCTGAGTGATTCTTCATGTGTTGAGTTACCCAGTATATGCTAAGTGTCAGTATTTGGATGTGATTTTGTGAGCCAACTCGCGGGATTTATTTCATTTGTGACATTTATGTTAAGATCTTTTCTTGGGATGAGTCCAGACCATTTTTGGGTCAGCCTTCCTCTTATGTAATGTTCTAGAATGTTCTGTAAGCCATTTTGGCAAGTATAAATAGAGAGTTTAGGTTTAGAGCTAAGTAAGTTTTTTGGAATTTTTTTTTTTGAGAGAGCAGATCTAAAAGTGCGAATTTGTTGTTGGATCTTTGTAACTGAATGTATTAAATTGGCTGTAACCAAGAAGGCCTCGCAGCTGGGCATGTATGAAGATATTTTGATGAATCAATAGAAGTATTTTCATCTTCTCCTCCTTTGGTTATTGTCCATTTGTGTTTGCTTCCATTGTGTTAACTCTTGCAGGGTGGTTTGGATAGCTGGGGGAGCCCTTGGCCCTAGTTATTCACCCATTACCTACGTCACTTGGTATTAGAGCATGAGGTTCATCCTTGTGGAGATTGGATCATGTAGAATCCTAATTTGGATTTGGTTATAAGGTGGAAGATCTGCGGATTTGACCTATAACTTGCAGAGGGTTACGATCTTGTAGGAACCTAATTTGTAAAGATGGTTCATGGTAGAGGAAATAATGTTGATAATGCTATATTGGATTTGTTGAGACAAATTGAAACCAGATTAAATGCTGTGGAGACAGTTCAGAGGAGTGGAGCACATCTTGATGATGTAAGTGATGATGAAGCAGTAGCATGAAACCATAATCCAGAACCTGGAGGAGATCAAGATGAGGAAAGATTGTTGAGAGTATTGTCTAGAGTGAATTCAAAGCCTATTGTAGAAGTTGTTCCTTATGATGGAAAATTGGATACCAATAGTATGCTGGATCGGATCTCTGATATGAAGAAGTTCTTTGAGTATGAAAACACTCCTGATAATAGAAAGGTGAAGATAGCAGTCACTAGGCTGAAAGGTCATGCATCTCTATAGTGGGAGCACTTGCAAACTGATAGACAAAGAAGAGGAAAGGTGAAGATTAGAACTTGGCCATAGATGGTAAACAAGGTAAACAAGAAATTCCTTCGTGTTGATTACCATGTTAACTTGTTAAGAAAGATGCAAAATTTGAAGCAAAAAGACATGACTGTGAAAGACTATACTAAGGAATTCTATAGACTGGACATTAGATCTAGACATGTGGATGATGATGTTGAGAAAATTGCAAGGTACATTAATGGATTGAGATCTGGAATACAAGATGAAATAAGTTTTGTAAAGTTGGAAAGTGTAGAAGAAGCATACCAGTATGCCTTGAAGGCTGAGGAGATCTTAACAAAGAAGCATGAACAAAGAAAAAGAGGTAGAGGTGGTAGATTCTAGAGAGCCAGAGGTAGATCTTATGGAGAAAGTGGTAGATCTGACAGTGCTATGTAGGATAAAGGAAAATCTAAATGGAAGAATGATGAAAAAGGAAAGACTGAATTGAAAAGTGGTAATTCTTACTGAGGAGGCACTAATTCTTACCGAGGAAGAAGTAATTCTTATTCTAGAGGTGGATTTCATGGTAATTGTTTTAGATGTGGTAAAGAGAGACATAGATCTTTTGAATGTAGATTCTCTGAAAGTAGAAAAGGTAAAAAAAATGCTATGATTCAAGAGGATGATGAGGGTTCACCAAGTGGACCTGAGGCTGGAGAAAATTTAATGGTGAGAAGAACCTTATGCAATAAGGGAAGTGACAAGGAACCTGTTTTAAGGAGAAGTCTTTTCAAGACAAGATGTAAGATGGCTAGGAAATGTTGTAAAGTGATCATTGACAGTGTAAGTTCTACAAATATGGCATTAGAAGAGCTAGTTACAAAGTTGTAGTTGCTGAGGCTGAAACATCCCAAACCTTATAATGCTTAATGGATCAAAGATGAGCATAAGATATTGGTAAGTGAGCAATGACTTGTGAAGTTCAAAATTGGACATTACATTGATGAAGTTTTGTGTGATATTATGCCCATGGATTGTTGTCATATTTTGTTTGGTAGACCTTGGCAATATGATAGATATGTTATACATGATGGAAGATTGAATCAATATACTCTTTGGATAAATGGGAAGAAACAAACATTGTTGCCTTTGATTCAAGTTCCAGATGAGGTTAATTGTACTATTATAAAAATTTGCATAGTTAATGGGAAACAATTTGAAAAAGAAGTGAAAAAGAATCAAGTTTTTTTTGCTATAATTCCAAGAAAACCAAGTTTTGTCAATGAAGACTCAGTGCCAGAAAACAATGTTAACCGAGTACCAGTCAGTGGTGACTGAGTGACAGGTGGTAGTATTGACCAAGTACCAAAAGAAATTGTAGAGTTGTTGAATGAGTATAAAGACATTATTAGTAAAGATATTCCTGATTGTTTACCTCTAGTAAGAAGTATAAGTCATTGTATGGATTTGATCCCTGGAGCTAGTTTTCCAAACAAAGCACCATATAGATTGACACCTGCAGAGAATGAAGAACTTAACAGACAAGTGCATGAATTGTTGCAGAAAGGTTTGATCAGAGAAAGCTTGAGTCCATGTGCTATACCTATTGTATTAGCACCTAAAAAGAATGGAAAATGGAGAATGTGTACTGATTCTAGAGCCATTAACAAGATAACAATGAAATATAGGTTTCCTATGCCAAGAATGGATGACATAATGGATTATGTGAGTGGCGCAAAATATTTTACCAAGATTGATTTGAATAGTGGCTATCATCAAATCAGAATTAGAGAAGGTGATGAATGGAAGACTTCTTTCAAGACAAAAGATGGTTTGTATGAATGGTTGGTTATGCCTTTTGGTTTGACTAATGCACCTAGTACTTTCATGAGGTTGATGAATGAAGTTCTGAAAAGATTCTTGGGTAAGTTTGTGATTGTTTATTTGGATGATATTCTAATTTTCAGCAAGACTAAGGAAGAACATCTTGAGCATATTAGGAAACTATTGCAGAGGTTGAAAGAGGAAAAGTTGTTGATTAATCTAAAAAAGTGTTCTTTTATGCAAGAAGAGATAGTGTGTTTGGGATTTGTGATTTAGGCTAATGGTTTGAAGATGGATCCTGAGAAGGTTAAAGCAATTTTGGAATGGCCTACACCTAAGAATGTAAGTGAGGTAAGATCATTTCATGGTTTGGCTAGTTTTTACAGAAAGTTTATAAAGAATTTTAGTGCTATTTATAATGCTATGACTAAAACAATGAGGGGAGATAAAAAGGAATTCAAATGGACACATGGAGCTGATAAGTGTTTTGAGACTTTGAAACAAAAGGTTGCTGAATCACCTGTATTGGCTTTACCTAATTTCAACAAAGTATTTCATGTTGAATGTGATGCAAGTGGTAATGCAATAGGAGCTGTATTACGTCAAGAAGGTAAGCATGTTGCTTTCTTTAGTGAAAATTTGAATGGTGCTAAATGGAAATATTCTGTGTATGATCAAGATTTTTATGCTATTGTTCAAGCATTGAAGAAGTGGAGACATTATTTGATGCCTAAGGAGTTTGTGTTGTATACTGATCATAAAGCTTTACAATACTTGGGAAGTCAACATAAATTGAATCAAAGACATATGAAGTGGGTTGAGTATTTGCAGAGTTTTACATTTGTAATCAAGCATAAGAGTGGAGTTACTAACAAAGTTGCTGATGCATTAAGTAGAAGACGTTCTTTGTTGACTGAAATGAAGGTTGAAGTTCTTAGGTTTGATGAGATGAAAGAGTTATATGATGCTGACCTAGATTTTTCTGAGGTGTGGAAAGAGTGTAGAGCACCAATTCTGATAGACCACATAAGTAAGTATGATGAGTATTTTATTCAAGAAGGTATGTTGTTCAAAGGTATTCAGTTGTGTATTCCTAGAAGTCCTATGATGTTGAATTTGATTAAGGAGAAGCATAGTGGTGGATTAGTTGGACATTTTGGAATTGATAAGACATTGAGTTTACTGAAAGAGAAATATTATTGGCCATAAATGTATAAGGATGTTTAGAAATTTGTAAAGAGTTGTGGAGTTTTTCAAGTTGCAAAGGGAGTGAGTCAAAATATTGGTTTGTATACATCTATTACTATTCCCGAGAAACCTTGGACTGATATTAGTATGGATTTTGTTCTTGGATTGCCTAAAATGGTGAAGGGGCATGATTCTATATTTGTTGTAGTGGACAAATTTTCTAAGATGGCTCATTTCATACCATGTAAGAAGACATCAGATGCCAAGCATGTTGCTAAAATTTTCTTTAAAGAGATTTTGAGATTGCATGGATTACCAAGAAGCATTATTTCGGATAGAGATAGTAAGTTTATTTGTTTTTTTTGGAAGACTTTGTGGAAGAAGATGGGTAATGAATTGAATTTTAGTTCTACATTCCATCCATAAATAGATGGACAGAAAGAGGTTGTGAATTGAAGCTTAGGTAATTTGCTGAGATGTTTAGTTGGGAATAAATAGAGTAATTGGAAGATGGTATTGGCACAACCTTTATTTGCATATAACAATTGTGTGAATAGGAGTACATGGAAGACACCTTTTGAGATTATTACTAGAATGCATCCTAGAGGTATATTAGATTTGAGAGATGTTGCTAGTGAAGAAAAGAAAAGCGCTGCAGGAGAAGAATTTGCTGATTTTATGGAGTACTTGCATAAGAAAGTGAAGTTGAGGTTGGAACAAAGAAATCAAAAGTATAAGAAGAATGCTAATTAGTCTAGAAGACACCATGATTTTCAAGTTGGTGATGAGGTGATGTTTCATCTAAAGAAAGGAAGATTCCTAATTGGAACATATAGCAAGTTGTAGATGAATAAATTTGGACCTTGTATGATAATGAAGAATTTTTACAATGGTAATGCTTATGAAGTTGAGTTACCCAATGACATGGATATATCTCTTATATTTAACATTGCTAATTTGTATAAGTATCATGAGTCAGAGGATGAAGTTGTTATACAAGATGATTATCCTAAGAAACAGAGTGAAGAAGTTGAACAGATATTGGATCAGAGAGTTGGCAAGAGTACAAGAGGAAAAGATTACTATGAATATTTGGTGAAGTGGAATAATAGACCTATTGAAGACTCTTCATGGATTTTTCAATTTGAGATGGATTCAGCTCAGGTTGGGACATCTCAATGATTTAGGAGAATCATTTCTTTCAACCTTGGTTGTCTGATGTAGGAGCATCCTAGGTTGCCTTGTTATCTTGCTCATTTTGTTCACCTAGTAGTTCATTCATGTGCCTAGCAATCTTTCATGTGCCTAGAAACTCCTTCATGTGCCTAGAATTCCTTCATGTGCCTAGCAATTCCTTCATGTGTCGAGTTCCTGTAGCATTCCTTCATGTGCCAAGTTACCTAGTGGATGCCGAGTGATTCTTCATTGCTGAGTTACCCAATGGATGTTGAGTGATTCTTCATGTGCTAAGTTACCTAGTATATGTTGAGTGTCAGTATTTGGATGTGATTTTGCAAGCTGACTTGTGGGATTTATTTCATTCACGACATTTATGTTAAGATCTTTTCTTGGGATGAGTCTAGACCATTGTTGGGCCAGCCTTCCTCTTATGTAATGTTCTAGAATGTTCTGTAAGCCATTTTTGCAAGTATAAATAGATAGTTTAGGCTTAGAGCTAAGTAAGTTTTTTGGGAAGAAATTTTTTGAGTGAGCAGAACTGAAAGTGCAAATTTGCTATTGGATCATTGTAACTGAGTGTATTAAATTGGCCAGAACCAAGAAGGCCTCATAGCTGGGCATGTATGAAGATATTTTGATGAATCAATAGAAGTATTTTCATCTTCTCCTCCTTTGGTTGTTGTCCATTTGTGCTTGCTTCTGTTGTGTTAACTCTTGCAGGGTGGTTTGGATAGCTGGGGGAGCCCTTGGCCCTAGTTATTCACCCTTTTTCTGCATCATATTAGAGTTTCAACGCCTCTAGCCTTAATAAAAAATTATACATAGGACCCATGCTCAAGGATTATTAGGGTCTTAGAGTGCCTACAGGTCATACAACCAAAATAGAAAATTTGAGGGTTTGGTAGGGTTTTCTTGGTTGTCTGCTATCTCCACTTTTAAGACACCTTCCACACTTCATCAAGAATCCTCCTCTACAATTTAGAACCTCCTCATACCCCTCTTCAATCTCTCAGAAGGGAAAGCCTTATTCTTCAAGCTTTGCTCTCAAGAGATCTTTCTTTGCTGATAGTCCCTAGTTAGGCATTGCCTAGCTCACCTAGGGCTTGGTCAAAGAATTTTTTGCACTGACTTTCAGGGCCCTTGCTTGCATAATGTAATACATTAGAGTCTATATCCTTGAAATCTATAAGACAATGGAATTTCTGTAGTGGAGATAAGACTAATAGCCCTTTCATGATATGCAACTCCAAAACTGGTAACAGACAAGTATCTTTGAAGAAATTTACAAAACCTTTCAAAACTTGGTCACAAACTATAAATAGTGCATGGAAAATGAAAAAAAAAAATAAGACAACTACAAAATGTAACAAAGTGATAATAGCCATGTGATTTGCCTCCAAACAAGATTCGAAACTAGTAAAATCTATGCTAAAACAGTCACAATCTACTACATACCTTCCAACAGTATGGATTCCTACAAGAAATGAGTTGTCAACCCTTGATTAGGGTTCCTCCAAGCATAAATAGGTTTCTCCTTGGGTTAGAGATAGGTTTTAGGGAATTTTCAAAGCTTCTTGACGATGTAGGTCTTTTAGCAACAATTGGAAAAAGTTGCTCAACAACTTTTAAAAATTGCAAGGAATTTTGGGCAATTTTTATTGCTCGAATAGTCTTTTTTTGACTGAAATTTCAAGACCATGCTATGCCTTTCCAAGACATCCTTGGGAGTGAAAATTTTACTATCTTCCTTCACCTAAGAATCCCCAAACTCATAATAACATTCCTTCCATAAGGTGGCAGATTTACATAAAATTGCATTATTCATGCACTTTGATCTTCTAAACAAGTCCACCTAAAATGCAATAAAAAAACCTAAGTCAACCTTTCCCCAAAAAAGAGATAAGAAGGGTACCAACCCAAATTCAAGGTATCATTCTCACTAGATACCAAAGAGGAAACTTTAAGACCTATCCTAGCTTGGACACACAAGCATGAGCTAAATGCCCTTATTTTATTCACATACTTCTTCAAAGAAGTTCATCACACCAAAAATGATAATGTGGGAGCCTTGAAAGGTTGCACCTGTACCACCTTCCAAGAGATTCTTCAACATCCTATGAGTGAAAATAATCTTCTAACATCCTATGACTGTATTTTCTTTGCAACAACATGTAATTTGTTGATTTTTGGACAACTCTTCACAAAGGGAACTGGTTATGTTTCAAACCCATGAAATGACTATTAAGACAACCAAAAAGATCATTAAAATCTTCCACTTACTCCATTTAGTGATAACATGAAACTATATAAGGTGTAATGACTCTCAAAATACTTATTGAGTCAACTTATTAACACAAACAATTAAAAAAGGAAAATTGTTAGGACTAAGGCAATTTGGGTTTATAGGTAACCTCAAGTTCCTTGACCTTACAAACAAGGATTACCTTATTATCATAAAAAAATAACATGTTCAAAATGATGTGTATGATCACCCCTTTACCTTCTATCATGAGTATCCATCATTGGATGAGATGACATATCCAATTGCCACCGTCAAAGATTGTTGCCCTATGGCATTTAGTGACTCTTAGGGATGATTCAGTTTGGCCTGCCTTGAGAACATTTGAGAACTCAATGAGATGGGACAAGCTTGGGTCTAGTTTTTACCTAGCCACCTTAAGCTAATAGAATAGATAGTTTGATCCTATGAAAAAAGGTGAGAGAGATTTGGTAGTTGGCAACTTTGTACTGGCCAACACTACAAGTTTCAACATCACTTGAGATGGCATCACAAAATCAAAATAGAGTATGATCACTAAAAGGTGAGAGAGGTTATTATAAGTGACCCTTAGGGATGTTTTGGTTTGGCAATCCCAAGAACATTCAAGTGCTCAATGGGATAGGACAAGCTTGGGGCTAGGTTTTACCCAACCACCCAGAGCTAACAAAATAAACAATTCAATCTGACAACAAATGGTGAGGGAGATTTGGGAGTTGGCCACTTTGTACTGGCCAACACTACAAGTTCTAGCATCACCTGAGATGGTGTCAAAAAATAAAAATGGAGTAAGATCTCCAAAAAGTGAGAGAGGTTATTCTAGGTCTCTGCAACATGGTCTTATAGAACCTAGAATTGCCTCCATATCTCACATGAGCTCTAAGATATGCCCTATCAAATATCGCTACCCTATGGCATTTAGTGACCCTTAGAGATGTTTTGGTTCAGCATGCCTAAGAATGTTCGAGAACTCAACAAGATGAGACAAGCTTGGGGATAGCGTTTACCTAGCCACTCAAAGCTAACAGAATAGATAGTTTGATCCCATAACAAACAATGAGGGAGATTTGGTAGTTGGCAACTTTGTACTAGCCAACACTATGAGTTTTAGCATCACCCGAGATGACATCACAAAATCAAAACAAATTAAGATCTCCAAAAAGTGAAAGAGATTATTGTAGGTCTTTGCAACATGGTCCTATAGGATTGGAATCGCATCTATACCTCACATGAGCTTTGAGATATTCCCCATCAAAGATCGTTGCCCTATGGCATTTAGTGACCCTTAGGGATGTTTTTGTTCAGTGTGCCTGAGAATATTCAAATGCTCAATGGGACTAGATGAGCTTGAAGCTAGGGTTTACCCAACCATCTAGAGCTAACAGCAGAGATAGTTCAATCCTACGATGAATAGTGAGGGAGATTTGAAAGTTGGCAACTTTGTATTGGCCAACACTACAAGTTTTAGGATCACCTGAGATGGCATCACAAAATAAAAATGGTGTAAGATATCCAAAAGGTGAGGATTTTATTGTAGGTCTCCATAATACTGTCCTATAGGACCTAGAATTGCATCCATACCTTGCACGAGCTTTTAGATATGGCCCGTCAAAGATTGCTGCCCTATGGAATTTAGTGACCCTCAGGGACATTTTGGTTTGGCATGCTCGAGAATGTTCAAGAACTCAATAGGATGGGATGACCTTAGGGCTAGGGTTTACCTAGCCACTCGAGGATAATAGAACAAATAATTTGATCCCATGATGAACGGTGAGGGAGATTTGTTAGATGGCAACTTTGTACTGGCCAACACTACGAGTTTCAGCATCACCCAAGATGGCTTAGCAAAATAAAGATAGATTAATATCTCCAAAAAAGTGAGAGAATTTATTGTAGCTCTCCACAACATAGTCCTATAGCACCTCGAATTGCATCCATATCTCACATGAGCTCTGAGATATGCCCCGTCAAAGATCGCTGCCCTATGGCATTTAGTGACCCTTAGGGACATTTCAGTTTGACATGCCCAAGAATGTTCGAGTGGTCAATAGGATACGATGAGCTTGGGACTAGCATTTACCTAGCCACCCAGAGCTAATAGAATAGACAATTTGATCCCACAACAAACAATGAGGGAGATTTGGCAGTTGGCAATTTTGTACTGGCCAACACTATGAGGTTCAACATCACTTGAGATGGCATCACAAAATCAAAATGGAGTAAGATCTCCAAAAAAATAATAGAATTTATTGTAGGTCTTCGCAACATGGTCCTATAAGACCTAGAATCGCATCCATACCTCGCACAAGCTCTAAGATATGCCTCGTCAAAGATCACTGCCCTATGACATTTAGTGACTCTTAGGGATGTTTCAATTTGGCATGCTCGAGAAAATTCAAGGGCTCAACAAGATAGGATGAGATTGGGGCTAGGGTTTACCCAGCCACCCAGAGCTAATAGAACATATAGTTTGATCCCATGATGAATGGTGAGGGAGATTTGGTAGTTGACAACTTTGTACAGGCCAACACTACAAGTTTTGGCATTACCCGAGATGGTGTTGAAAAATAAAAAAGGAGTAAGATCTCTAAAAAGAGAGAGAGGTCTCTGCAACATGGTCCTATAGCACCTAGAATTGCATCCATACCTCACACGAGCTCCAAGATATGCCCCATCAAAGATCGTTTCCCTATGGCATTTAGTAACCCTTAGGGACATTTTGGTTCAGTGTGCTCAAGAATGTTTGATCACTCAAAGGGATAGCATGAGCTTGGGGCAAGGGTTTTCCCAGCCACCCAAAGCTAATGAAATAAATAGATTGACCCCATGACGAATGGTGATAGAGATATGAGCAAGATATGTATGCATAGGCCACTTTGTGCAAGATATGAGAAAAATTTGCTAATTAGGCCAAATTGAATCTTTTTGAGTTTTTGGTCAAGAAAGCCTAAGATTAGGTGTTTTCAATTATTTTTTAATAGTTTGGAGCCTTTTCCAAGTCCTAGAAGTGAAATCTAGTGAACTTGTAATTAGTGGCACTTTTTGTGAAAAATTGCAAAAGTTGTAAAAGTTTATTTAAAATGAAAATCTAACTGGAAACCCTCTAACCTTAAAAAAAAAATTCCCATGCTCGTATACCCAAGCATGGATAGTTACAACTTCCCAAACTTCCATTTGCAACTTTTTTTGCAAAAATTGCAAAAGTTGCTCAAGCAATTTTTTGAACAACATTGCAAGTTTGCATTTACAAGACTTGGGACGCTAGGATACTCAAGTTGGGCATTATCCCTCAAATTTTTCATCAAAATATATTAGTGATCTTAATAGAACAAAAAATATCTCATTTCTAACTTTAAATGGAGACTTCAGCTTAAATGGAGATTGTTAGTTCCCAAGCATGTCCCAATCAAGTAGATGACTGGTTTACAAAGAAACTAGTAGGAAACGGGGTTGTGGAAATGAACTCAATGCTCAATAAGGTTCAACAACACTAAAATAACTTATTTCCAAATGCTCAGCACTTCATCAATTCACAAACTCCTGCCATTCACAAATCAACACGCTACAAGAGGTCAAATCCTTCATGGTACTTGACCTAGGGATTGATTGGAAAACTCACAAAACACATCCTCTAGTCTTGAAACTGTGGAATCCTAAAAAAGACCCTACTAAATACCATTTACCAAATGTGCATGAAATTTCAACCAAGGAAATTGTAGTTAGAGGCCCATTCTTTCTGTGTGCAGCAAAATGTTGTCTTATAAACCTAGTTTCACTAAAAATACAATAACTTGAGTTAGAAAACATGTAGAATGATGAGACTAGAAGAAAAATAAAGATGATTCAAAGATCTATCTCAAAAATTTATCACATCTAGTCTAAAATTCCATACATTTTGTACAACATGCAAACAACAGTAAAAATGACTCAAAAACTAAATTGCTTTCTTTATAACTTCTTCCAATATGTATATTAATGTCCTCCAGACCTCACAAATGAGGTATATATATCTCTTACATATTTTTGAATGGTTAGAACCAATATTTTAATAGTTATAACCCTTTTCCAACTAAGTTGCAAATTTGAGCAACTTTTACAATTTTCAACAATGCAACTTTGCACAAAAAGTGCAATTTTCACATTTTTCACTTGATTCCACGTATAGGACTTGGAAAAGGTTCCAAAATACCTAAAACTAGATAAATAAAAATTAGTCCTAGGATTTCTTGACCAAAAACATTAAAAATCTTGAATTTCCCTAATCAACAACTTTTGCTTATAAATTAAATAAAGTGTCTTAAGCATACAAAATGGTGTCTTTCTTTGACAACCATGGACTTCTCATTCAAGGGTTGTTTATTCTAGACTAAGTAGGTAAAAATAAACATGAAAAAAAAAATATTTAAACCAAGTTCCTTGGTGCTATGCACCAGTAACATACCCCCAAACATGAATGAAAAGAGAACAATGACCATGGACACAGTGAGATTGGTGAAATGCAGCAAAAGAATTCTTTGTCTTTACAAGTTTTCAATAAATGGCATTTAATACCCATACTACCACACTTAGGTCCAATTTGATGTTTTCATTTATTTAGATGAAGTTATGTATATAGTCATTTTCACATTGTTTCTAATGTAGAGCTTACAACCTTCTTTCACGAAAAGCTTCCTAAGTGCCTAGGAACACCCAACCCACTACAAGATGTCAATCAGGCTTACTTTCTTTTACCCAATTCTGATCACTATCTCTCCAAGTGGACTCCAATTTTCTAAGGTCTTTCCCCTTCTCTGGGGCTCTTAGAAAAATTGGGTCAATTGTAGGTTTTAGGGACACTAGCCCTCAACTAGGCCAAATAAGGCAAAATGTGAAATCCGATTTTCAAACTCCAAACTTAGGCTAGGACCAACATCACTAGGTTCATGCCACAAAGATTCATGCACTTTTAGGGTTCTAACACCCCCAAAAGACCAAATTCCCAAAATCAAGCCTAGAAATCGTAGTAGGTCAATTTTCAGTTTTCTATGGCTAACTTCCAAACTTTCCAAATTAGGTATCAAACAAATTTTCTTTTTAAATACCCTTTACCAGGTTCTTGAAGACTCCAAAATATCTTGGGCTAAACCTACTCCATCATGTCCTAACTCCCACTTGGTTCACTGACCTAATAGGCCTAATTAGGTTGGCTTTCCAAAGCAAGTGTTAGGATATGGATTCATAGAACCAGCACAACTACATGGAACTCTTCCTCCCCATACCACATATCCATTTTAGCCTTTTCCTAGGTTAGATTAGCTGGTTTGGAAGTCTAATCACCACTTCTCCTACAAATCTAGGCTGAACACATAGGGATGTTTAGCCTAGGGCCGTCTGGTAAAAATATGAAACCTTCTCCTCCAAGCGTAAAACTCTACCATATTAAAGTACACTCCCCTAACTTGCATTCCTCTAAGTGGCATTAAACTCCAACCATGCATGTTTCCCAAAACACTCAAATTTAGCCCCCAAAAAAGCAACTTGAAAAAAAAAATGCAATAACTTGAGCAAATGAAAAGATAAATCCTTCAAACCAAAATAAAATGAAGCCTATTTCATCAAGCTATCCAACAATTTCAATTGATCCCTTCTCCCAATCTCTACAGTTCTATACAACATAGAAAAATAGTGAAAATGGTAGAAAATTAGAGTTTTATTCATGCAAATGTTCACTAGTCTATACCATCATGTTGTCCTCTCCATGTACAACATATTTAAACATTTCCTCTATGTTTTCAATGGTCATAACCATATTTCAAATGGTTATGCCAACTTACAACCATTTTTGCAACCATATTTCAAAGTTGTCAGCATTTTTGCAATTTTGCTTGACAATTTTTGCAATTTTTGACAACTAACTTCCTATACACCTAGGACTTGACCAAATGACCCTAATGACTATTAAAACCTTCTAACGATCACAAAAATCCTATTTGCATTTAAAAACCACCAAAATTGCTTATTTTTGACCCGTTTGTACAATTTGACACTCTGGCTTATAATGGCACCTAGAGCCCAATTGACCTTACATTTTGGTCTTATTACACCATTCTTATTAATGTTCCAAATCCAAAACTAGGACCACTATCCATTTGCCTTGGTGCCCTGCACTAGTTTCCTTCAAGCAAAATGATGTAACCATCCCCTTTCTATTCTAACTATGACTTGGGGATGGAATATTAAAATATATCATAAGTAATTATGCATACTAATGCAGGGAATAGTCAGAGGATGCAGATGATCATTCAACTAGACAAGTTCTGAGTGCTTGGGTGCATAAAAATGCATTAAATTTGATGCCATAGGTATAGCAGCGGGAGGTCTGCCTAAAGGAGACCATGGTTTTATGTAAAATAGTAAAATTAGTCATCATAAACATGGTGTAGGATCAACTAACAGGTCTTGAAAGTGATTTCTTAGTTAGATTTGAAGAGGCCCTAGTTTTTGGCCTTGTTTGGTGAGGGTTTCATAAAAAGCACATATAGAAAGTTTATGGGTTCAATAAAATTGAATAATACTCACTTTAGGGTCATATTAAGATACTTTACCAAGTTCTATGGTTGGGGGATAATTATTACATATAGTTCCTTTGTAAATGGAGGGGTTTTTATGCTTAAAAAGTGGCCCATAGTGTAACAACAAAGACTTGGTCCAAAATAACCATACCTCATCTTTTGATATGTTATAGAGAAGAAAAATGGGTATCCTAATATTTAATGTATTTTATTTATGTTATGGAAAAATATGGAGAAAAATGCAAGAGGACAACATTTGAGGGCTAATTGGGGGCTTGAAGGCCTAGTAGGCTGGGATGATTGGTTTACCTTAGAGATAGGCTCTTGGTATTTTGAAAACTAGTTATTTGGGGTTTATTATGGTACTAAAAACCATTATATTACTAAGAAGTCTTTGGATAGTTCATTTACCTGATTTGGGAAACTTAAGCCTTAAGGTTGCATTCGAAAACCTTTGTCAAAACACATTGTTCAGAGTATTTTCTCATAGAAGTTGTAAGGGCCCATCTTGCTCTAAATCACTTTTCCTACAAGTTTCTATAAAGAAGATATGTAATCATATCCTAAAGACTTGGTTGGAAGTGTAGAAGAGATACAATATGTAATTGGGTCCTAGAGCTACCTTACAAGTTGTAAGTTCAATACATGTTCATATGTAGTCAAGTCTCAAATACTTAACTATGATTGTGTTAAGAGGGTGATATGAAATTAGGTCTTCAAGACTATATTGTATGGATGCAAGACTTAACCCAATGACATGTGCAGATGCTTAAAGAGCTTGCAATCAATTCCTAGAGACTTGACTATAATACATGCCTATCAACATAGAAGGATGACTTATTGGTTGGGTCTTAAGGTTTACCAACCACTTAGGCATGAGAAAACTTGCAGTCAAGTTTGTGAGACCCAATTGAATTTTGATAATGCATGTAACTTATGACTTTTAATTGATGTTGAGGACCTTGACTACATATGAGAACTAAGACAAACTATTCACATGTTGAGATTCAAATATCAACTTATACACTAGTAACTATGAAGATAATGCAAGGGAATTAAAAGACATAAAAAAGGGCCTAATTGATGCAAGTGGCAAGGTACTAACAAGGTAGATTGGGAGAGTACAACGTACAAGAACAAACTAACAAGGTTTGACAGCCTAAACAAGGCTCAAGACCCCACACTTGCACCTTGACAACAAATACTACTTAATACAAGAAACCTACACCAGACATGGAATCAAGAACTTAGACTCAAGAAATGATGTTCTTACATTAGAATAGGCATATCGACTGGAATTGAAGACCTCAAACTGAGAAAAGGACATAGTTCCTTCATTAACCTCTTGGATTCCTAATAGCCCAAGGAATGAGACTTAGGACTACAGCTTGTATGCTCAACATGAAAAGAAAAGAATAACATGAAGATTAATTCCTATTTCTAATGTACTATCAGATTCCAAAGTGGAAAGATCACATTAGCAATCAAATTGTCAAAACCCGTGGGGACAACATTTAGACACAAGGGCTAATTAGGCCACATTTACAAAGGAGGTACCATGTAAACATGTGCTAAAAACATGAGACCAATTGGAGATGTTGAGGAATGATCCAAATATGTTTATTACCAATTTATAGACCATAATATGGAATGTTGAGGCCTTAAAATGTTGGGAAAAAAGGTTTGTGTATTGATGCATACAAGGTATATGTATCTAGGGCATCATGTATCTTCCTTCTCCCTACATATTATCACTTTAAACAAAAATCATCTTAAAGTGCATTAAAAATACAAGGATTTCACAAAAGGCCATAATTTTCCTATGTTGGAGTCTCACATTATATCTTGATTTCAATCAAAACCCTTGAAACCCTTGAATTTTGGGTTGTAGGCACTAAAATAGGAATAACTTGAGTTCTGCAGTGTTTGAAGACCTCGAAACAATTGCATTATAAATATTATTCAAAAATATATCCAACCATACCAAGCATAGATCTTGAGGCATCTATACACGACAGTACCATGCAGAAAAATAGCCTAGAATGTAGAAAATAAGGTTCTTTTTATTGATTTCAATGCCAAAAATGTACAGTGTATCTTTCACCCACCTGAAATAGATATATGAAGGTCTTCCACAACTGATCCAATGATATTTGAAAGGTTGTGACTGTTGGAGGAAAGATTAGAAGCAGTTTTGCTTAGTTATGCAAAAAGTTGCAAAGTTGCATTGCAACTTTTGCACTTTTAATGCATTTTTTTACATTTTAGTGCCTAAAAGGCATTTTAACCATTCAAATGAGTCTAGATTGACCCAACACAACTACTAGACCTTAGATTATAATTATATGCATTCAAATTACATAAATTTTTCCCTTGTGAGCTCATTGAGCAATGAGTTCATAATATACCCAAATTGCTAATGGGCCACAGAAAAGGGTTGACGGTGAACCTAAGAGGCCCAAACACCCTTATTTCATCATTCCATGTGAGAGTGATCCTGCACCACTAAGAGACATGAGCCACAATGAAAATGGATTTTTTTGTAGATTTATACTTAATTCTTACCAAGAAAAAATCAAGAGCAACATATTGAAAGGTTATGTTAAACAAAAATAATATTGATGATGACCTTCAATCTACCTTTGAACCCTTTTTAAAAAAGTCAAATCTCAATATACTTTGTTATTTAATATGAAACAATATGTGCATTGTTCAATTCACTTGCTTCATATGTTTTTTACTCTTTTCTATCCTCACCTATATAACTCAAACTTCTACTACATTCAAAATACTTTCAACACTTCCAACTTGTTAAATGGGTTATCCCTAAGCGATTCCGTGCTAGGGACCCTTCCCTAAGCTAGAGGCTTATCCCTTAACTTGCTCATTTCCCTATGTAAGATATGCCTTGAATTTTAGACCAATTAGTGACTCTTCCACATACATTGTGACTTCCTACACCCTAGCTATCACACCTAGGTCTAATGACCCTTATTGATGCAAAGTACATAGCCTACTTCTACCACTTGGTTCTTAAACCTCTAAGGGTACCCAAACCAACTTCAAGATGATATCTTGGTTACCAACCTTTGCCAAATGATGACCTTTAATTATCCAAGTAGACTCCACCCTCATAAGGTCCTTCCCTTTTCCTAGGGTTCTTGGAAAACTTGGATCAAAATATGGCTTTAGGGACACTTGCCCTTAACTAGGCCAATTAAGGGAAAACAAGTAAAAAGATTTCAAGACTTCAAACTTAGACTTGATTCATCATTTCTATGACTAAACCACTAGGATTCATGCACTTTCAAGGCCCCAACACCTTCAAAGGATCAATATCCCTAACTTAGGCCCAGAATTCCTAGTAGGTCAAAATTAAATTTTCCTTGGCAATCTTCCAAACTTTCCAAAGGACAAGGACAAATTATCACCTTTTAAAATACCTTTTACCTAGTTCTTTAAGACTCAATGAATTCTTAGTTAACTTTGGATTAAAATATTATACAAATGTAAAAGATTTAGACTTTTAAGATAGATATCAACTTTAAACCACATATAAAATGGCACTAGCTTTTTATGTAGAATTACCCATCTCTGATGAAAACAACAAATAAGTTCTACCCAAAAAAAAAAACACATGAACTATCTAAATAAATTATAACATAAAATATACTATTTAGATGAAAGCATGAATGATGATAATGTATCTAGATTGGCATGAATGTCATCATCAACTTTAACATAGAAATCAACATCCCATTTAGTGAGTGTTGTAGAGAAGTAGATCTTGGTCTTTGTTGAGGGCTGATGGTAGCCTTCAACATGTTTGAGTCTAAGGAAATCATTATTCTCTACATCTTCTTCTTCAATTACATGATCCAAAATGCCACCTAGTGTAGCATTGTGCCCAATCACAAACCTTATCACTATCCCCTTCTCCTCCTCCAACTTCTTCAACTTTTCCCTTGCCATTCTCATTTCCCATTTCCCATTTTATTCGTGGGCTTCAAAAAAGACATAGTAATATTCAAATTAAAAAACTTACAATTGTTACAAGTGTTTTAATTGAGTATAGTTGTTGATCTTGTGGCATCCAAGTGCGTCGAATTGAATCACATCATTTTCTACTGCTAAAAGAAATGTTGATTCCCACCACAAAAATTTCTTTTTTGCCTGAATATTTATTTGCTTTCTCCACTCCATTCATCTTCATTCCATTCATAACTCTTGTTGCTCCTAATTCCATTTCCAGTGAAGAAATTGTTTTGTCTAATGACATGCATCACTTATGCCCCATTATATTCTTCAAATGAATCTTAAAACCATCTATTACAATACCACTTATCCCAATAGATTTAGATAATTTAAACTTCTGATACATTTATATATATCTTAGATGATAACACATCAAAATTCAATCTAGCATTATAAGATATGTTTTATAAGTTTATGATTCAAAAATAAATTTGTTTTAGAGTTTATCTGAAATAACTATAGATGGAAAAGAAAATAAAAGATAAAATCATGTTTGTCATAATATCATTATTGGTAACAATGTTCCAAATGCAAAGAATTATTTGTTTGAGCTTCTAGCAATGATCAAGTGACTTACTGAATGGCTTGATGAGTCCTAGAAACTTTTCCCATTATATCCTTGCTTTTTCCACTTTCAAGTTCTAGTTACATGCATACAATCATGACTTTGCATCATAAAGCATTCACATTCTAACAATTTTCATGTTCTTTCATTACATTTTGATCTAAACAACAAATTCTAAACTTTCTCTTATTCAAATGACTAATCTAAAAATGGGTCCTATTAAAGAATCTAATATAAATTAAAATAATATATCTAGATTTTAAACAAATCAAAACATAAAATCTGTGATTTAAACTTATCTCATCACTTACACATAATAACAATACCCACCTTGTCATGTGGATAGTCTTGGGGGAGAGGTTGCAACATTGTTTTGGGTGAGGGACAGTCCACATTTGGTATGAAAATAACATACCAATGCAGAAACAAGCAAGGTAGAGGAATACAATGAATTTGGAGGGAATGGTAGAAAGAGAAACTCCAACTCCTCATTGCTTCTTTTGATCTTCTAGACACCTAAATATTTTCCCAAAGACCCCAAGGCATTTAAATCTATCTAAAGACCTAAAAAGTCCTTATTGCATATAAAATAACTCAAATTCCTCAAATTTGACCTTTGGTTCAATTTGGTATCTTGGCTTATAATGACACCAAGGATCCAATTGACCACTCTTTCTCTCTCTCCATCTCTCCCTATTTAATCTAATGAACCAACTAGATTTTCTCTACATTTTAATGTCTCAAGTATTGCCTCATGGTCTAACTCTCAAAATTTCCAAAGAATCTTATTATGTGGTTTTTCACCATATTTTATCAAGTGGACATTTGATGCAACAAAAAGGTTTGAATAATGAAGAACCTTCCTCTCTATTTTCCAATCCTTGAATAACCACAAGTTAGGGTTCTTCATAGAATATCATCTAAGCCATGTTTCAGTTGTAATGACCATACCAATATGGTACTCTTAACCTTCACCATCTATAATTGAGTGATCCAATTTTTTTTGGCTTGGACACAACACAAATAATAATATGTCCCTTCTTCATTATCTTCAGGTGCAATAACAACAAAGACATGGCCTACAGTGATCAAACAAGCGGTCAAAGTCAATAGATGAATCCATCTCTACCATTTCCAGTGCTTGTGGGGGACGATAGGTGTCAACTGGGTCCAAAACTTGTATATGCCATTTGTCCACCCATTCAGTCGACTCACAGTCATCCCTACTTTCCTCTACACATGATGGAAAATAGTATTCCATTTTTCATGTGTGGATATTCCATGAACCTACATTAGAGCTTCTAAAAGAGTGCAACTCACTTGATCTTGTTAGTGTGCAACAATCCTCATATGGTGCAATGTTAGTATTATCTATCAACCAAAAAAATATGTGAACCATATACTCACCTTCCTTACCTAGACACATTTTAGTGTTATACCACTGGATGATGGATTTTGCATGTCAATATTGCTCCATCTTTGTACTTTAGTTCTTCATGAGCTAAGGCTCTTTTGATGCATGTGCCTGTACCATCATGAATCCTGCCCAACCAATAGAATATCTGTGCATTCTTGAATTGAAATGCACAATGGTCTGACCAAATAATGTGTTGATGATATGGTATGTCCTTGTTAACCAAATCTTCATAAAATAGTTGAAAACAACCATGTACAAACTCTATAGAATGTGATCGATCATCATTGATGTAAAAATGGCACTCCCTCAAAATCTTCTTGTGATCCTCTGTACTTGTAGGTGAATGCATGAATTTTTTGTGAACAAATATGGAAACTTGTTGAGAAGTATAATACTTTGGTTGCACCTCATTTTTTGGTTGTAGTGTGTAGTTCTCTATGATATTTAAAACCAAAACAATGGTATCTAGTGGAAACATATCCTTGCACAACTTGAATTGCAAATCCAACCATCAAGCTCTATTTGTATGCCTTGCATACTCATAAATAATCTTTTCATGAAAAATCTTCATGAGCTCATACATTGGAATCTTTTCAATTACTAAATCACATCTTTTACCCTATTTCCCATCTTTTAGAGCATATTTCACTGTCTTGAATTTTTCATAATCTATTATTTCATTTTCAATTGAACGTGTACTATCCATATGTTCACAAGTTGATAAAAGTTGCAAAGAACCACCAAATAAGAATGTACCATCCAAGCATGATGTCTTTTAAAAAATTTGGCTATCCCCTATTTCACATAAAATATTGGATATGAATTCCCTTGAAGATCTTGGTGGCTCATTCATGTCACAGTCCTGCAAAACAAACTTAGAATGTAAAACACACATATATGCCTACAAACATCAAAATGGTTAAAAAATTCAATATGTATCCTACAACAACAAGTTGTGTGTGTGTGATTTATCTTCACATAAAAAGGTTTACCCATCTCAAAAAATCTTTGACTTATTTAAATTTGAGGATACATACCAATTAATTTTGCAAAAAATTATGTTTGAGTTGAGTCCAAAAAATGTTTCGCATCTAGGTCGCAATTTTGGCTACCAATCCTCCTTCTTACAACATCTCTTTGATTAGGGGAAACACATGTTATTTTTCAAAAAATCTTCGATCAATAATTTCAAAGCTTCACTAATTTCTTTATCCTTTTGTAGTAGTCTACTACTAAATGTCCATAACTCATTTTTTGTTGGATCTTCCAATCTCTCATGCATTAGCATGGCTCTCCTTCGAGTACCTTTACCAATTTTCAATATTTTACTTGTCTTTCTCATGAGTCGAGGTTTCTTCATTTGGGTTCTTGTTGTATTTTCATCTTCCTACCAAAAATCATAATTCATATTCGCTCTTCCCACCTTTGAAATGTCCATAGTTCGATACCCGTGGAAATATTAAAATACCAAGCTTCAAACCTTATAACATATTTTTTGTGGCGCACAAGTTCTCTGTCGTCAGATCTGAGGGAGATCTATGGTTGGCACTATCTCACCATCGAAAGCTGTGCGAGATTTATGTTCACGACATGGTGCCCTGATGACACATGTCCAGTGGGTCCAACGAGTCAGGCAACATGTTTTGGTGGGTCAGAAAAGTTCCACGACACCGTGGGCACTATGTCGCTATGATGTGTTGGCCAAAAAATCTTCATAGCATCATACCGCCCGACTGATCAGACGGTGTTCTACTGTGAGTCCTAGTGTTTTGCAGGTCAGAAAAGTCACCACGGTGAGAGCTTCAGGCAAGTGGTTGGGTCCCATTTTGTACCTCATCTTCCCAGTTAGCGGGGTCTGGTGCGATGGTGGCAAATCATTTAAAGACACGTATAGATCAAAAGACATGTCATCATTGGGCACTATGGCGCTATGGGGATTTGGCCTCGATTTCCTCATAGCGAGATGGCGCTTTGTTGACACGTGGCCGCTCTGTGGGGTCAAAGTCTTGGGTCTACTAGGTTGATGCTTCGAAGGCCAATAGGGAGGTGCCAAGTATATGAGTCAGGGCATATGTGGTTCACAGGCCCATCAATTTTTAGGGGATGTGTAGAGTATGAGGTGGTTTTGATCGTCAGATTGAGATTGATCTACGATGGGCACCATCATGCTATGAGAAATTGCTCAAGAGATATCAACAGCAATAGTGCTTGGGTGCCACATGTCCTGGTGGGACCATATTTTCATGTAGTCATCACAGTAAAGGGTTTGGGTCACTCGTAACTACCAAATCAGTTTAGATCAACGAATGACACCATGTTGCTATGGTGAAGTTGTGCGATCTTTACCATAGCGACATAATGCCCATCCGCCATGTGGATCAGCAAGGCCAGGTCTCACCAAAGTACACTAGGTGTCATTCAAGTATGGTGCGATTACTGAGGTGGTGCCAGATATGATGGGCCTGGGGTAAGGACAACATAGAGCATGATGAGTCTTCACGATCGTCAGATCAGAGCAGATCAATGGAAGGCGTTGTCTCACTATGGTGAAGTTGTGTGATCTTTACCATAGCAACATAGCGTCTTGCTGACACATGTCTCACTGGCTCAGCCAAGGTTGGTGGTTAGCGGCTGGCAGTTGTGTGATCACCGCAGTTAATGATAACAGTTCGAGGGTGGCATGGTTAGTTCAATAAAGGAAGTTCATTTAATTTTGCAATAACTTAGTTTCTTAGAAACTAGACTGCATTCTACACACTTTGAAAAAAAGGAAGTTTTTATTTTAGATTAGTTTTCATTCATTTCTAGGTGGAGAACATGGATATTTAATATTTTTGGGATGTGTCTAATTAAAAAATTCATTAAATAAAATACACATTATAAAATTACCCAAAAAATCTAGGATAAACTACATAGTGTTAGATAAATTTTGACCAAAGTAATTAAAGAATTTCAAAAATAAAGTTAAAATTTTAGGGGGGCCACACTTTGTATTGTGTTATATTTTTTTGAAATAAATAGTAGCACTTTCTGTGGCCTCCTTTTTTGAGGACCTACAAGTAAACCATTTTGAAAAAAATTAGTAGGTTAGAAACTAGATTCAAAGGACTACTACTTTTGTTTTTGTCATATCTTAAAATTTTGAGTGTAACTATCTTCAAATTCTTGTTAAAGTTTAGAAATGGCTGATTTCAGAAAAAAGGTGTCCACTTGTAACCCCCTTTTGGCACCACAACTTGGTGCACTTACCCTATATCAAATGAGTTAACTTTCAAATGTTAAATGAGTTGGCATTCAATAAACTATGATATCAAATGAGTTGACATTTTAGAAACCATTTTTTACATTGAGGTAATATGTTGTTCATGTTCTTGTTTATCCCCCCTAGCTAAGAGGGAGCATTGATGTTTGGTAGCTTCATTTAGTTAAACCTATGAGACTATAGTATAAAAATATTCATATATGGGTTAGTGTAAGAAGTTGGTCTCACTTTTGGCCAAAAAGTAGAAGTGTTTTTCCTATTTTTGAAATATATTGTCAAATGATGCCAAAATTTGAGCCATTTAGAGATTAAATATAAAAAAATTCAGAAATAAAAATTATAGTGCCTGGAATCTTCTTTCTGAATATGTAATTTATTTGTATACTCATATGATAGATTATATTTTTGGTATGGATATTTAAAAACCACTTTTTCAAAATGTTTGTTTCAAGAGCATACCCTGCTCATGTACTGACACCATAATTTGACACAACTAAATGATTTTTTGTGAATTCTTTTAAATGAAGTTACCTAACACACCAAATATTGATGAGAATAATTTTCTTCAATTTTTTAGTGGATTTTTTAAATTAATTTTTAATTGATGATTAAGCTAATTTCTAAAACCTCTCATGTACGGATGCCATAATTTAATCAATTTTTTATTTTTTAATTTTTCTTTTTAACCTCAAAAGAATTGTGTGAGAATTGATGACATGTAAATTAATTTACAAAATATGAAAAATTAAAATGATATTAAAATTTTAGTGAATGTCATTATTTAATGTTTAAGAGATACTTTTGATTAATAAATAATGGAAAAATAGAAAATGAACTCATAACACAATAAAATTTACACTTTTGAAATCAGAATAGTAAGACCTATAATGGGTTTTAATTTTGTCATAAAATTCAATCAGGACGACCATATAAAAATTATGACAATCCCTAAAATTTTCAATTAAATGCCTTAGTCAAAAATTGGTTCATAAAAGCATAGGCTTGGTCCGACCAAGCCTATGCCATGCCTTTCCCCAAGGCAAAACCCGATGTCAATTCCCACCCATGGCAAATTCCTGCTCATGTCACTAGAATCAAGCACCTGATTTGAATTTAGTCATTAACCAAATCAAAACACTCAATTTTTAAATAATCAGCTACCCGATTATTTAAAAATTAGGTGCTTTATTTATAATTAGGTACCCAATTTTGATGTACTCGTTGGGCCCCAAAAGATGCCCCACAAAGAATCTTTCAATTATTGCAATGAATGAATGACAGTTTCAAACTGCAATAGTGAATGTCTATCATAATTATTTTATTTTCTTGTCTTCTTTTACAATTTGCAAGTTGTGGATTCGAATTCAAAACTGGTGCAAACATGGGATCACAACATCAATGAGAGAGAAGACGAAGAATTAGAGAGTTGAGCAATTTTTAAGAGGAGAAAGACATTGAGGATACCACGATGGATGAAGAGGCTGAAGAAGAGAACCCAATACAAGGAGATTCAGGTGCAAATTCTAATCAAACATTCAATATAGGTGTGTCTCCAAACCCTTGAGTTTTTTCTCGTGATGAAATTGTTGATTTTTAAGAAGCAGGTTATGATTTAAATGATTTATATTTTCTTTATTAGAATAAATTGCCAAACAATCATGCACAACAAACTCCAATAGAAATGCATGCCCCGAAAGAAATACTAAGAAAAAATGAAAATAAGATTCAAATTCCAAATAACATTGAAAATAAAAATGGTATGAATATAGACATGGAAACACTAAGTAATGAACAAACATGTTAAAATGATATTGAAGTGTATGAACATAGTTTTCATTTTTCTAATGATGTGCTAGATAATATTCATGGATTGGTTTCATGGAGACAAATTAGGACACATGCTAATAGATTATATAGACTTTTTTTATTATAAGAAATTTGGGTTTAAATGTCAATTGATGTTGAAACTAATTAAAATGTCTAAAAATTTAAAAGTAATGAAAAGATTAGGAGTGTATGCAAAACCTAAGAATAAAAATGAGTCTTTAAAAAAAGTTGTATCCACTATTTCTAGTGCTTTTGATGTTATTGGAAAGAGAAGTCACTCTAAATATAAGAATGCAGCATGACAAGAAATAACAAGATCTTTAGTTAAAAAATCAACAACTGACAAAAGATTTATTAGTAACATAAGTGGATATCCTAATGTGAATCATAAAACTTTAGAAAGAGATGTAAAGAGAAGGGTTAACTTTGAATGTGATCCAGAAAATATTTTGTGGACCTCTAGTGGTAGACTCCCAAGATATGATATGAAACTTACTAGTGAAGTCAAAAGTTTGGTTGAAAAATCTTGGCATGATAATACAAGAGTATCACCTAATTTAAGAGATGCTCTTAAATTAAGAGTTGGCTCAAAAATACATGATCCACATCCTAAAAACCTTTCTGATATTACTCAAACTAAATTGTTCAAAAAAATTGTAGATGGTAAGGTGTTAACTATTACCATTAGTCAAAAATCTTTTGAAAAGTGTAAACCATGGTATGTAAGAATTACCAAGGAAAGAATCACATGTTGTTGTAAAAATCATGTTCAATTTCATTACCACTATGATGTATTTCAATCTATACATGTACTATACATAGTAAAGAAATGTTGCAAGAATGTGGTATAAAAATACCACCTCAAAGTCTAAAGGATTTCATATCAAGTTTGTTTTGTAAGCCACCTAATGATCAATACTTTCTTTTCAATGCATGTCTTTCTGGTACATGTGATGTGTATGGCAATCTTTCTTTGTTAGATGAATGTTTTCATGAAAATGTTTTGACTACTTTTGGACAAAAATTACTTGATGTAAAAAGATTCAAAACTAATGAAAATCTATTGAAGGATGGGAAGATTTGAAGAAGGTGTGATCTTGATACAGATAAAGTTAGTTGTCATACATTTATGGATGAGTTTAAGAGTGTTATCATACCAAATTATTTTAAACACTCTCAATGTGCTAGATGGCTTGATGGACACATTCACATATGTAAGAATATATTTCCAATTGGTATTATACTTTTAGTTGTTGACTTTGTAGAGAACTACTCACTTGCACTGCAAGATGAGGTACAACCACAATATTACAATTTAGTGCAAGTAACAGTTTATGTTCATATAGTTTATAGGCATGCACCTAATAGTACAGAGGAGGATAGAAAGATATTAAGAGAGTACCATTTCTATATGAGTAATAATAAACTTTATTCATCTGAGTTTTTATAATATTGTTTCAAGGTCTTTTATGATAATTTAAAAGAGAGACAAATTCAAATGACACAACATTGGATATGGTCAGATAATTGTATAGGACAATTCAAGAATGCTAGAATGTACACATAGGAAAACTAATATCCAACATGTGTGGGGATTTTTTTAGGCTAGACATGGTAAAGGAGAACATGATGGTGTTAGTGCATGTGTGAAGAGAGCCCTTAGTAGAAAGCAATTAAAATTTGAGGAAAAAGCCAAATTCAAAAATGCATGTGATATTGTGGAATGGTGTAACAATAATTTATACACAAGATCAAGTCAGAACTCTACAATCAAATTTTTCTTCTTCCTAGTAGAAGAGAAGAATATTGTTTCAAGATATGACTATTATAAGAGCTATTGTACCCTACCACCATCTCTTGATTAGATTAGGGCTCAATATAGTTTACTTTTTTTTTAATCCCTAATTTTTAATTATGATTTGAGTGCAGATTCATTATAGTATAATTTTATTTAGGGAAATCAATTTGGTTAAGATTAGTCAATGTTGATATTTTTTCACTAATAGAGACATGGTTCTATTTGGATTCAACAAATAGTTTGAATACTATCATAATAGTTATTATAAAATTTGATTTTTTATTACACTTTACTTTGATTTATAATAAGGGTTATAATTTAGTGCTAAATTTTAATTTACCTTATTAGTAGTATAAGGGTTTTATTCAATTTTAAGATTAAATTTGGTTAATGATAGTAATTTAGTTTAATGTAATACTTTAATTTAATTTAGTATAGTTAGGGTTTGTTTTCAATATAATTTAGTTTACGGTTATAATTAAATGTTTCGGAAAAGTTTTTTTTTAAATTTTAAAAGGTTTTGAATTTTAAAAAAAACAATATGTTAAGGTACTAACATTATATTTATATTATATATTAAAAACTATTTTTCAATGATAAATAATTTTATATTAAAAAAATTAATCAAAATTTATAAATTAAAAATATTTTTTAATTGAATATTAGAATTATATATATATATATATTGAAAAACATTAAAATTTAAAATCAATAATCTCATATATTGTCATCACCATCAAATAAATTGATTCTTTTAAAATATTTAATTATTATGCTTAATATATTCTATCTAATTAAACTATTGAACTATGACAAACAAAAACCACTACATAGTAATTATGTTTGTCTTACAGTTTACTAAAATTCGTATTACTTGAATATTTTATATTCCAATCATAACGGGAAACTCTTATAATCAGGGTAAACTTTAAGAAAGTTGCCTCCAAAAAAGACATAAAATATTGGTGAACCTTTCATTATTTAAAAAAAAAAAATTATTTCTATTAGTGAATCTCTCAATTTTTTATTTAATATATGATAAATATTAGCAATTATTTTCAAATCATAACATTTTATATTAAATATTGACGAATCTCAATAATAATAGGAAGTTCATTAATCACCATGGAATATTACAAATCAAATTTGAACATTTTTTTACCTCATGTAATATTATGAGGATCGTTACATATACTTTAAATCAATAGAGAAAACTAAATATTGGTGATATATTCTTAAAGAAACTAATAATTATGATAATTATTGATCAGTTCAATTTAATTTCTATAGTAATATATAGTATTTAGGTGACTCAAATCTAATCATATATTGAATATTGTGGCAAATATTCTCATATCATTTACTATTAAACCCAATGCTTTCATCAAGAACATGTACAAGGGTACAACCTATAATTATATGAAATTGTTGATACAATATATATGATACGAGAAATCTCTGTATTTATTTATTTATTTATTCATGTAAGTATCTATCATTAGACTTTATATAAATTGAATAGAAATAGTCATTGTAATAGAAGATTATGAAAGGCTACACTAGCCAAAACTGCATGTAGTAGGAGTCCCACCATTAGTTAAAAAATATAGGAGTTGTGTCATTGCAGTTATAAATCACCCCAAGTAAGAATGTTATTTCAATTTAGCTTTGCACATTTGTTTACATTTTCTATGGCTAAAAAATACCATTGATATGGTTATATTAAATAGATATACCAACTGTGAGAAAAATGTGAACTATTTTCAAAATGCCCACTAGAACATCTCCTAGCCCATTACCAAGATAGTTGTTTGTTATTAATTATAGAAGATTGTCATGAATTCATTCTCCTCTTGCACAAAACAATTCTAACAATCTCATGTCTTCAAAAGTGTGAATCTAAACTAACTATTTTCAAAATGCCCACTAGAACATCTCCTAGCCCATTACCAAGATAGTTGTTTGTTATCTATTATAGAAGATTTTCATGAATTAATTCTCCTCTTGAACAAAAAAATTCTAACAATCTCATGTCTTCAAAAGTGTGAATCTAAACTAACTTACTAACCTGCAAAGATTGAAGTAAATAAATCCTATTTCCTTGAAAGGGATAGAAAACATATTGTATCTTGCAAATAAATGCATGTCCATCTTCTCCAAGAAGTTGCATTCAAAAATTTGGGAAGAAATAATATACCATGAATGATCTAGTTGAGTAACTTGGAGAAACATTATCAAGTGAATGAGCAATATTCATCTTTAAGCATAAAGCAATGTCCCTGAACTAAGCAGTAGGTTATCATATAGCAATATCTTTTTATCAAAATCCAATGATTGCATTATATGCACAAAATGACAAGAAGTCTTGACTTTATAAAATAGCACTAAAAGTGATCTATTCAATGGAATCCTTCAAGAGATTTTAATTATTAAAGCACTTTCAAATTGCATTGTGACATTAGAGGAAATAGATCGGTGATCAAAAGGACAAATTTCTAGAAGCGATGGAAAAAAGTAATAAAGACCTTTGTTAAATGTTGTATTTTTAGCCACCTGCATCACATGCATATATAAGGTAGATTTATTTCACTAATTATGAACTACTTCAAAAGATGCTACATCTATTTGTATATCAAAAGTCCTAGTCAAATATAGAGATTTTGAATGCTCTGATAGACATGCATGCAAAATGACTTGAAAATTAGAAATCAAGAAGAATATTTTTCATTCATGTATTTACATAAAACTATACAGGTACATATAGTTGTGTGCCAAATACATAAAGCTACAGGAAAGGAAACAGCTATAGGAAAAAGAGGAAAGACTCAATTTAGGAAAGAATAGTTTAGGAAAGAATCAGTTCAATATTAGAAAAAATACAATATTGCAACACTCCCCCTCAAGTTGGTGCATAGATATCCCACATGCCCAACTTCTCCAAAAACTTTGAGAATGCTTGACTTGAAACTACTTTGGTAAGAATATTGGCTAGCTAATCTTTTGATCGAATCTTAGGCAGCTGCACAATTTTCTCATCCAACTTCTCCTTAATAAAGAATCTATCTACCTCCACATGCTTTGTACAATCATGTTGAACCAAATTATGAGAAATATCACATGCTACTTTATTGTCACAATATAGTTGAATTGGCCACCTAGGCAGATAGCCCAAATCTCTTAGGAAAATTCTTAGACACAATGCTTCACATACTCCAAGTGCCATACCTCTAAATTCTGCTTCCACACTTGATCATGCAATAATTTTTATTTTTTTCCTTCTCCATGTAATGAGATTACCTCCTACAAAGGTGAAATAACCTGAAGTAGAATGCCTATCATCTATTTCCCCAACCCAGTCAACATCAGTATATGCATCTACACTTTGATAATCCTCATTTCTAGTAAATAAAATTCCTTTTCCAGGAGCAAACTTTAGATACCTCAAAATGTGCATAACTGCATTCGTATGTTGCTCTCTAGGATTATGCATAAATTGGCTAATAATACTTGATGTGTAGGGAAGGCCTAGCCTTGTGTGTGCTAAGTACATCAATCTTCCCACAAGTCTCTGGAATCTGCCTTTATCAACTAGTATATGATTAGACTCAATACATAACTTCAATCCTTCTTCCACAGGTGTTTCGGTGGGTTGACATGCTGGCATATCAATTTTTTGTAACAAGTCTAAGGCATACTTTCTTTGAGATAGAAGGATCCTTTTATCAGATCGAGACACTTCAGTCCTAGGGAAATATTTCAAGGGACCGAGGTCTTTCATTTTGAATTCTCTGAACAAGTAATCCTATAGAGCCCTCCTTTCTTCAGCATCATTTCCTGTAACTATCATGTCATCCACATACATAATAAGTGTAGTGATCTTACCCTACTAATTCTTTATGAATAAAGTATGGTCTAAATTGCTCTGACGATAACCAAAGGCTTTCATTTACTTTATGAATCTTTCAAACCATGCCCCAGAGATTGTTTCAATCCATATAGTGACTTCTTTAATCTGCACACCTTCAAACTATGTATTTCTGGTATCATGTAGCTAGGTGGGAGTTCCATGTATACTTCTTCAAAAAATGCTCCATGTGGAAAGGTGTTCTTCACATCAAACTATTGTAATGGCTAACCCAAGTTTATAGCTAGAGACAACAAGACATGTACATTATTAATTTTAACTACAAGTACAAATGTCTCTATATAATTGATCCCATAGGTTTGGGTTTACCCTTTTGCTACCAATCTTTCCTTAAAGAATTCAATTGTACCATGTACTTTGTACTTAATAGTATAAACCTGCTAACATCCAACTAGTTTCTTTCCTTGTGGATGGTTAACAAGTTCCCAAGTATTATTTTCCTGTAATGATTTCATCTCCTCATTCATAGTGGCTTTCCACCTTGGATCAGTTAAGACTTCCTACACATTGTTAGAATAGATACAATAGATAATTGATTTACAAATGACTAATTTGATTCTGACAAAATAATCGTTAGACACATAACGACTCATAGGATATTTAACTTTACTAGAAAATTTGCGTTCATATGTGGATTTAGGAATACCTTTGGTGAGATTCTAAGTTAGCTATTTTCTAGATGGTTTGGGAACATCCTTGGTAAGTGATTGGTATGGTGTGAGGGACTCAGATGGAGGTGGACCCATAGCTTTAGTTTCTAGGTGTTCATCACTACTTTGATCCAAAGTTTCACCTACTTCTTGTTTAATAGTTTCATAGAGTTCCCCTTCTTTAGATATGCCCAAGCTACCCACATCTTCAGGGATTTGAACATCCACATCTTCAAAGGTGTTATCCACATCTTCAAATATTTCCAAGCTACCTATATCTTAAGAGATGTGAACATCCACATCTTCAGAGATGTGATCATCATAGTCTAGAGTCCAAATTTCCTTGTGGTGCTCCCCTGAAGTTCAAGCTCAAAGGAAAAATATATCAAGTATTCATGAAAAACTACATCCAATGTAATAAATATTCATTGAGTTGGTTGATGATAGAATCGGTAGCCCTTTTGATAAACAACATATCCTAGAAAGACACATCGCAACGCTCAAGGAGATAACTTGTTGTGGTGATGCTTATGGAGGTGTACAAAAGGTACACAACCAAAGAAATGAGAAGGTAAATTTGGGACAGCTGGAGCAACAAACACCTTAGTGAGAGCCTAGGATGGTGTCACGTCCCCTTTTGAAATAATTAAAAATAATAATCTTTGCTAAGGCAGGCAGACCCAAAAAGGTGAAGTTTTGGAAAAAGGGGATAATCTTTGGAAGCTAATGGACTAATAAATGAAGATTATTATTAAAATATGTTTTATTAATCCCTCTTGGATGTGAGTTAGGGTTATTCCCTCTTTTAAGGGGTTTGGAGGCATTTTGGGCTCATTCTGAGAACTTGATTTTTTCTCATTTCTTTGTTATTCTTCAAAGGCTGCCAAACCTATGGAGAAGGGGACCCAAGAATGGGAGTTTGCAGGTTTTTAGGAAGGCTAGGGATGGGAGTTTGAAGCCATTACATGTGCATGCTCATGCAGAGTTTGCCTTTGTGCTGAAACATGCAGATTTGTAGTTTTTCGAATGTGTTTTTGTTCTACATTTGTGAGCTGTTGTGTAGATGCTATAAAGATCTGGAAATGTCATTTTGTAGGCCATTATGCTGCTGAAATTTCTATAAAAATGTTCATTTTAAGATTTATTAATAATATGTGAAGCTATGAAGTTTCTGGCACTATTTTTGGCATACCCGATTTGGGGTTTAGTGAGAAATTTGGTGGATCTTTGTGATATTGGTTGTTTGATTTTGAAAATTTGATTAGAGGCTTGAAATATCATGTAAAATCAGACAAAGGGGCATTTCAGTGGTATCAGAGCTATGATCTTGCCAGCCTGAGGGTTTGTAGAAGTTTGCAAGTCAGTTTTGACAACTACCCAAATCTTGCATGTCATAATTTATGGTTGCATGTTGCTTCTAATCAGTTGCATGTCAAAATTTATGGTTGCATGGTACTTCTAATCATTTTCATATTATTTCTTGGTGTTTGAAGAAGTTATAACCTATTGGGGTTACACTCTACTTTATCTAGAATGGACAGTTATAGTACAGAGTCTCAAAGGACACGATCTTGGACAATTGATATCCAAAGTCAGAATAGTAGAAAGGATGGTTATTTAGACATTCGAGATAAACTTAGGAAAATAAGCCATTATATGTTTGAATAGTTGGTTGAGCACCACCATATGATGAGTGACATGTTGTCTGATGTAGCTAAGGTGGATAAGTTAACCAAATTTCTATTTGGCCGATTTTCTCATAGGGCAGCTGACACAATTACCAAGAACTTGCATGAGGAGTTTGAGAAACTAGCTTATAGCCAAGAAGAGGTCTTAGATTCTACTCTACCACAGGAGGTAGTGAGAGAGGATATTACATAGATTGATAGTAATGGTCAACTTGATACTCAAATTGAGACAATTGTATACAGGTCGTTAAAGGGTGATATCATAGGTATTCAGAATGGTATAGTCACAACAGGTAGTGACTACAACATAGTGGGTTCAGATGATGATTATAAGGATGTTGTTGTGCATGATGGTGAGATACCTGGTAGAGATGAGCAGACATTGAGCATTCATGACTTTTCTGAGAAAGAGTACCAAGCACAGTTAGATGCTTCATCACATGAGGTTGAGGCTAGTAGTACTTCACATGATTTGTCTAGCCAGCTGAAAGTGAACAAAGGTAGTATTATGACTTCATAATCTCATCATGACAGGTATGTGGAGTTAGTTGGTATTGGTCATATTACTCAAGTGAGGATTTTTCTTGAGTTACCAGTTGATTCTAGTTTACAGATATGGACTCGAGATTGTTATATTGGCATTTGGGATTCAGTTGATTGGAGATCTTTAACACTTTTTGGTATCAGTGTTTGTTTGGGTGCTATCATGGATTTGATTAGCAGATTGCATGGTGTTGTCTTTTCTTATGCTAGCAACTTGTCTGATGTTGGCATTAGTTTTTATACACCAGTGTTGGGCTTTGTTCATATATCCAGTCGACCATACTTGTTGGAATGAGTTGATGATCTTTCATATTTGGTAGTATGTACAGATGAGTCCCAAGATCATATTGGCATTGATGACATTCAGGAGGATGAAGTGGGTAGTTTTGAAGAATTAGTTTCCTTGGGTACAAAGGAGTTGGACAGTAGTGCTACAGTTTTTGATACTCTGTATGTTGATATGAGCTTTAGAATTGATTCACAAGATATGGATGGTAATATGTTAGAGACTAGTAACTTTAAGGATACTCCTTTATATAGTGCATCAGAGGAGGTTTGTAGGAGACAGTCAAGCTAGTGCCATCATGTGTCTAATCAGTTGAGAGTTAGTGAGCGAGACATTTCTATCACTTGCCAACATTTTGATGTTGCTCGTCAATTGTTAGCAGTTTATGGATGGGGTTCTCCTACTAGTGATGAGCAGGGAGGCAGTTATCTTTTCTTGATAGAGTTCCACTCTTTATGGGAGGTTATCTTGATTCTGAGATAGGATTATATGCAGTTGGTAGCTGACAGAGATTATCTTATGGAATGGGGCAGTACAACATATGATGCATTGTTGGCCAAGGAAGATGAGGTGAGTGAGCTTACTGAGTAGCTTGAGGTGACTTCTAAGATTCTTAAGAGTACACAGTTAGCTTTCAAGGAGTCACAGTTTCATTTGGCTAAGGTGAGCATGGAGTTAGAGAAACTACAATCTTTACTAGATTCTGTACAGTCACAAGCTATGGTGTTTGATGATCCAAGGATGTCCATGGTCGAGATTGTCAAAGATAGTGGAGATGGGGATGCATCCATCCTTGATACTAACATTGGCATATTGGGTCCATCCCCACTAGAGTCAAATTCAGTTGAGTTGGGTCCTGCAGCAGATTGTTGTAGTATGCCTAACATGGTGGTGACCTCTAGCACTAATGGCACGAAGACTAGAGATGTTGTATCAAAGACCATGTGTGATGTTGGTGAGCTGATAGTTGGCATGGTTCCTGCTAGTAATACTACTCCCTTGGCAATGTCTTTACAGGTAGTAGTCAGTTCCAACTTGGTTAGTGATCGATTGCAGTTAGTTACATCTGGATTGTGGTCTGAGCCACTGATTGAGATTGGTGCATTCTATCAGCATTACATTGTGAGGTATGCTCATCAATTTACCTTTGATGACCATGTTGATGAGATGATGCTATAGAGATGTACTTTGGTTCCTAGTGCTTATCATCAGTTATGGGATAGTTTAATGCCTCGAGATGAGAGTTGTGATGGGCACGACATGGCGATAGGTTCTGCAGTTGATAGCTTCATAATACATGACTTAGAGCAAGAGTTTTGGAGTGATGCTTAAGTGGGTGTTGTTATTGATTCTACTCCTTTGGCTATGACATCTCCTTACTTAGCTCATGATCAGTCACAGTGGGTTGTATCACTTGTTCATGGAAAATTTTGTTTGGGTTCCATTTCTTGTTGTTTATCTTGTGATGGTTTTTCACCATCAGGGGTGTATGGGAGTTATGGTTATGAGATAGTGGCCAGTGATTTGCAAAGTTGTGTTGACAACAGGAGTTGTATAGTGTGTGGATTCTCCATACTTGGTATAGTTTCATTCGGGAGCATTCACCATTGTTGCAGAGTTGGATTGTACATTCCATATAGGCCAGTGGGATGCGTTGATGGTATTTACTATGTTGGTAGTTTGATTTGTCCACTTTACTTGGGTTTTGATGTTCTAAGAGTTTGTGTCTCATGGGTTTCTAACTATGGAAGTTGTGACTTTGGAGTTTGGTTGAGCAATAATTTTCAGTTTGATTATGGATTCCTCTTGGTTATATTGCAGAGGATATTGCAAGAGCCTGTGTTAATTGAAAATAGTATAGTTCATGACTACATTTGGGATCCAAGTGGATCGATTGGTTTATTATTCAGCCATTGCTTGAGAACAAGCAATATTTGGAAGGGGAGGACTTGTCATGTCCCCTTTTCAAATAATATGAAATAATAATCTTTGCTAAGGCAGGCATGCCCAAAAAGGTGAAGTTTTGGAAAAAGGGGATAATCTTTGGAAGCTAATGAACTAATAAATGAATATTATTATTAAAATATATTTTATTAATCCCTCTTGGATGTGAGTTAGGGTTATTCCCTCTTTTAAGGGGTTTGGAGGCATTTTGGGCTCATTCCGAGAACTTGATTTTTGCTCATTTCTTTGTTATTCTTCAGAGGCAGCCAAACCTGTAGAGAAGGAGACCCAAGAACAAGATTTTGTAGGTTTATAGGAGGGCTAAGGATGGGAGTTTCAATCCATTCCATGTGCATGCTCATGCAAAGTTTGCCTTTGTGCTGAACAGTGCAGATTTGTGGTTTTTCGGGTGTGTTTTTGTAAGAGTTTGGTGTTTCCGGTTCAGTATTTCATATCAGTTTGGGTTTCTTCTTTATTTCACAATTTTAGATGTTAAAATAGAGCTGAATATATGTATTGGTACGTGGTTCAACTTCTGAGATAGTTTATTAGTGTTTTTGTGGTGTTTTCGAGCATTTTTGTGTTATTTTGGGAGCTCGATGAGCATAGTTTTTGTCCTATGTTTGTGAGGTGTTGTGTAGATGCTATATAGATCTGAAAATTTCATTTAGTAGGCTGTTATTCTGCTGAAATTTCTGTAAAAATTTTCATTTTCAGATTTATTAATAATATGTGAAGCTGTGAAGTTATTGGCACTATTTCTGGCATACCCGATTTGGGGTTTATTAAGAAATTTGGTGGATCTTTGTGATATTGGTTGTTTGATTTTGAAAATTTGATTAGAGGCTTGAAATATCATGTAAAATCAGAGAAAGGAACATTTCATATGGTGTTTGGAAATCAATAGTGCAAGAGGGTACCCGGTTGATCAAATATGCTACAAAAGTAAGTGCTTCGCCCAAATAGGATAATGGCATATGGGCTTCTATCAAAGAATCATGCACAACCTCCAATAAGTGAAATTTTTTTCTCTCAGCTACCCCATTCTGCTAAGGTGTATTGGAATAAGTAGTTTGATGAATAGTCCTATGTGCTTGCAGATACTACTAAAGTTCAGAACTCAAATATTCACCTCCATTGTCACTACGAACAACTTGAACTTGTGTATTGTACTGAGTATGAATCATGTTATAAAATTTTTGAAATAATAAGTTAAGATCACTTTTAGACTTCATTAAGCATACCCAAGTCATCCTAGTACAATCGTCAATAAAAGTAACAAACCAATGTGATCCACCCAAGGTAGTTACTTTGGACAAACCCCAAACATTAGAATGTATGATCATAAATGGAATTGGACTTTTATTCAAAGTTAATGGAAAAGAAGCATGATGGATTTTTGCAAGTTCACAAACTCCACACCGGAAGCTAGAAACATCAAATTTTCCAAATAAACTAGGCAATAATTTCTTTAGGTAACCAAAGGAAGCATGTCCTAGACGTTGATGCCATAACCAGATTTTAGATTTTTGCTTGTCCCCCTCATAGACATCCATCACTAGAGCTTGACACAACTTGTCTGAACTCTTTCACACCAAGTCCAAGTAATATAGCTTCCCCCACCTAACACCACAGCCAATCATTTGCCTCATTTGGATGTCCTTAAACACATAGAAATCAAGCCAAAAAATTACAACACAAAGTAAAGTAGTGGTGATTTGGGAAACTAAAAAAAAATTGTAATCTAAAGATAGAACCACTAAAATAGAATCTAGATACAATGTATCAGTGAGAGGTAAGGATCCTTCACTGATAATTGGGGCCGAAGAGCCATTCGTAGTGAAAAAAATAATTTGTGAGGACAGTTTAAGGGATGAGACATGTCTAGAATCAAATGTCATATGATTTATAGCACCATAATCAATTATTAATGCACTATTACAAACAAGTGTAGACATATTTAAAGTCTTATCACCATTACCTACTACTATTGCTAATGCTGAGATTTGTCTAGCAACATTATCCTTTGTCTTTGTTTCAACAAACAATCCACTGGAGGTCTTCTTGAAATTCTTCTTCCATGAATGCGGCTACAATCCCACCATTCAAGATACCCAACAAGTTCAAAATAGTGACTTTTGGTATGACTAGTTTTATTCCAATGGGTGCATTTTTAGGTGGATTTATCAGCACCATTAGTGATCTTAGGCAAGTTTTGAGGAGGCCCATTCTAATTAGATCAATTTCAAGTCATCATGGCTAAAGCTTCAATGTTTTCTAGTTCTCCAATCATTGTTGTGCATCAAAAAATTCACAATGGACCAATGCATAACATGCTTTTAATTCAAGAATAGGATCCTTTCTCAAAATTTCAACACAAACTTGTTTGAAGTCACCATCTAATCCAGCAAGAAAAATATACACCCTTTGTCACTGAACTAATTTTTGGTAAGATTCTACATTGTTCTCACTTTCCATGATCACTTTATCACGATGATCCAACTCACCAAAAATCTCAGTTAATTCTCCATAAAACACAAAGAGCGTTCTACCATTATGTTTGACTGAGAAATCTTGCTAATTCAAGACAAACACCTCAATTCATCTACTCTATCATAAAAAGCCTTAGAAAGAGCTTTCCAAATATCTCGAGCAGTGGGTAAGTGAATGTATCACTTCATAATTTCTTGAGACATGGATATCAACAGCCATCATTTGACCTTTTGATTATTTACATACCACTTATCATATCCATCATCCTTCTCGATAGGTGGCTATGAGTTACCATGAATGAAAGAGAGTTTCTCCTTCTTAGCAATATGCATCTCCATGATTTTAGACCATGAATCATAGTTTGTTTCATCGAGTGTAATCCTTGCCTTGAATGATGAACCTTTGGATTGAATAATAATGGGAGAAAATTTGCTCTCAAATACTTTTGAAAATAAATCAGCCATTGTTCAATAAAGGGTTACAAATGATTCAAGCTTCAAAGCTCTTATACCAAGTTGAAATTCAAAAATCAAGAAGAATATTTTTCATTCATGCATTTACATAAAATTGTATAGGTACATATATAGTTGTGTGCCAAATACATAAAGCTATAGGAAAGGAAACAACTATAGGAAAAAAAGGAAAGAATCAGTTCAAAGAATCAATTCAATATTAGAAACAATCCAATATAGCAACAAAATGTAGGATTGCAAGCAAGGAACACTAACTATTTCATAAAATGTTCCAAAGAAATGGGAGATTTTGGATAGAAAGGATTGTAAGTATCAAGGTTAAAGCCAATTCCTCATTGATACAAAGAGAAAACATGGAGAATCATAACCACTACTTTGAACTATTCAACCATGTCCCTTGTTGATGACAGGTTACTTTAGCAAATATGTGTGCAAGAAAGAAGTGTGGTGCTTGCTTGACAAAACCCTTCAAAGGAACATCCATTAAAATTATCTTTCAAGTTGTGAGAAATGGGAAGCATAGAAAAAGGAATTTAAATTATTTTTTAGAATGGCTCATTTAGATGGAATCTCATTATATCACGATGATGTGGAAGTTTTATGAATATAGATTATCAGCAAAGCTAAGGATATTTAAAGCAAACATAATTGGTGAGGTACAAAATATGAAGACATAATCAGTGTCAAGTTTGACCATATACCTACAAATTGTGTTGGATCTATGTTTATAAGTCTTAGAAACTTTCAAAGTAGATGAAAAGTGGAATTGTTAAGGATGCACATCAACTATATTTGATAGAATACCCAAGTATATAGAATGTGGTTGAAGTGTGTGTATGTCATTGAATATTAGGAAATATTTTGAAGAATATAAGAAAATGTAATTGACGGTGATAAAAAGGAGGCAATTCAGTAGAAAATCTATAGAAAATATTCACTCTAGAACAACATGATAGTACAGATAGCTAGCACAAGATTAGAAAATACCCAAATTAAAAATGGTATACAATATATTGTTGGGTAGATTATGAACATCAATGACGACCAACTAGTTCACATATGACATAAGTAGAAATAAAATGTTGGCCTAAAACATAGTAAATTACATATATATTATATTCAACATTAACATTAAGATGAAAAGACTATGGTTATTATCATAGAAAGGACTATCTTTATATAGATAGACGTCCACATATACCACAGAGTTAGGATGTTTGAGGATTATGGAATAGAGTATTTTATCTATCCAACTATTAATAATTCAAATTCAAAACATGAGAAACTCCTACTTCTTATGGATTTTTCATCTATGAAATCTTGTATTATTCTTAGTACACATTTGAAATGGTTGATGAATAAACCAATGAATTTTTAAAGCACAATGCAAGAACAAAGCCTCTTTCAACATGCCATAAAAGTAATTCTAGATAATTAACTACCAAAGAACTTATAAAATCACATATTCAATCATGTAATATAAAAATTTGTAGAAGCTAGCTTAACAACTATACCTTTTATTAGTAATGGAAGAAACACTTTATTTTTTAGTGAATCCTGGGCTACTAGTGTCGCATTCCAAGAGATGACTGTTAACCAAGACTTATAGAATTGGATGTAATCTATTATAGTATCAAAGTACAAAAATACCTTTCTTGGAGGAATGCAAAGGTTCTTTGGATTGACCTAGAAAACCTATGGTTGAGATAAAGGGAGGTAAAGGGAGTTAAGGAGAATTGTTGGCATTAGAAGGGAGGAAGTGTGAACTCTTAAAACTTGGCTTCCTAGTGAATTATTGGCATTAGAAGGGAGGGAGTGTGCTCTATAAAAAGCCAATTTCCTAGCTCTTCTCTATTAAACATTATGTAGGAAGAAAAATGGATTTGGAAACATAACAATAATGGTCTCTTCTCAGTCAAGTCTACTTACTCTATGATAGAACTAGTGGGAGAAGATTCTAATTTGTGGAAAGAAGTTTGGGTGGCTAACCTTTCCCCAAAAATTAACTGCTTCTGTTGGGTAGTTGCTCATGAGAAAATCATAACTTTAGATAATCTCAACAAAAGAGGTTTCAACTTTGCTAATAGATGTGTTTTATGTGAGAATGTCACTGAAACTATCGACCATTTATTTATTCAATGTTCCTTTATTAGAGATATATGGAGCTTTGTGTTGTAGGAAACAAGAATTAATATAGTGATGATGAGATCGATCAATCTTCTTATACCATAATGCAGCAAAGCTTCTAAAGTCCACGCTATCCTTCACAACCTATGGCCTCTTATTCCCCCCATTATTGCCTAGTCTATATGGAAGGAAAGAAACAATAGAATCTTCAAAGAAGAGAAAAAGAAAATGCCTCCTATTTTCTATATTAGTAAAAGAACTATCAGGGAGAGAAACAATAATTGTCTACTTCCCTAAAGGGTTGTTCTATCCTACACTGATAAGAATAAAAAAAAATTGGAATGTCACACAAAGCTTGGTCAATTTAAACTAGAACAATATTTGGAAAATAAAGTAGTATAAAAGGATTCTTCCTTACGAAAATTGGATAATGCAACATGGATGGTTGTTATAAAAGAAATTTGGGCATATCGGAAGAAGGTGGTATCATAAGAAACAATAATGGTCTTCTTCTCATGGGATATTCTATGAATATTAGAGTTAACTCTAACAATTTTATTAAGGGAGTTGCTATGTGGTATGGAGTTAAACTCTTGCAAGACTATGGAGCTAAAAATATAGAATTGGAAGGAGACTCAAAACTTATAACTAATATCATTCTTAATAAAAATAAGTGCTGATGGTGCATTTAGAGTCTTATGGATGATTGTAAAAGACATCTCTAGTCCTTCCAAAATGTTATAATAAGACATACCTTAAGAGAAGGAAATATAGCTCCTGATTTTATGGCTAATTGGGGGCTTCTTATCTAAAATTGGGGACAAGTTTCTGATATTGAATGTCATGAGGAGTTAAAGATTATAGTATTAAATGATCAAAGACACACCCAATTCTAGAAAGAGAATGAATGGAAAAGATTACTCTTTTTCCATAAATATCAATGTTAAGAACGAAAAAATATTTGGTGTCTTTAGTCAATTTTGTAATTTCTCAAAGAAGTGGAATTTAGTTAGAAGGATGAATAAAGTGTTGAGTGAGAAACTTGGTCGAATTTTTTTTTTCTAAATAACATATTTTAAATTAAAAATTAATCCTAAATTTAGCGGAGATACCTTTTGCATTTTAATCATGAAACTTTTGTGGAAAAAATCTATAATAAGGAAGACTATGACACATGATATTGTAATAATTTTGAAATCTAAGGAGACTTCGATGAATCATTGAAAGTAAAACACATATTTATGGAATGGGGGATGTGGCTTAATACATCATAATGACCCTTGTCATTTGAAAGGTCTAAAAGTTATCATTTTTTATGTCAAGGATTTCTCAATTAATGTGGTAAAAAGTTAAATTTTGTACCACTTCTCATTTTTCTCTTTACCTTTATACTTTCTACTAAGTTTCCAAATTCTTGGTACAATGATGAGGTGCCATAGGCAGTGTTAAGTTTATTGTGACTCTCCAACTAATTAGCGAGGTGATGAGATTGAGATGCAAAGGGGATAAGGTGGAGAGGAAAGGGATAGGAAATTATAGAAAATTCAAGAACAAGTTTTTTGAAGGTATTGAATAGCCGGTTATAATTAAGTCTAGTAATTGGTATCATCATACTTCTCTCCCTTGCCCTTTGCAATTGTTTCCCTTTGGGTTATGCATTATTTTACTTTAGAAAGACAGTTTGCCACTTATCATGGCTACCACTTCCCACTCTCAAACATGTTAAGACATGTTGAAAAGATAAACATTGCTTTCATTTTTTTTTCGTCTTTAGCCAATAGTATAAAAATGGGGATAATCAACTCATTCACAAAGATTTGATTTTCATCCTCTATCACCATGTGTTTTCCCATCATCTAGGTTTAGGTAAGTGTCTTATTGATAAAGAGAGCTCTCTAGAAACTCTTGGAAACTCTATGGTTATTGAAGAAATTAAGTCAGATAATGAACCAGAAACCCCTCTTCTTGAGCTTGGAGAATCAGTTAATCCCAAGAAAGAATCTAAAAAACCTAAGGGTAAAACCAAAACACTTGAAGAATCCTTTATGTTGGAAAACCCAACTAAATGGAAAATGCCACCAAATCAAACCTTGCTAGTACCCCTATGAAAAGTAAAATCCTTAGAGAAGTTATTGAGGTGGATAAATAGGATTCTAAGGATTCCAATAGGGAAGCTTTGGAGACAAGAATTTGAAAACTCAAATTTACCATATTGAGGCCAGCTTTAGTGAAAGGAGGTCAGAGAGATTGAGTTTTGAAAAGGGCAAGAATTACAAGGAAAAAAGTAGAGAGGAAACCCAAGATAAAAATGAAGAGGATGCTTATTATACTAGGATCAAAGAAACACCTAAGTAAGATGAGAATAGTACTACTGAGCAAGAATGCAAAGCCAATGCTGATGGAAAAGACTCAAATGAGGTTGAGAAGGATTCCTCGAAAGCTTGTATTGAGGTTGTTTTAGGGCATGATGTTGAGATCCCCAATGCTGATAACCCTACTGAAGAACAAATTAAAACCCTGGAGATTATTTCTACTAATGAGGAAGGAAAGGTTGAAAGATAAAAAATGACCTAGAAGACTAGATTAAGGCCCTTAATGAAAAGGTGGTGTCTTTGAACAACACATTTGATAATAAAATCACTTGCGTTGAAATGGGTGTGCTCATCTCCACTTTATGCAAGGTCCAAAAAGAGACAAGGTTAGAATTTAGAAGAATAATGTTCAAGTAGAAATGAAAAGTGCAAAGGATGTTCACAATTGGGCTGAAGATCTTAGGTACATAATCAAGGAATGGGAGAATATAAATTGAAGGCCTAGCTTTCTAGGCCTTGGGCTTCCTTTTCTCTTTTTCTTTTAATGTTTTGTTTGTTCTCTTTAGCTTTGGTGTGGGTTATTGTGCTCCTGCTTATAATTTTGGGACATAGTTTTAATATTGCTAAGTTTAAACTAAATTATGTTAATCTTTAGTACTCTAAGACTCAGTTACTTTTTGTGATTATCAAAAAAAAATTGGCTTATTAGTTAGAATCTAGAATTAGTAGTTATTACTATAGTTTTTTATTAAGTTTTGTTTGGTAGTGAATCTCTAACAATTTGTGTTAGTGATGGTCTTTTATGTAGCTTGGTTGTAATAGCCTAACGCATAAATGTTCTCTAGTTCTACAGGTTCAAGACTGCCTTCCCACCTCCTTTAATAAAAAACAACTATAAATAAAAATCATTTTTTAATTGAATGATTTTTGGAAGATCTTTTAAAGGAATTTGAGAGAAAATGTCTACCATGTTGAGATACATCTTGCGGGCTTGTAAAATATTATTACATCTTGAGATACTATCAAAGTTGTTCAAATTAAACATAATCTTTAAAGGATTTGATGAACCCAATACAATGGTTGAAGTTTAAAATATGGAAAAATTTTGACAAGTCAATGATGAACAATATTTCTCATGCTTCTTGTTATTATTATTTAATAAGAACTGGAAAAAATTTGACAAGTCAAACTCAAGTATTAAGTTTAATTTATTGTTTTTTTTTTGTTAGTTAAGTTGGTCTAATTGATTTATTTATGAATCTTATTGAAAACATTAAATGTTGGCAAATAAATTTATTTATTTTTTTGTTTATAATTGGTTGCAAAAAATATTTGAAAATCAAAATGAAAAAAGTAGTATTTAAAATATATAAAATAAAATAAGATAATTGCAACGGCTAATAAAGACACACTATTCATAGAAAATGAAGTGAAAACATAAGCCTCTGCTACATAGGTGGAACTAACAATAAGTGTGTCGGGTTTTATTTTCATCTATTAAATAAAACAGAATTTGAAGAAAGTATAAACAAGTATCATGTATTTGAAAAAAATATGAATTGTAAACGATAAATTGTATTAAAAAATGGTGTAATGAATATTTAATTCTATTTGAGTATATCAAAGTGTGTGTATGTGTGTGTATATACACACACTTTTCTGACTCCTCTAATTAAAAAAATGAAAAATAGATAGTCAACTAGACGAGGAGGATATGAGAATTCATCTTCATAATGCAACCATAGTGCTCCAGCTCCTGGCAAATAAATAGATGGCATGGGTACTGGATTTTGTCTTCTCAGCTCAGCAATCTCTGTCCCAGATCGAGGGCGGTGTGCCCGATTGCAAGCACTTGTATAGAGTTAAGCAAGACAAAGCATTATATATTTTTGTATATGTTTCTTAGCATGCTCGAATCATTCTTATTATTTTTATTATTAAGATGATGATATTGGTATTGAAAAAAGTTAGGAGCGGCTGCGACTGATCACCCCGCCATTAAGATCCATATAAACATAAGCGCGGAGTTTCATGTCAGCATAGAATACCCATCCACCACTGAAGATACCTTGAAATTGATTGAGAAAGCAAAACCCTAAGAAATTGATCACTACTCATCATACAAAGCGATCAGCAACGAGAACGAGAAGCCCAAATGGAAAACAATAGTCTTAGATCTGGAGAACACCCTTGTTTATTCAAGCTCCACAGTCATCTCCCAATATGACTACACAATCTCCCTGAGAGGCCATCAGGAGCACTCAGCCCCAAGTACAATCACATACTACGTACAGAAGAGGCCCGCAATAGACCTTCTGATGGCAGAACTGGTGAGAATCAACTACGAGATAATAATACTCACCTCGGCCACCAAAGAATACGTAGAAGCCATTCTCGACAAGCTACAAATCGACATTATTCACAAAGCCAACATAGACATCCGCCTCTACAGAGACTCCTGCCTCCTCTCTAACAAAGACGGCTACGTCAAAGACATCACAGTCCTCAAAAGAGACCTCAAAAATGTCATAATTGTGGACGATAATCCAGCGAGCTATAAACTTCACCCGGAAAATGCCTTCCCCGTGAAACCATTTTCCGGGGACTTAAACGATCGAGAGCTGTGCCGGGTAAGAGACCTCTCCATCATTGCGGCGCTGTCGTGCGATGTGAGAGAGACCATCAAAATATATCTGGCCATAGGTGTGTTGGAATAACATTAATAATTCTTTTTACTTGCACAATGTTTTGCATTTAGTTTTCTAGTTAGTTTTTTCCTTCATCCTTAATAATTAGGGTTTCATTTATCTCTCGAATTAATAGACTAACTTAAATTTATATCTGGTAATATCTTGAATTAATTTATATGTATTCAAATGTGTATTTCTTGTAGGTGATTGTCACAATTTGGAGTATGAGTTTTTACGGGGATGCCAACGTGGATTGCATGCAATAGCACCGCAAAAGAAGATTATTGTTTTGGAGCTGATGAACACTTTGGTAAAGAGAAGCAAGGAGTTTATGAAGCATGATTTCACTATTCTGGAGAGCTTTGAACGACTTATGTAAGGAAGAGGCCTGGTTTGGACAATCTTTTGGCCGAGCTGGAGCAAAACTATGAGATTGTTCTCTATACTCGTTATACTCGGGAACATGCACATCCTATTCTTGATAAGCTGGACATTGGTTTTCATCTCAACTGCAGACTTTACAGAGACTCTTGCCAAGATTATTGGCTATGTAAGGATATTGGTGTTCTGAAAAGGATTTAAACATGGAATATGCAAGTGTGAAGAATGTTGTGATTGTGGACTGTGATGCTTCTGCATTTAAACATCATCCTTATAATGGGTTTCTAGTAACTCCATTGGAGGAGGATGATAGTTTGGATACAGAGCTATGTAAGCTGAAGGGGTTCTATAAGTGGGCTTATCTATATGATGATGTCAGAGAAGCCATTGCTAACTTCAAAAGGAACGGCAGGAGGCCTATGTCCTATTTTCGTTAGGGTTGAGTTTGAATGTGTGTTTGTGAACTCTAGGTTTTCATTAGGGTCGTGTTTCCCTTTGTTATTAGTTATTACGAGGTTTGCAATTAGCTTATCTATATTGCAATTATACCATCCATCGCAAAACCTGCTAAATAATCTATCTGTTTTGTGACTTTAATGAAAGGAGGAAGGAAGCACAGATCTTCTCCGACTTACTGATTGAAAAATATTTTTATATTAATATATTTTATAAAGCTTTGTTATTTCCCATATAAACAAATTGAATAATATTAATTTCGAGTTATTTAACAATTAATTTATTGTTTTAAAAAATAAAATATATATATATATATATATATATAGCATTTTAATAAATTCAATAGTACTTTAAATATATAGTTATTTGATATTTAATATCAAATAATTAAGTGGAGAGGCTTTCTACAATGGCAACATTCATCAATATAAACTTTTTCTATTTTAAAAAAAATTGATATTCATATAAGTGTCATATATTTTTATAATTATTTTTACATGTGTTCATTGCAAATGTAACTGATGAATGCAATCAAAATGTAATAACAAAGATTAAAGAGTCACCTGTTGCAAACAATAACCCCCATGTTTTAAGAATCTTTATTAATATTTAATGAGAATGGAGGAGAGTGGATGGAGTAGTAGATTAAGTTTATTCATAACCAATGCCTCTAAAAAAGATGATTGGAGAGTATTATTCAGCTCTACAACAGATTTCATTGCATATTTTGGATAGAGATATCCTTCTCAAGGCACCTATTGTCATAAATTATCTCAGTACAACTATGCCTAAGAAGGATATCTTCTCGAGGCACCTATTGTCATAAATTATCTCAGTACAGCAACGCTGAGAAGGATATCTGTCAGTTTATTTTATATATATATGCTAGTTTAAATAACACCTTAAAGAACTAGAGTATATTTATAGGAAGAAAATAAGAAATATCAAAATAATAATTTATATTTATTGAAATTTATAAATATTATTTGAAATTGTTCATTTAAATTATAGCTTAAGTGTAAATAAACCGTGTTTGTTTATTATAATTTGAAATATGTATGATTAATAGATTTTACTCTAGAAAATTATGACAAACAATTGAATGATATTTGTTTTGATTTAGGTCAAATTTTTTTGATAAATGAAAATGGTCTAGAATTTCTAGTCACTTGGAACCTATTTTCCTTTGAATTTATTTAATAAGTGGTATTCATAAATAGCTTGGATATTATTAAAATAGATTAGGTCAAGATTAGAAGGGCCATTATGGGACAAGATTATAAGCACATAGTCGAGGATGTGTGGATGGTATTGCATATTATCATTAATAAGAGAAGATTAGAAGTAAATAGGGCTATATTATACAAGAAATAATAGTTATAAATTAATTTTGAAATTCTAGGTATCATAGCCTTACAATTCAACATAATTTATTCACTTTTTTCTCTCTTTACTCTTCTATAAAATTTTTCTCTCTTCTTTCTCCCCTTTACTTACATATTATCTCATATAGCTATTAAAGGAGGATAGGATTCACGATATTATACCTACTTAAAAGAAGTACTTATTTCCTAGCCTATTTAGATGAAAATCTATAAGGATTCATCAATGATGATTTTATGTCTCTTTCAAGGGAAATACTTTTATAATGTCAAATCTATGAGATCTATGGGATGAAGCTCTATTAGCCTACAAAAGTGGTTCCCACTTTTTATCCATAAAGTAAAATTGGCACTTAATTATTTGTTTTCATTCTTTACACCTTCAAACAAACTGGAGGCTTCATTTAAAGTTTCCCAAGGAATTTATTTGAAGATGCTTATGTGAATGTTTGAATGAACCCCCCTGAGTCGATTATTTTGTGAATTATGGTAATGAGGGTCACTTTCACAAAAATTTTTTAAAAAAACCTAGCTAAGATACATTTAGAGGAAATGAAAAGTTACCTATGATCAAGGGTAATGATAAGAAGTGATTACTACCCATGTATATAAGAAGATCCCATGAAAATATGATAGTTTCTTAATATTAAAAAGGGAAAGGAAGAGGGTAAATGATGAAAAATAAGATTATTGTGTTTATAGTAGGGATAATAAACACACACACACACACACATAAAATTCTTAATATTAAAAAGGGAAAACAAGAGGGGAAATGATGAAAAATAAGATTATTGTGTTTATAGTGGGGATAATAAACACAATACACACAAATAAATGCAATAATCTTATTTATTATCCTTGTTAAATAAATGCAATAATCCCTAATATCCCTAATAAATATAATAAAAATGTTTAATATCCAAAATAAATGTAATAAAATATTTTAATGTCCCTAATAAATTAGAAAAAAAATGTTTAATATCCCTAATAAATGCAATGATCTTATTTATTATCGTTGGTAAAGTATGAAATATTATACAATTTTTGAAATAAGGTAATTGTCGCCTTTGTAAGATCCTCTAGCTCAGTAACCATTGGTGATAGCTATACTTTTTGGATAGAAATAGGCTATCCAACCATTTGCATCACACTTTGATCTAATTTTTTTTTTTATCTCTCTATCAACTTTCCCTGTGTGTCAATATCCGGTGCATTCACCTTCTCCACAAGTAATGCTAAATGATCTACCATTGGTGCTTTTTCATCCAAAGTTAATTTGCAAGAGAATATCCTTAACATCTATCACCATGTGTTTGTTATTTAATTCTTTTCATAGTTTATCTTGTTTATCTTTCCTTGTACACAATTTACTATATTCCTTCAAAGCTTTAGGATCTAACTTGAGGGGTCATAATAAGGAATTACAATTAGCTCATCTAAATTTACACCATATATTCATATCTTTTTCTTCGTGGCCTTATCCTTATAAGTTTTTGAGCTTGTGCTCAAGAATAATTTTGGTGGAATAGGAGACTTATGCTCCTGATTTGTCTTTGTTGGCTCATTCTTCTTCTTATTCTCTAAATTGTTCTTCTACTTCTCATGGGATTCTTTCTGAGTGTTATTCTTGGGTGGCACTTGAGGTTGTTCCTTAGTTGTCTTACCTTTTTCTTGCTTCTTTAATCCCTCATGTTGAGGTCTTTGAGCATTTAACCTTTTACTTGTTCCAACAAAAGAAGTATCTTCAATATTTGCATTGTTATCTCCTTCGTTTTATATCGTTCCACCATTTCCTTTGGTAGGTCACTTGATCCCTTTATTTTCTCCCTTTTTTATTGCTAAGTATTAGTGTTGTCTACATCCATATGAATGTTAGTGGGTAAATAATTGAAAGAATCATTTCCATTCATATTTATAATTGGTGTTTCAATTGGTGTTGTAGTAGCTTGATACTCTTGGACTTGTTTAATAATAGGTGAATAGCCAAGTATATATACATCGTGGTTGACTTAGGAAATAGTTGATCATCAAGATTTTTTTTGGTAGTAGCCATAACACATTGATCATCACTTACTTCTTCATCTATATCTTTTACTATCAAGTCTACAATTAACACATTTTCTTCTATACCTTTTACCAGTGTTGGTATATCATCAATAATAACATTTTGTATACATGTATTTTCATACTCATCTTCTTATTATCCATTTCAAATTTTGATGTCAGCTCAATGTTTGACACATGAATTGTCTCATCAGTGTACTTTATGTTTAAAATTTTCTTCCACATCTTGATGTCATCTTCATCATTTTCATGAAGTCTTCTAGTTAACACCTTTAATGCTCTTTTCTTGTCCATAAAGCTGCCCTAATATTTTTGCATTATCTCATTCATTTCTGGTACTAACAAGTCTGGTATAGTGACTACAAGAGTACTCTCTCTCATTGTTCTCTCAATTTTCAACACATATCTTTATTTTTGTAATAATTTGGTTATAGAAATCTTTAGCAATTATGTTAGAAAATTCAATAGGCATGTACTTAGATTTATACATCATATCAATAATATATTCTTCAAGCTTAAGTTTATCTACATCACTTAATGTGTGATACTTAAAATGTCTAGAAGTATAGCTAAACCTCTAGTTGCTCTTATTGAATATGTAATCTCATTAACTGTATTGGGCTTCTTACTTTCTGCCCCTCTAAATTGGCTTATGTCATCTAACTCAATTTTATCACTATCTTCGTTAAGAATTAGCTTTCTTCTCCTCTTTGTCTATTTGTGAGTGGATGATTAACTATCGTTTCTCTTTTAATAGGTTTTAGCTTGAGATTGTACAGGTTTGGTGATGTTTACAACTCGTTTCTTGACATATGGGGTGGAAAGTGTAGTAGCTCTAATCCTCGAACAAGTAGCTTTAAGATTCTAAGGTGTGGCAATTTGTTTACTATTTTCTTTTCTTAGCCTTTGGTTTTTCAATATCAACTTCTTCTTCTTCTTTAGCTTCATCACCCCTTTCTCCATCATTGCTCTTGGTTGTAACTTCAGCCAACTATCCTATATCCTCTTCTCCGTTGAAATTACCTTCAACTGTATCAATCAATTTTCTTTGATTTTCTAATGAACTTGGGTCCAACAATATCCATCTTAATTCTTATTACATGATAAAGCTAAAATGAGGGTTTTCCTTAAACCCATTTGGTTACATGTTTTGGAAACCTTGTCTCACAATGTTAAGAAACAAGAGAGGAAATAATTTTTGGAAGTGCAAAGTGTAACCTTTACCCTCCCAAGTGACATCTTGACTTCTAAGGCCAAAGATTTCAATTCCACTTAAATCAAAGGAGGAAGGAAGGAAAAATCTTCTCCAGTTTACTAATTGAAAAGCATTTTTATATTAATATATTTTATATAGCTTTTACATTTATCATATAAGCAAATTGAACAATAATAATTTAGAGTTATTTTTATTTAATAATTAAGGTATAATTTTAAAGTTAAAAATACATATGTATAAATACATAAATTTATTATGATATTTATTATATAAATAATACATTTATACTTAAACTTAGTACTTTAATATCTATATGGTTGGTTATACTCTTTTAAATTAAATTATATGTGAAGTTTATTAATTGTATAAGTTGTAAATATTAAATTATAAATGTAGATGACTCAAAAATATAAAATAAACAAAATTTTATTTAGACATTGTAGTAACAAATCTTTTTCCTTCACATTAAAAATTATTAAAAGAAAGTACTAGTAAAATATTAAAACAAATATATAAAAATAGACTTGAATTTAAATGTTTGTACTATAGATATATTTTATAAATATTTTAAAATAATAAAAATATGATAATAAAAATATAAATAAGTAAAAAGTAATAATGATTTAAATAAATTTAAATTTATAAACATAGTTTTGTGTTATTATTGAATTAAAATTTAGCTTTATTTGTAAATTAATATTGTTTGCTTATTATTGATCTTAGATGGGTTTTGATAAGTGAGTATCAACACACTTAAGTTATTTACTTAGTTCATGTCAAACAAATAACATATGTTGAGAAAAACATAGACCATGCCGAGTCATAGTGAGTACCGAGCCAGTCATGTGCCGAGTCACTCAAGTGTCAAGCAGATAGTATATGTTGAGTGATACAAGAGCTAAGTAAACATTGGATGTCGAGCAATGTAAGTGTTGAGTCACAACAAAAAGATTAATGCATGTCGTACATCAAAGACTTCAGATGCTGAGTGACACAGTCTTGACATATTTTCTTTTTAATGGCACAAATAACTATGTAAACCATTTTTGAGCTTACTTAAGATTGAATTTTGATATTTTGGAGATAAGGATGAATCTCTAGTTGGACTCCCTGTGCAATTACATGTAGCCAATCAAAAAATGGCAAGGATTAAGTGGCAAAATAGATGAATCTCAGTTGTAGATTCATACCTAACCCTAAGTCACTAAGTCTTCTTAAGTAGGACAAAACCCTAAACTCTCTATGTGTGTAAGGAATAGAATGAGCTAAGAAAGAAGTTTGCATGTGAAATAGGTCATTCATGGTGGCTTAGAAGTTATGAAGTGATATTGAATTGCAAAATCAGTTAGAGCATAATAGAGGCTAGAGAAGAGTATACAACATAGAGACATTTGATCAAGAAGGATCAAGAAGAGAAGTGCTTAGAGGTGACATATTATCAGGCAAGCAAGTGTTGACTGTAGGATCAAAGCTAAGATATTCCAACAGGCAATTTCAATCAAAATCTCTTAACATAGTAGTCCTAATAGGATATATGAAATCCTTTAATAGGGTGTTTACTTAGTTGTAAGTTAAATTCCTTTAACAAGGCACACTTCTAACAGGGTGTTGAAATCCTCTAACAAGATGAGACCTAATAGTCTTTTTAAGCCTTTAATAGGGCAGACCTTTTATAGGGTAGATTCATGACTCATGATCAAAAAATTGTTACCTTAATTGGATACACTTTATTACTGTAGTAGTGAAGATTTGTGGGTGTCATCCCCACCTCAGTTTTACCTTCTCACTTGGAGGGTTTCTAGGTAATCATATCTGGTGTTATGTGTGTGAATGCTTACATGTTTACATGATTTAGATGTATATGCTTTGCATGTTATTTCAGTTTACTCATTGAATGTATGAGATGAATGTGTGGTGAAAGTTTTATGGGTTCAAGGTTAAACCACTAATTCACATCCCCCCGTCTCTTAGAAGTTTGCCATTCCTATTGTAATTCCAACAGCCTATATATTATTATTCTAATTTAAAGTATATACGATTAATAGATTTAATTATGAAAAATTATGAGAGATAATTGGTTTTTTATTTTTTCATTTAAATTGAAGTTTATTTTTATTTTGCCAATAGTGGCATGTTGTGATGGTTAAGTTGTTGAGTTTCTATCCTTGCCATCAAGGTTCAAATATAATGGGTGTAGTGCCTGCCCTCGTTCACATCTTTTCTGGACATTTTTGTTGATATTATCAGAGTATGTTAGACTAGTTTTATGTTGATGGATTAGTAAGTATTGTTTTGAGACTATCAGACATTATGTTATGGATTCAGTGGTTATATGATGAGATCATTTAGACTTTACATTTCATGTATGCATGATGACCATTACATTGCTTTCAGTTATTGTTGATGATTATTTAGAAGGTTTATTATCTCATGTGTTTTATTATGGATACTTACCCCATACTTGTATGTGTACGGTGTGTGTGTTTTCATATTGTATGGCATTTCTGATATGGTTAAGGGAGGGAGTCGTAGTCACCTGCTTAGTTAGGATCTATATGATGCACTACTTCCTGCTATTGTCTGTTTAGCTTAGCATTATATATATTGTATGTACATGCATGGTTTTTATGCAGGTTGCAAGTACCGGGTATCGACTTCCTTTAATTTTCTAGGATGAGCATACCCTATTATACTATTTCAATGATAAGAGAAGGCAGATAAATTTTCAAGTCCAAATGCCAAACCCTTAAGCCAATTGTCCTAGTGATGTAGGACACGTATCTAGATATTTTACCCACCGAATGTGTCGGATGACATAATTCGTCATTTTTAACCCTTTAGACTGATTTTTTGTGAATTGCTCTATGATGGGTTTTCATATTTTATCTTGGAAGTTTATGGTGAATTTTCTATTAAATTAAGTCTTAATAAATAGATTTAATTAATAAATTAATTATTTGAGAAAATTAATATAAAATATCATGATATTTGATATTTTGATTATAATTAATTAAATGAGAATTAATCGAGGAAAAAGAATTAAATAAAAGAAAATTAAAAATTAAAATTAAAAATAATAATAAAATAATAATAAAGTAATAAATAAATAATAATAATAAAAGTTATAAAAAATAAAATGAAAGTTATAAAGATTTAAATAGAAGTTATATAAAAAGTAAATTGGAGTTATAAGCTTGCATGGGAGTTAACACACCCTTTTCATTTCTCATATGTCAACAACACGTGGGTTAGTGCATCAATTAAATACATGGTGTCTACAACCCTATGACTTATCTAGAAGGTTGGTAAAGACACATGCTTAGTTGGTAACACCTTCTAGCTGTTTCTAGAGGCATTCTAGATGTTTCCTGAGAGCTCTTTATATTCAGGCATTCCTAGAAGCTTAGACACAACGTGGAGAGAATTTGGAGCATTGGAGGACTCAAGAATTCTGAAGAAGGGAGGAGCTTGCTTTGCAGGTTTTCTGAGGAATAACGAATTAGCATCAGAATCCAGGTAGATTCTTGTGATTTTACTTATGCTATTTTCGCATCTTGTATTCCCCGTCTTCTTCATGTCTTCCATATTCGATTTTATATTTCATTTTTTATAAAATGCAACAATTATATATATATATATATATATATATATGTAAGTATGTAAATATGTTAATTAATAAATTTAAATTATTATTATTTGATAAATGATATATAATAAAGGTTCATCTTTTATAACGATGATTTATTTTATAATATTATAATTTAACTATTAAGATTAATTGTTCTAAATTATTAAATAAAGAATATGAAATTTAATTGATAGTTTGGTGGGGGATGTTTTCAAACAAAGATTATAGTTGGAAGATGGATTTTAAGGAAAAAAATTATTCATCCAAATTAATACATGTGTTAGGAAAACTGTACAAAATGTTCCTCCATTTATTCTCCAAACTTGGAAACATAAACTGAGATCTCTACATTTATATTCAAGTTTGAAAATTTAGCAAAAACCAAAACATGTGTTTTCATTGTGTATTCTTTATGCTATTGTTTTGGGTTTTGGGTTGACTAGTGTTGACCATTTATAGGACGTCTACCAGAGGCTTGGGGGTTATGTGATTGTGATATCATGATGATGTTTTAAACTCAATCTTTATAAACCCAACCATGGTTATGTGATGGAATTCTCTATGCATTGGTTGTAATTACTGATTGTTATAGTTGAGATTCTTATGTATGAGACACTTGACTTAACCATTTTTGGTCATCGATCAGTTATCCTTGGTTATTTTGGAGTCTTCGATCAGTATGATTGAGATATATTTTTGTTATTGAGAACCAATGGATACTTTTTATTATCAATGAAACTTCAGTTGCCAATAGAGAACTATTGTGATCTTGATTTTCTATGGATGCTTGCTCATGGAGATTTGATGCTTTTATGCATATTTGATGGTTTTGTTATGGATTATCTTTTGTGATTTTGAGATTTATGATTCCATGAGCTTAGGGTAGGATATCTACATGTAGTGTTGCGAAGTGGCTTGCAATGGGGGCCAGGGCCCTAAGAGGCTACCAGGGTAACTCATTGTAAGTTGGATTAATAAGTGATAACATTCACACCTAATACTAACTGAATGAACCTAAAAAGATAAGAGTTTTGGTTCTCACCCATGCCTTGAGTGCTTGTATAGGCTAGGATGGGAGTAGTGAGAATGCATGGTTGTGACCTTGCATTCCATAGTATGCCTTGTCAGTATGAGAGGATACTAGTGGCCGCATGAGATCAGTATGGACCCGTGGATTTTAGCTAACTGACAGGGTAACTTGTACGTGTTAAATGTGATGACACTTTCCCACTTGCATAGTAGGTTCCTACATGTCATTGTGTGCCTTTGGGATTAGATGTCAGTTTTTTGATTGGAACCTTTGAGTTAGTATACTTATAGGATTCCTGGACTTATAGAGATCTATGCTATGTGTTTTGGATAGCCTGTTTTGGACTTGAGATTATCTCCTCAGCATGGTGGGAGTGGACCACTTAGGTACCACACGGTTGGTGGTAGTGTTTTTCCACTCTTATCATTTGAGATTCATTGAGACATTGTGGATGATGCATTCTTCATGATGGTGGATATGTATCCTTTCATTGATGATTAGCATATGTTAGATGATGTTATCTTATGTTTATATTTGCATGTTAGATTACTTTCTGCATGTGATATAGTATATGTTAGGAGTGACATTCCTACTATGTTAATACCGATGATCTCTTCGGTGATTTGGAATGTTACTCATGGAGGGATGGCTAGGGCCCATGATGGTCTAATGATGCTATTAATGGTTGAGGGGAACCATGCACTTAGTTTATTATGTTTAATCTTTATGATGGATGTATATATATCTTCTATGATGATTTATCATGTGTATCATGTGATTATCTTTACTTTTATGTATCATAGATTAGAATAGGATGATGTACCTTATTCTACATATGGATACTCTTTTAAGCTTTTCATACCCTATGATACGTACAGTGGATGATTGAGAATTTGGAAATGTAATGTATAAACATTGGACTTAACATTATTATTTCATGTGGGTGTTGTACTAGATGGATTCATGTATGTTAGTTGTTTTAGATGTAATTCAACATTAAGGGATCCTTAAAGAATGTAATCAGTTGTGTATGTTATGTTTACTTTTAGATGGACAATGCTATTGCTTTTGTTATGGTGTATAAGTTATTTGTGGTATTTACTTTGATGTTAAAAAAAAAAATGTTACCAAAATTAGTGAAATTCTAGGTTAATTATTTGGATCCCTTGGTGGGGCATTACAATGGGGATGAGGTCACCTCTTTTTGGCCTCACTAGATCATAGCTCTAGGTCAAAGCATTTACCCCTCTTTAAAAATAAAAAATCAAAGTTTATTTTATACATGAAAATGGTCTAAAAACTATAGTCACTTAGAACTTTATATATATATATATAGAATAAGTGATCTTGATAGTTGATTTACATATTATGAAAATAGATTAATGTGTGGAGAATCTTACAAATTATCAATAATGAGAGAATATTAAAAGTATATAGTAGTGCATTATTAGTCAAAAATATTATAATTTGTTGTTTTGAAATGACTGGATGTGTTATTTTTAAAGTGGTGTCACTTTGTTTTTTATTATGCTAGGTACAATATCCTCATGGTTTAAGGTAATTTATTCACTTTTGTCTCTTGTTAATATTACATGGTTTTTTCTTTTCTTTATTCTCCCTATACTACATAGTATCTCATATAGTTATTTAAGAAGGATAAGGAGCACACTCTATTATAGCTAGTTTTAATAGATACGTATTTCATAACCTAGTTAGATAACAAGATTTGCACCCCAAGTTAGAGTCCCTACCTTGAGTAGGAGCAAGGTGTTATCATTTGGCTAGCATTGCACATAGTAGTGATTGAAATTAGAGGAATTGTTTCCAAGATTACAAAAGGAAAGAAATGTGATGAATTAGGACAAGAAAATCTATCCAAAAAGGACACATATGGGATTTTGTTTTAGCTCAATGTGGTGCTATAATAAATAGAGGTGCATCAATGTATCATATTTTCTAATAATCTCTTAAATAGGGTGTGCATGGTGTGCACCATTTAGTATGATGAGAGACTATATTTTACTGATGCATCAACCTTACTTTATATTTACTATTAGTGTGTTTAACATTATTTCATAAGTGTATACCATTTATTTGTTACCCTCAAATATAAATTGTAGCTAAGAAAATATAATGCATGGCAGTGGCAACTTGCCTAATCCATTAAATCATTAGTATCTTCCTCATTGTTTCCTAAACATATAGTTTTGGCAATGCCTCTTCACTCTATAACCTTATTTTCTACTCCCACACTTTTAAAAAAATAGCGTAGATAAAATCCCATTGAAAGGGAAGGATTGATGTGGTTGTTTGAATAATTAAAAATAATTAAAAATATATTGTCCCAATATTTTTTTCTCCTAACTCCTTTTTTCTGAGTATATCCCTATATATATATATATATATTCTTCCATGTTCCTTGGTGTGTTTAAAAAGAAAATTTCTGATCTTTCTTCATTAACCTTTTGTCTTGATGCTGCTGAATAATCCAATATAATTTGTTTAAAAGCTTTGATTTCTTCCTTTGTACTACTTCCTGGGAAGAATGGTATCATTTGCAAACTGCTGATGGGTAATGTCTGGAACATTCTTAGTGACAATAATGTCTTTAATTAATCCTACACCTTGTGCCTTTTGAATAGCTCTAACAAATATTTCTTCCTTAATTATAAAAATAAAAGGTGACATGGGGTCTCCTTGTTGAATACCCCTTGAAATCTTGAAGAAGACTTTAGGAGTACCATTAATAAGTAGTGAGATTTTTGGAGTAGATATACAGTTATAAATTATATTTATCCATTGTTTGGAAAATCCAAACTTTTCTAGGCATTTACATAAAAACCTCCAATTTACTACATCATATGCTTTTTCTTTATCTAACTTCATAAACATATAGGCTTCTTTTTTTTTAACCGTTGAATGTATAGTTTCCTAAATGATGGATATTCCATCGAGAATTGATCTACCAAATACAAACTTAATTTGTTCTTCTTAGATTATTTTTGGAAGCAAAGTTTTAATCCTATTTGCTATTGCTTTAGAATAAATTTTATATGTTGTATTCCATAATGCTATGGGGCAAAAATCTATTGGTGACTTTACTGTAGCTTTTTTTGGTATTAATGCTAGAAAGGTATGATTAATTTCAGTTAAGATTGATCCCCCATTTCTAGTTGCTTCTATTGCTTTCCATAATATTTGTGCTAAGATTTTCCAACATTTTTGAAAGAAAAAATCTTGGAAACTATCAGGCCCTAGAGATTTATCTAGGCTAAGATTAAAACGAGCTAATTTGATTTCTTCTTTTGTGAAAGGTTTACTGAGCTCCTTGTTGTCAAATTTTGTGATAACTTTAGGTATATTATTTAGCATAATTTTTTGTTTAGTTGAATTAGATGAGTCATAATTGTTTAATAGATTCTCATAATATGTGACAAAAGTTTGAGCAATTTCTGTTGGATTATTAATAGTACTACCATTATTATCTTTAATTTGAGTAATAGTTTTAAAAGCTTTGTTGTGTATTGTAAGATTGTGAAAGAATTTTATGTTTCTAACCATTTTTCTCTTGAATTTTGTCTCCAAAAGACTTCTTCTTTTGCTAAAATATCTTCTTATATGATTAGTAGTTATTTTTCTTTAATGTATTTTTCATTGTCCATGCCATTTTTAATGATTTCATTATTTAACTTTTTAAGATCTTCTTCATTATTCAATTTTTCCTAGAATATATTATTGAAATGTGTTTTATTCTCTTTTTGTATGTTTTCTTTGAGCATTTTGAATTTTGATACAAAATAATACATCTTTGATCCTATAAACTTCCCTTCATCCCACCATTGTTTAATATTCTCCATGAATGTTTTATCTAAGAACCACATCTTTTCACATTTTAAAGGATTCCTATTAGGTTTTATAGGTTTTGTTAATTCAATTTTAACAAGATAATGATTTGATCATGTAATATGTTGAATTGAGGCGGTGATTTTGAAATCCACTTCTGTTAGTTCTCCTTTGAAAAAGAATCTGTCCAATTTTTCTACAATATAATTTAAGTCTTTTCTTTATTATTCCATGTGAATACTCTATTACTAGTTGGTATTTCTATCAATTTATTAACTCGGATCCATTTTCTAAATTCTACTATATTTCTTGTTAAAATCTCAAAACCTCCAAATTTTTCTTTGAGGTCAAGTATGGCATTAAAGTCACCACCTATGATCATGTTTGTTGTAGGATATAGTTCAATAAAGGAAAATATATCATTCCAAACTTTTCATTTGTCTAAATTTTGTATTGAGCCATAAACATTAATTAGAATGAATTAGAGATTATGCTTAATGCTTGAAACCATACTCCCCATCGAGTTGTTTTTCGATACTATATTTTTAATGTTTGTTGTCCTAGTATTCCAAATGATTCCCATTGCACCTTGTTGATCTCAAATTGGTTTTGACAATTGAGTGTTAACACACCTAAGAAATTTTCTAGGTTGAAGCTAAGTATAATATAGATGTTGAGTTACAATATGTGCCAAGCCAGAAATTCAACAAGTGTCTAGTCATTCAGATGCCAAGTAGATAGATAGTGTTGACTGAGTTTCAACTGTCAAGTGACTAATAGATGCTAAGCTAGTGTATGTGCCGAGTAAACTATAGGTGCCAAGAAAGATAGAATTTCTATGTGTCAAGCATCAATAATCAGTAAGTGTCAACCAACACAGAATCAACATAAGAGTTTGTGCCCTCACAAACTAAGATGCAAATTGTTTCTAAGCCGACATATGATGAATCTCAGAGGATTAAAAGATAAGATCAAATCTATTTGATTCCCTATAAAATCAACATGCAACCAGTCAAAAAATGGAAAGAATTGAGTGGGAAAGATGGATGAATCTCAATCATAGATTCATACCTAACCCTAAGTCATGAAACCTTTTTAAGGAGGTTGAAACCCCATAATCCAAAAATGTATGAGAGAGTATGAGAGAAGAGAATGCATGCAAGGATAGAATACTAGAAAAGTTTGAAGAAAGTTAAAGGGGTGAAATGACTTAGAAGAAGAACAACATTGTAGTATCAGTTAAAAGAACAGAGTATGAGCACTTTGTATAGAATCATATCAGATCAAAGAGGATCATATCATAATAGACTAAACATCGATATAATATCAGCAATTGAAGATTGTAAGTTATCAAGTGAACACATTCTACTATGTTTTCTAGCCATTGTATTAGGAGAATGAAAATCCTATGAAGATAGGTTGGTTTAATGGCCATTTTGTAAATCTTTTAACAAGGTGACATTCCAAGTGAGTGTTTGTAAAATTCTTTAGACAAGTACACCAGTAACAAGGTGTTGGAGCCTTTAACAAGGCAGGCCTCTCATAGGGTAGACCATTGATGATGGTCAAAATTTGTAACCTTGACAAGTTACATATTGTTACAGTGATAAGTTGTGGGTGTCATCCCCACCCCAATTTTACCTTCTCATTTTGGAGGGTTTCTGGGTGATCAAATATTGCGTTGCTTATTTTCATGCATGCCTTTACTTTCATGTTAATTAGAAATGTTTCATGCATGTATTGATTTCAGTTAAAATTTTTATGGGTAAAAGTTTGGTACTTCTAATTAACCACCCCCCCCCCCCCCCCCAAGAAGCATTCTTCCCACTTGTAAATTCCAACAGGTGGTATCAGAGCTAAGTTCTTACAAGGAGAAGCCTTACAGCTTGAAGAAAATATCCAGCAATGGAGGTCAAAAAATTTGGGAAGACTATAGAGAATCAGGAGATTGAAATACATCTCATTCTACATTCTCTAGAAGAAGCTAGAGAAGAATTGAGGAAATCCCTAAAGAGAAGGAAAGAAATCACCATAGCTGAAAATGATACATAGTATAAGGAGATTGACACTACAAAAGTATTTGTCAATAGAGATTCTAAGGATTTTGATGTAGCAATTACAAACCTAATGGAGAAGAATAGAGCTCAAAAAGAAGAGATCAGAATTCTAAACACTGAACAAGAATCACAAGCGATGATGCTTTATGAAGTGACTGAATAGAAGAAGTGAGCTATTGAAGATAAAGATATGATAGAAGATTACAAGAGAAACCTTGCCAACATGCTACAGGAAAATTCAATTGAGCTTGCAAGAATTTCCAATATGTAGCTAGACATCCTAAGCCAAATGATGAATGCCCATCATGAGCTAAATGTCAAGGACGTTGAGATCTCCACACTAAAGATGCAAAATGAACAACTGCAAAATGACTTGAGAAGAGAGAAGAAAAATTTAGAGAGTTTCAACAAACCTAATGAAGCTATCAAATACTTTGAATAGCTACTAAAATCACCAAGATCCAGTAATGACACTTTAGGACTTTGATACACCAGCACTGAAAAAGGAGAGTTGTCAAAAACTACAGAAGAAAGAAGTGACAAAGGTAAGAACACAAAACCTAATTGTCATTTTTGTGGTAAAAAGGGACATACCTCTAATGTGTATAGAAGCAAGAATTCCAATCAGCATGACAAACCTAAAAACATGGGACATTGTCACAAGTTCAATAAGAAAGGTCATGAGGCATATGATTGTAGAACTAAAATCATCAAGACACCAAGATTTGAAGGTCACTGCTACAATTGCAAGAAGTATGGACATAGAGCCTTTGAATGTAGATCTAAGCCTATATGGACACCAAAACAACCAGCAAAGACAAACAGTCATGGACATCACTACAATTGGGACTACAACTCTAGGAAAAGTTGTCACTACTATCAAGAATATGGACACATTCCTGAGAACTACATAAGAACACACTTTAGTGGCAATTACAATAGGTGGTTGAGTCAAATCACTTGTTTTAGCTGCCTAAAGATTGGACCCAACTCTAAGTTCAACAAAGGAAAAGGAAAAGTTGATATTGAACAAATCGGAGGAGAAATGAATAGAACATGGAAAAGAAAAGATGGAAGCATCACATCCAATGGAGGGATCACTCCACCTAAAAGGTCAAGTGGTCACATTTTATCCAACTAAGCAAAAGAAGGTATGAGGGACTAATATTTAAATGTTATATCATACATTAGTTCCAAGACTAAACCAGTACTAAAAAGGATAGATCAGCATGAATAAAGATGCAAAGTTAAATCTTCAATATTTTCACATTGTTGTCGAGTAAGGAAAGTTTACTTCAGATGCCGAGTAAAATCCTAGTATATGCCAAGTTGTCTGTCAAATTCAGTAGAAGCCGAGTTAGTAGTGGATGTCAAGTGAAGGAAAATTCCTATTGAAGCTAAGTAAGGAAAACTCCAGTGTATGTCGAGTGAAATGGAATTGCATAAGGAGCCGAGTGGACAGTTGTATATGCACTAAGCATTAAATGCTATGAAATGAAAGGTATAAGGTTGAGTTTTCAATCATTTCTCATCATCACAAACATAGAGCAAGAGCAAGAAGAGCATAGAAACAATTTCCAAGAAGAGATTGAAGCTTTTGCTAAGATTCCAACCAAGATTTAGCATCATTTCATCAATTTAAGGTATTTACACTAGTATCGAGCTACGTAGTTAAGCAATTTTTATGTCTTGAACTGCTAGTTTTCAAAAATTCCATCTAGATTTAGGAAACCCTAGGAAAAGGAGTTGTTTGATGTTCAATTGGTCAATAATAAAGTTAAACAACTAGATTTTAGACCAATTCCCAAAGTTGCATACAAAAATGAACCTACCAGAGCTTTATCTATTATTCCACCTAAAGTTGTGATGGTGCAAGATGTTAGAAGGTGTTATAACTATAAAATAGGTGCAATTGGTGACATGGAGATTCAACAAGCATATGAAAAACTTTGTGAGAACAGGGTATTGAAGAAAGAGTTTCAGATTGTTGAAAGGAAGGGCTTAACCCATGCCCTAGATTAGCCTATTATATTCAGAACTGAATGGATAAGAATTGTGTTAAGTAGAATCCATGATGGAAGCTTATGGTTGGAAGATGGACCCATTAAACTATCTAAAAGAATTATACATAGAGTAATCGAGTACCCAACCCTAGAATGGCCAAAGACCCTAAGGAGTGATTCTAAAGAAGCCATGGAGAAGAACACTAGGGAAAAGTGGAACAAGAGAGGGATGACTATTGACATCATCAAAGATCCTCTTGTAGAATTTTTTGTTAGCACCATATCTCATAAATTCTACCTGTCAAGCTGACTCAATAGTGTACCTTGTATTGTAGCTGATGTGGGATACAAAATTGTTAAGAAAGTTCATACTTATGATCTAGCTGAACTACAACTACAATAGATTATGGAAAATTTGGGAGCAGTAAGGAGGTCCAAGGGTGCCCAATGCAAATTTGGATCAATTTGATATGTTTATTTTTCTATGTTCAGAATGAATTCCCCTCTTTTGGAAAGGTAAGCTAGAAAAAAAATAGGCCAATAGCAGTACACATGAATGAATAAATAGATCAAATGGGGGCAAATTTTGAAACTATAATAACCAGCTACTTCAAAGACTTTAAGAAGTCAATGAAACAGAGACTCAAGATACCTGTCTCTCTTGTTGAACAACATATTAATGACATTTGTCTCTTAGTTGACATTGATTTCACATACATCCAAGTAGCAGTACCAAGGGTGAGATGGCTAAGGCCAGTTGGATATGAAATCAATATTGATGAGGCATCTATAGAAATCACAACATTTCTTGCAAAAGAAATTGACAAAAGTGTAAAACCTTTTGGCACTTTTGATGTTTTGAAGTCCAAAGTTGAAATGGAATTGAGAATTACTTCAACCCTAAGGAAAAATGATAGATTGGTGAAAAAGCTTAAGGCTAGATTTGGTGAAGGCGCATCAAAAGGTGAGGAGGATGATGAAGAGGAAGATGAGGGTGAAGAAGAGCAGGAACAAGGGCCACTTTCTTTGACTCAAGGTATGGGAGAAGATGCAGAAGAGGTAGAAGGTGTCGAGGAGGAAGAGCAAGTCAAGGAAGCACCTACCAAGCCTAAGCTGAAGAAGAGAAAATCTCAAAAATAGATTGTAGCTCATCCCAAAGGCAAGAAGATAGCCAATCCTAGCCTAGAAAAGCCTACCACAAGGGCCAGTACAAGAGCTACAACAAAGGAGGCTAAGGAGCAAGAAAAGAAGAAGGTTGTTGAGCAAGCAGGTCCAGCCAAGAAGAAGCTGAGAAGAAAATATTTTGCACCCCTCGAATTAGATGAAGAAAGAATAGAATCTAATGACAACAGCCAATTCAAAGTGGTAAGTCACACAACTAAGCCTGATTTAGAAAACATATGTGATAATATTAAGGATAATGTAGACTTTTCAATTTAAAAAGTATTGATTTTAATAAGTTGAATAGAGAGGAATAGAACATGGTTGAAGAGTCAGTCTACACCATGATGGAAAATTTCAAGAACACTCCACTTGAACTTGACAATTCAATGCCTAAGGAGTTATATTCCATTGTAGAAAATAAATGGCATTATTTCCTTAATATGAAAAAGAAATAAGAGAGTCAACATTGGCTCGAGTAATGCCTGAACTCAGTAAAGGGAAAATTAGCATATAAAATAGGAAACATGGGAGCAAATTTGCACCCAAATATAGAGCATTCAATATTCTACAAAATAAAATTGAGGATATTGTGAAGAAGTCCACTCTAATGTGGAAGTTAATCTATGGCCTCACAATTGTGAAAGAAGGAGAGGCAGATCCATTTGAGGGAAGAAATAATGGAGATGAAGAAGACAATGATAAGGAAGAAGAAGGTGGAAAGGATAAGGTAGATGTTATAGTGGAGAAGCAGACACAAAAAGATGAAATGGCAACTACTAAACAGTAGCAAATAGAACAGAGTGTGCAAGACATACAATTGCCACCACCAAGTTCTCCACATGTAACTCCCACACCTACAGTTACAGTAATCGTTCAAGATGTTCTTGACAATTCTAGTCAGAACATAAATCTACTAACTATAGAAGATCTTAAAAGAATCCCTCACTAGACTACCCTACGAGCATAGTTGTGTACAAATCCAGTCTTGGTGAGTATGGAAGAATTGCAAAAGGTTGCAACTGAATTCACAAGGGATAAGGTGAATCCACAAGAACCACCTTCTCATATCCCAGCAAATACAAGTGGACAACCCTAAGAGAAAGTTTCACAAGATACATCAGCTAAGGCTTACTCCATAGTTATAGTCTCTACAACTGTCGTGGAGCCAGTAAAGGATCAAACAGGACAAATGGATACCTCTATCTCTACAGAACAAGAACAAGGTGCACCCCCACAAATCACAATAATTGATAAGGAAAATTTTGAAGAGGACAAGGAAATTCCTCAAGGGAAGGAACAAGAGGCAATACAAACATTAATAAATTTTCCTACAACAGGGACTCCAACTGGAACATCACAAAAACTTAGCACTAAAGCAATACCACTTTAAATTTTAGCATCAAGCTCGAGCTCTACAAAGGTTGCAAGGGTACTTCACTATGAAGACCCTACTCTAGATGAAGAAATAGTCATTCCTAAGTATGACTGTGCAACCATGAACATAGATCAGATAAATGAAGTACAAGAGGCACTAGAAAAGAAAAAGAAATAGGAGATATTTAGAAATGAGTATAAACAAAGGAAAAAATTAATTGAGATCAAAGACATCTTTCTAGATGCATTTAGCTTACAGGTACCTAGTGAAACCAAGCCTATTATTGAACACCTATCCATTATAGTGGACGAGGTACAGAATGAAGACCTTAATACTAATGCAAAACTATTAGAATGGTTTGAAAAGAGGTTTCAAAAAAAGCTAAATGAAAGAATATCAAGTGAAATAGCACTATCATAGGTGGAGTTGGCAAAGAAGATTGAAAAGGTAAAGGCAGTACTTGAGAATATATTCTCATTGCACTCAAAATTGTGTGACCCATCAATTTTCACAGAATAAACCAGCCAGTGGATAATGAGCTTGGAAAGGAATTTAAATATATCAAGCATGCAACTACCCAAGGATCTAGCTCAAAGTGAGAAGCATTTTCAAACTATGCTTCATACTTAGAAGGAACTAGTTGTGCTAACAATAGATGAGGAAAATACTAAGGCCAAGTTAATACAAATACAATTTTCCATAACTCCACACATGGAAATTTTGCAAAAAGAACTGGCCTATTCTGAAAATGTGTTAAAGAAAGACCCCAATATTTCTACATTATAAGGCCTAGTTCACCTTCCAGCAGAGTTAGCCATCAAACTTAAATTACTAAAAATTCTACTAGACAACTGGGATGCTGCTCTCAAGATAGTAATGGAGGTAAATACATATTTATTGGCTTTTATATTTAGTTAATGTATAGATCCCTTTGACATAAGTATCAAAAAATGGGGAGATAAAATTTTTGGGAGACAGATTTTGGGGGAGAGAAATAGAAAAGCCAAAAGGAAATAATAATGGCAAGGGAAGATGTGTGAAATGGGGAGTTTAGAATAGAGTAGATAGAACAAGGAAGATAGAGAAAGAATGACAAGGAAAGGTAGAGATAAAGAGTATCAGAATTAGTGAGACAAATCTAGCATGAGAAGTTTTGGAGATAGAAAAGGCACATCAACTCAGAGGGAGTTATAAATTTTGAGGTATCTTCAAAAAAATTTGAACAATTTTTGAAGTTTTGTATATATGTCAAATAGATGTAAATTATACTCAAAAATATTAGATTCATCATGTATAGTTAAGTGCTTTTGACACTCATGTCAAAGGGGGAGATTTTTGATCTTAGATTGGTTTTGACAATTGACTGTCAACACGCTTAAGAAATTTTCTAAGTTCATGCTGAGTATAATATAGATATCGAGTTACAATATGTGTTGAGCTAGAATTTAACAAGTGCCTAGTCATTCAGATGTCAAGCAGATAGACAGTGTCAAGCAATTTTCAACTATCAAGTGACTAATAGATGTCGAGCTAGTGTATGTGTTGAGTAAACTATAGGTGTCGAGATAGACAAAATTTCTATGTGTCAAGCATCAATAATCAATAAGTGCCAAGTAACATAGAATCAGCATAAGAGTTTGTGTCATCACAAACTAAGATGTAAACCATTTCTAAGCTGACATATGATGAATCTAGAAGGATTAAAAGATAAGATCAAATCTATTTGATTCCCTATAAAATCAACATGTAGCCAATAAGAAAAATGGAAAGAATTGAGCAGGAAAGATGGATGAATATCAATTGTAGATTCATACCTAAATCTAAGTCATGAAACCTTTTTAAGGATGTCGAAACCCCATAATCCAAAAATATATGAGAGAGTATGTAAGAAGAGAATGGATGCAAGGATAAAATACTAGTGAAGTTTGAAGAAACTGAAAGGGGCAAAATGACTTAGAAGAAGGATAGCATTGCAGTATCAGTTAACAGAACAGAGTATCAACACTTCATACAAAATCATATCAGATCAAAGAGGATCATATCATAATGGACTAAACATTGATATGAAATCAACAATTGAAGATTGTAAGTTATCAGGTCAACACATTCTACAATACTTTCTAGCCATTGTATTAGGAGAATGAAAATCCTGTGAAGAAAGGTTGGTTTAATAGCCATTTTGTAAATCCTTTAATACGGTGACATTCCAAAATTGATTTTTTGTAAAATCCTTTAGACAGATACACCATTAACAGGTGTTGGAGCCTTTAATAGGGGAGGCTTCTCACATGGCAGGCCATTGATGATGGTCAAACTTTGTAATCTTGACAAGTTACATATTGTTGCAGTGATAAGTTGTGGGTGTCATCCCCACCCCAATTTTACCTTCTCATTTTGGAGGGTATCTAGGTGATCAAATATTGTGTTGTCTATTTCCATGCATGCCTTTACTTTCATGTTAATTAGAAATGTTCATGCATGTATTGATTTTAGTTAGAAAAATTATGGGTTAAAAGTTTGGTACTTTTGATTCATTCCCCCCCACTCTGAAAAGTATTTTTCCCACTTGTAAATTCCTACACACCTAATGCTACTTTTGATTCCTTCATTTCTACATTCCATCTACCTAGTCTTTTTCCTAGTTTTTCCCCTTCTTCTTTGTTAAGCTCGGTTTCTTGTATCATTATTATATCTTATTCAAACAGTGTTAGGTTATGTTTTTACATAACTTTCTAGTGTTATCATAAGGGCTCTCATCAAATATTTCATTAATAGAACTGGAACTCTTTGTCCCATTAGGGTTTTACACAGAAAAATCAAGCTCAAGAACTTATTTATTGGAAAATCTCATACATTGTAGCTTATAACCTTAAAATCATAATGTTCACAAAAGGAGATATAAATGATGATACACATAGAGGACATTAATAAATAAATATTTATGTATTCTAAGTGCAAAATAGTAAAAATTGGATGCACCCTAAAATGGTCGCCTAGACTATGGGCCCCCATTATTTAATTTATCAGATTTCTTGAATCAATGGTTTGCAATATTTTATTTAATCAATTTCCTTGATCAAATTCAATTTTTTTTTATTTTTAAGGATGATCATTTTATCCTAAGTCTTATTTAATTAAAAGAAAATCTCCCTCTTAATTAAATAAAATAAGTCCCCATTTAATTAAAAGAAAACCTCTCTTTTAATTAAATAATTCATCCACATTTAATTAATTAAGAGAAAAATCCCCCTTTTAATTTAATTAAATATTTCCTATTTAATTAAAAGAACTTGCTCCCTTTTAATTAAATAAAAATCCCACTTAAATATCTCTTTTTGATGAAAAAGGAAATAAAACAAATAAAAAATTAAATAAATCTGTTTTTTGTTTTCTCTACAGTTAATGTGGGAGTTATTTTTCTCCTCTTTCCACTTTCTTCTCCATTTAATTATTTTTCTATTTTCTCATTGGTGGATCTTTATTTCATAGAGATCATTGTTTCTCCACCCTTGATTAAATCTTTTTTTCCTCTTAATCTTGATCATCCAATCTTCTTTATAAGGGAGAACCCTCTCCTCATTTTGGACATTCATTATTATGCTATTGTTATGTTGTAAGTTTGGAGAGCAATTTTTGAAGAAGCAGTTTGAATACTAAATCTTTTTGTGGAGAACTTCTACCTTCTTGTCTTATTCTCTCTTGCATGAATGGCTTCCATCATGAGTTTTCATCCTTGCATTTTCATATTAACTTAGATCCATATTTGTTTTTGTATTGCATTTGTTATTAAATTTCCCTTCTTGCATTGTTTTGCATTGTTATCATTTAGATTAGTTTTCATCTCCATTTGCATGCATATTGGATCCTTGAATCCCTTGTTTCATGGTGTACTTGCATTGTAATGCCCCGCCAAGGGATCCAAAGAATTAACCTAGAATTTCACTAAGTTTGGTAACATTTTTATTTTTTTACATTAAAGTAAATACCACATATAACTTATGCATAATAATGGAAGCAATAGCAATGTCCATCTAAAGTAAACATAACATACATAACAAATTGCATTCTTTAAGATCCCTTAACATTGAATTACATCCAAGTCAACTAACATTAATGAATCCATCTAATACAACATCCACATGAAATAATAATAATAAGTCCAATGTTTATACATTATATTTCAAATGCTCAATCATCCACTATACATGTCACAGGGTATGAAAAGCTTAAAAGAATATACATATGTAGAATAAGTTACATTATCCTATTCTAATCCATGATACATTAAAATAAAGATAATCACATGATACATCATCATAGAAGACATAAACATCTATCATAAAGATCAAACATAATAAACTAAGTGCACAGTTCCTCCCAACCATTAATAGCATCATTAGACCATCATGGATCCTAGCCATCCCTCCGTGCATAACATTCCAAATTACCAAATATATCATCAATATTAACATAGTAGGAATGTCACTCCTAACATATACTATATCATATGCAAAAAGTAATCTAACATGCAAATAAAAGCTTAAGATAACATCATCTAACATATCCTAATCATCAATGAAAAGATGCATATCCACCATCATGAAGGATGCATCAGCCATGATGTCTCAATAAATCTCAAATGATAAGAGTGGAAAATACACTACCACCTGACTGCATGGTACCTAAGTGGTCCACTCCCACTGTGCTGAGGAGATATTCTCAAGTCCCAAACAGGCTATCCAAAACACATAGCACAAATCTCTATAAGTCTAGGAATCCTAAAAGTATACTAACTCAAATGTTCCAAACACAAAATCGACATCTAATCCTAGAGGCACACAATGACATATAGGAACCTACTATGAAAGCGGGAAAGTGTCATTGCATTTATCACATACAAGTTACCCTGGCAGTTAGCTAAACTCCACGGGTCCATACTGATCTCATGCTCCCACTAGTATCCTCTCATACTGACAAGACATACTATGGAATGCAAGGTCGCAACCATGCGTTCTCTCTACTCCCATCCTAGTCTATACAAGCACTCAAGGCATGGGCAAGAACCAAAACTCTTATCTTTTTAGGTTCATTCAGTTAGTATTAGATGTGAATGTTATCACTTATTAATCCAACTTACAATGAGTTACCCTAGCAGCCTCTTAGGGCCCTGGCCCCCATTGCAAGCCACTTCCCGACACTACATGCAGATATCCTACCCTAAGCTCATGGAATCATAAATCTGAAAATCAAAAAAGATAATCCATAATAAAATCATCAAATATGCACAAAAGTATCAAATCTCCATGAGCAAACATCCATAGAAAATCATGAACACAACAGTTCTCTATTGGCAACTAAAGTTTCACTGATAATCAAAAAGTATCCAATGGTTCTCGATAACCAAAACATATCTCAATCATACTAATCAAAGACTCCAAAAATGGTTGAGTCAAGCATGTCACAACATGAATTCATCAAGAATAAATCCACATATTAGTCCCATCATGGTGACTAGAAAATAACCAAGGACAATTGATCAATGACCAAAAATGGTTAAGTCAAGTGTCTCATACATAAAAATTTCAACTATAACAATCAGTAATTATAACCAATACATAGAGCATTCCATCATATATCCATGGTTGGGTTTATAAAGATCGAGATTAAAACATCATCATGACATCACAATCACATAATCCCCAAGCCTCTGGTAGACGTCCTATAACTGGTCAACACTAGTCAACCCAAAACCCAAAACAATAGCATAAAGAATACACAATGCAAACACATGCTTGAGTTTTGCTAAGTTTACAAACTTGAATTTAAATGTAAAGGTCTCAGTTTATATTTTCCAATTTAAATATCAAGTGGAGAAATTTCATGTTTTACCTAACCCATGTGTTTAATTGACTGATAATGGTTTTTCCCTCTAACTCTTAGAATCGAATTTTCTAATGTTCTAAATGTCTTTTATATACACATTTTGATGATAATGACCCCATCATTTTCAAAATAATATTTGAAATTCTTTTCATATTCATCTTTCCAAATTAAAAGATTAAATTGAACCTATATTGCTCAACATTATAGAATAATTTGTTATTAAAGAATTACTCTTTAAATTCCAATCATCTATAATTATATTAATTATTTATTATTAATAACGTATATACATATATATACTTATATATATATATACATATACATATATAATTATTAACTTACAAAATGAATTATATAAAAATTGAATCAATATAACATTTGTCAACACACGGCAAGTTTAATAACCGCCGATACAACAATACATACATACACAGACACAGACACACACACACACACGCACACACACACACACACACACACACACACACACACACACACACACACATAAAACTTGTGGATCACAAGATACACTGCGGTCGCAGGTACTCTGCAGTACCACAGTCTGCATAGACGTTGCCATCGGCGGGGGTGGGAAAATATGTTCCCCCTGCCCATTCAAATTTATTATTATTTTTTACATATTGCATTTTATTAAAAAATGCTTCACTCCAATGTAAATCGCGATGCATTCATTTGCTCACTGGGAAATATATGTCATTCAACTTTTAATTAAATATATATGTATATATACATATGTATGTATATATATATATATATATATATATATATATATATATATATATATATATATATATATATATATATATATATATATATATATATATATATATATATATATAGATATATATATATATATAAGTATATATGTATATATATATACACATACAAATTTTAATCAAATATCACAACATATAGACACACACACACACACACAGATATATATATATATATATATATATATATATATATATATATATATATATATATATATATATATATATATATATATATATATGTATGTATGTATTCAGATTTAAAAATATAAACATATTTATACATAATATATAAATTTCAATTCTCAAAATTTTCCTATAAACCTTTGATCTCAAAATTTACTCCATAGTTTATCTAATGGCTTGGCTACAATTTAATTCCCAGCCCCGTGTTCTTTTTAGATCTATGCATATAAGATTCTCAAATAAATTTAAGTACCCATATTGAGAATGCATACAATAAAAAAATAGGAAAATCCTCAAAAGACATATGAAAGACACGAAGAAGATAGGGAATGCAAGATGTGGAAATAGCATAAGTAAAATCACAAGAATCTACCCGGATTCTAATGCTAATTAACTCTTCGTCAAAAAACCCACAGAGCAGGCTCCCTTCTTTAGAGTTCTCAAATCCTCCAATGCTCCAATTTCTCTCCAAACGCTATCCCTAAGCTTATAGGAATGCCTGAATATAAAGAGCTCTCAAGAAACATCTAGAATTCTTCTAGAAATAGCTAGAAGGTGTCACGAACTAAGCATGGGTCTTTTCCAACCTTCTAGATGAGCCATAGGGTTGTAGACACCATGTGCTTAATTGATGCACTAACCCCAGTATTGTTGACACATGAGAAATGAAAAGGGTGCGTTAACTCCCATGCAAGCTTATAACTCCAATTTACTTTTTATATAATTTCTATTTAAATATTTATAACTTTCATTTTAATTTTTATAACTTTTATTATTATTATTTATTTATTACTTTATTATTATTTTATTATTATTATTAATTTTAATTTCTAATTTTCTTTTATTTAATTCTTTTTCCCCAATTAATTCTCATTTAATTAGTTATAATCAAAATATCAAAGACCATGATATTTTATATTAATTTTCTTCAAATAATTAATTTATTAATTAAATATATTTATTAAGACTTAATTAATAAAAAATTCACCATAGACCTCCAAGACAAAATATGAAAAACCCATCATAGAGCAATTCACACAAAATAAGTCTAAAGGGTTAAAAATTATGAATTATGTCATCCGACACATTCGGTGGGTAAAATATCCAGATACTTGTCCTACCTCACTAGGACAAATGGATTAAAGGTATGGGATTTAGACTTGAGAATTTATCTCCCTTCTCTTATCATTGAGATGGTGTAATAGGGTACGCTCATCTGGGCAATTCAGGGAAGTCGATACCTGGTACCTGAAACTTGCAGAGAAATCATGCATGTACATACAATATATATAATTCTAAGCTAAAAATACAATGGCAAGAAGTGGTGCATCGTGTAGATCCTGACTAAATAGGTATCTACAACTCCCTTCATTAACCATATCAGAAACGACATACAATAAGAAAAAACACGCACACTATACACATGCAAGTATGGGGTAAGTATCAATAATAAAACACATGAGATAATAAACCATCTAACTAATCATCAACAATAACTAAAAGCAATGTAATGATCATCATGCATACATGAAATGTAAAGTCTAAATGATCTCATCATAACCACTGAATCCATAACATAATGTCTAATAGTCTCAAAACAAAACCACTAATCCATCAACATAAAACTAGTCTATCATAGAATAATAATAATAGCAACAATATGTCTAGAAAAGGTGTGAATGAGGGCAGGCACTACACGCATTGGCGTAAACTAGGTCAAGCTGAGGGCCTCCATTACAAACCCCTGCACTCCATGAATAGAGAGCTATGAGCCACCATTCGAGACCTCATTTTTTAACAATCTTGAATATAATGACTCATAGAAGTATGCCCACATTTTAGGCATACAAAAATAACTATTAAATATTAGAAAAATGCTCCTTTATAGTTGGAAATCTTGATAACTAAATATACTTAAAGTAAAATTTAAAAAATAAACAAATGAATTCTATACATCTATAAATACTTGTTTTCTATAGTAGAAAAATTAGTTGTGGTTGCTATGCTAGAAAAGGCACACAAAAGTTCAACTGGTCACGATGAGTGGAGTCACATTGGTTGATGTTTTGGAGTGCACATAAATTGTGAATATTTGTTTTTAAAATAAAGAAAAACCCTCTAGTATAATAGATGTATTATAGATGTGTTATAAAACATGAGTATGAATTTTTTTTCTGATGTATTAAAAAGAGAAGACTTGTAAAAATAGAGGATAGAAAATAAAATCCTTATGAAAGCTAACAGTATAACATGACAAAAAAGAAGGCTTTCTACCTATTATAATCAAATTAGATTCTAGAAAATTCACCATGTTGAAGCTCTTTTCCTTGGCATTGAGACAATAGCTCATGTATAGGTCACACATCATGGCTCTTTCTTTGGCTTTTGCAAGCCAAAAAAAAAAACATAAACGACAAGTCTAGAACTCCACTTAATGAAGAATTTTACTAAAAATTATATCACTTTTTTTAGGAAAAAAATCCTATTCTTTGCAACCTTCTTTGATAGTCTACAAGATAGGGTTGTTTTGAAGACAATTCAAGGTTTCACAATCAAAGTGTGGTGGGAACTATGAAATGTTGATTAAAGGGAGATAGACATTGGATTGGAATGAGCAAGTCATGATGAATATTTGAGAGACCACGGGAAAAATAAATGAAAAATGTTAGAATCAAACATCAAAGCTAAAGAAAAATTTGGTATTTAGTATAGTTTGCACAATCCACTCAAGGAAAGTTTGAATTAATATGTTTCGAACATTTTTTGTTCGCAAATCATAAAGGAATTTTCTTTTAGAATTCTGCTAATTATAAGGAGTGTTGATTTTGGTGAAGGTGAATAAAAATCAAAAGAGGATATACAAAGAAAATTTTTGATGGGAGTGTTTCTAGAGAATTTCAAAGAGTACAACTGCTAAGTACAAAGTTGTATGCTACTCTCTTAAGATAGATGGAAAAATTGAGGTTTGAAAGTTGCCTAATTACTTGCTTGAAGTTAAAAATTTAATTACAAATTTTTTAGTGAGTTGTTAGGTGAAAAGTGAATCAATTTAAAACTCAATATGTTTCCAGTATTTTACAAACACATGTGAGTCTACCTGTTAAAGAAGTTATTTTTTACAAACAATTTTGAGTATCCTTACTAAAGGAGTTTTTTATCTACATGCAAAGTGGGATTGATAATGTCTAGTCCTACTCCATTACCAGTATGAGGTCCAACCCCATCAACAATTTCAAAATTGTTCTTTATTAAATTGGGATTTTTCCACTTGTCATGCATGCATGTGAAATGTGGACACATTGACAAGGTACATGTTAGAACAAATTGTTCTATATTAAATTGGCGTTTTCCCACTTTTCATAGATGCATCTGAAATGTGAACACATTGACAAGGCACATGTCATTTTCTATTACCAATAGTTTTCATAGCTCTCAAATCTCAAATTTTTGGAGAATTTTTTTAGCAAGAAAAAGAAAAGATCGTCAGGAAAAATAAGTTGAGCCAATCGAAAAATAAGAATTTTCTAGGGGGATTTCAATAGGAAGTGGTTATGAAACTATAGGATATACCACATATTAGAATATTTTCACCATTACCGAGGCTTGAACTATTGTAAGATAGACATCCCAAAACTTTAGTCTCTTGCCTTAACGATAGGGACTAATAATTTATACATAGACATTATTGATTAATTAATGTCTCTTTTAATGGAATCAGTTTTATATTATTGGATGTATGGGAATACATGAGAGATGTGTCTATAGGATTACTAATCATTATAAAACATACAATTGAGTCACTAGTTACATAATGAGATACTATAAAGATAGATAAAGGAAAGACAAGATAGAACTTAAAAAATTAATGACATGTATATTTAATAGATTGAGATCCATAAATGTTAGCTAGATGTTCATGGTAAAAATTAATTCTAAGTAATTTTAGTCATTATATAGGATATATAGTGGGTGCATCATAATTATGTAGCTATTCTATTATACAATAATTAATGTTAATATTGCATATAAAAGGGTCTATGTAAGATTAATTTTAAAGAACATGTGTAATAGATCATTTTTTGTCTAAATGGGTAAAGTTTTTGATAAAGGAGGAAGGGAGGGGCCCCTGAGTTCCCATAGTTACAACTATAGCAAGGCAAGCTAAGGGTCATTACAACCTAATAGCTAGCCAAAAGACCAAAACCATCAAAGAGATCACTCCCACAAAATAATCAAAAATAGAAACCAACAACCAAAGAAACTAAAACACATCTTGGGAGAATCATAACTAATCAGAGATAGCATGAAACTAAAATTTTACTAAACAACATGCAACAAAAGAAATCAAGCCAAAATATAAGATTCGATATAAACTCTATGCATATAACAGTGTTCTAATAGTAAAAAATCTTTAAAATTATTATGTACTTAACATAAAAAATGTAAAGGTCCTAAATATATGTAAGTTAAAAATAATATAAACCATATTAAGCTTAGGACTAATATAAGTTTTTATACCTCTGCAATAAGCGACCTACAAACTAAAATAGGAAAGAAAACTAACCTTTTCTAATATATTCCATTCTTTGGTAATTTGGGCAAGCTCCCATGCCAATATGTGAAATCTCTAGCCTCTTGTTCATGATCCTTCTCATTTCTAGTGGATTCCACATCCTTGATCTTCTTGTTGATATGAGATTTTTTTTAAGAACTTGTAATGGAACAATCATTATTTTGTCATTGATGTCAAACCTACTACTTGTTGGTAAGAAAAATGCCTAGTTGATTTGAGTACTATCATTTATTTTATTAATGGAGAGGTTTTGATCAAACAAGCTACTAAGAGCTCCTAAGGGAAACATTGAGTTATGGTATGAAAAAGGAGTGCAAAGATCAATTAAGACAGTGATGATGTAACACCCCGCTAAGGGATCCAAAAGAAATAACCTAAAGTTTTACTAAGTTTGCCAACATTTCTTTTTTGAACAAGATGAATAACATACACATCAAACAAATAATAGTGGAAGCAATAACATACAATCAACTAAAAGAATACATAACAGGTTACATTTCTTAAGGATCCCATGATGTTGAAGCACATTTAGATTTAATTAATACTAAATTCATCAAATACCACATTAATCTAAAAGAATAATTAAAAAGTCCAATGTCCATTTAATTTGGAATGCTCAATCATCGACTATACATGTCACAAGGTATGAAAGGCTAAAAGAATATACATATGTAAAAATAGAAATACATCATCCTCTTTGGATCCATGATACAAGTACAATAAAGTAATGAAACCATCCACCATACATGATATATCCATCCATCATAAAAGTTATAACATCCATCATGAAATATAACTATCCATCATAATGATACATAGAAAGAATGAAAGGAAATGTAGACAAAGAATGCTCCAGCCATGGTAACTATGGATAGATCTCAATGGTAAGAGTAAAAAAAGCACTACCACCCGACTACAAGGAACCTAAATGGCCCACTCCCACCATGTTGAGGAGATAGTCTCAAGTCCCAAATAGGATATTGAACCAAATATAAAAAATACTCTCTAAGTCCAGGAAATCCTAAAAGTATTCTAACTCAAGGGTTCCAAGATAGGTTGACATCTATACCCAGAGGCACACAAGACACATAGGAAACCTACTATGTAAGTGGGCAAGTGTCATCGAATGAATCACACTAGAGTTACCCTAGTAGTCTCTCAGGACCCGAGCCTCCAAGTGATCCCTATGCAGCCACTAGCATCCTCTCATACCAACAAGGCATACTACGGATGCAAGGTCACAACCAAGCATTCTCTCTACTCCCATCCTAGTATGCACTAGCACTCAATGCATGGGCAAAAAAATACTTATTAGGTTTATTTTACTCTCATTTAGTCTAGTGTTTTCACTTATTAAAAAACTTACAATGGGTTACCCTAGCATCCACTTAGGGCCCCAACACCCATTGCAAGCCACTTCTTGACATTACATATAGATAACCTACGCTAAGCTCATGAAATCACAAATCAAAGAATGATAGTAAAACACATCAGTCTAATACAAGTGACTGGAAAGCATCAAAAGATAAATCATAATACCCATCAGTTGTCAACGAGCAACTGGCAAGTATCCCAATAATACTGATCCATGACTTAAAAATGGTTAAGTCAAATACCTCATAGCATAAATCTCACCATCCGACAAAGGCACTAAAAATAGTAATCAGCAATATAAACACACTCAACATAGAGCATATCAACACATTACCATGGTTTAGTAAACATAATCAAAATCGAGTCAACATACTTTCACTCTCATAGAACTCCAAAGCCTTTGGTAGATGTCCTAGAACTAGTTAACAATCTAGTCAACCCCAAACCCCAAACATAGACATCACACAGAAAAAAAGGTGTAAGTTTCATGTTTTGGTTTGTCTCGAAAGCACATGGTTAAGTTAAATATAAGGTTTTAGTTTTCATTTCAAAGTATGTTTTCAAGTAAGAAGATTCTATTTTTACCCTATAGTTAACCCATATATTTGTTGGAATAAAAATAAGGCTTTACCCCCATAATACTTGAAATCAATTTTTCTAAAATTTACTAAGGGTAAATATTATATTTGTTTGAATTTGCTAAGGTAAGATTCTCATTGATTTCTGATAAAATAATAGTAATTCTATTAGAGTTAGAATTTAAATAATCTTCAACAAATTTAAAAAGATCTCCTATCTTACTAAGTAATGCTTATAATATATTTTATTTTATTTTATTTTAAATAAACTAATATCTATTTAAATAACATTTAATTAATTATTATAAATTAAAAATTTTAATAAATTTTATTAATAAAAATAATATTAAAACAATTTTATTATTCCTCTAAGCTGCAAAGCTTCTCCTTTAGAGAACTTGACTCTAATACCAATTGTTGGAATTACAAGGGGGGTGGTGGTGAATCAAGAGTTTAAACTTGGACCCATAAAAATTTTACCATTCATACATCACATGCATTAACATACTAAAATAACATATAAAGTAAATGCATCTAAAGCATGTAAGCAATTAAACACACACACTTGACACCAGATATGATTACCTAGAAACCCTCCAATGAGAAGGTAAAATTGGGATGGGGATGACACCGAAAAATATTCACTACTACAATAATAAAGTGTATCCAATTAATGTTACAATGGTTTGACCATGATCATGATGTACCCTTTTAAAGGCCTGCCCTGTTAAAGGCTTACAAAGACTGTTAAGTCTCACTTTGTTAGAGGATTTCAACACCTTGTTAGAAGTATTCCTAGTTAAAGGACTTTAGGTCATTCACTTGGAACACCACCTTGTTAAAGGATTTGGCAAAGCCTATTAGGACTACTTCACCTAGTAGATTTAACTAAAATCACTTGTCAAAATGTCTCAGCATAGATCTTACAGTTGGCACTTGCTTGCTTGATAATAGATCACCTGTATCCAATCTCTAATTAATCCTTCATTATTTGATGTACCAATGATGTATCCTCTATCCTATGTTCTTCACTTAACTGATTCTGCAATTCACTCTTATTGTTAAGTCACCTTGAATGCTCTGCAAACTATCTTGTTCACTCCTTCAATTCAATCATTCACCCCTTCACAATGCTCTCAACTCTCTTATCTCTCTCTTCTCTCTCATGAAGATCTCTTCTCTCTCATGAAAATTTAAGGCTTTATACTCCTTAAAAAGACTGAGGTGGCTTAGGGTTAGGTATGAATCTATGGTTGCGATTCATCCATTTTGCCACTTAAACCTTCCCATTTTTTGATTAGATGCATGTAATTACATAGGGAATTTACATGTAGATTTGTCCTTATCTCTAAATAATTGAAATCTATCCTTATGACAACTAAAAAATTGTTTATATAATTGTTTGTGCCATAAAAAACAAATATGTCCAATTTGTGTTACTTGGCATATGTAGTTACTGATGCTTGGTATATACTATAATTTTTCTTCTAACTCGGCACTTGAACTACTTAGCACCTAATGTTCAGTCAACACTTGAATCACTCAACATGGTCTATCTACCTAGCACTTGAGTGACTCGACACATGAGTGACTCAACACTCATTGCAACTTGGCATGGTTTTATATTTACATGTTATAGTCAGCATGTATTACTAGTTCGGCATAAACTAACTAAATGTCTTAAGTGTATTGACAGTCAATTGTCAAAACCAATCTTAGATCAATAGCTCCAACACCCACAAATCTCAAACATTCCAAATAGCTCAAAATAAATTATATTTTGAGTCCAGTCCAAATATATTAACTCATATATAAACCACTCTATCCTTTGATTTGTAGGTAAAATAGTAAGCATCATTGTCATCTTGAAACAAAATAATAGCAGGTTAAAATTGTAAATAGATTTACTTTGGTCGTAGGTACATAGAATTGAAGCTAATAAGAAGAGAAATATGTCAAAAGTAAAAGAGCCAATCATTTTTATTTGAAATTTTAACAAGTGGTCATGTCTGAAATTGAAATGAACAATTGATGGGTAAAAAAATTAGAGTACAGTAAAAGTAGCATTTCACTTGAATTAAAAAGAACTAAAACAAAAGGTTGTGACAAAAAAGCATAACTAGATATTTCTGAGCATAAAGTTTTAAGACTTCAATATTCATAAAGGAAAATCATAATGAGAATCAACAATGGTGACCCTAGGAAAGTATGCATACCTTATAATTTCAAGTAGATTTCTAGAACAATGTTAGGAAACGAAACCATCTACTCATTTGGTTTCTCTTTATTTTCTTATCAAGAATTAATACAAAGAGAAGTTCCTAACAATGTTTAATATAAAAAAATTCTTTGTAATTGCAAAATATTTTATTAAAATGACCTTAATAAGAATCAATGACTATAATCTCCATATGCTTTGAAATGAAAAGAAATAAATAGAAAAACTCAAAATTGATCATTTCTTAATGAAAGGTTTCCATCCTAAAGCCTTAATTGTGCTTGATGTTTATGAGGATTTATCTCCTTTAAAATATGTACATTTTCCATTGTCTTCATTTTTATTGAGTATTTTCTTCATGTTGTATGTTTTTTATATGGCTTTTGACTAAAAGAGGGGTAAAAAATTTATTAAATACCAAAGAGAATAGAACAATAGAAGAAACAAAGAGCACTAAAGAGCTTTATCCTGGTCCACAAGTTGAGCCAACTTCTAAGATAAATTAGGGGGAAGCATCCTATGATACAAATGATTTTACAATTCGGCACATGCTCGGAGGCCCTTTTAGCCAAGCAATCAGCTACACCATTCCACTTGTGAGGGATATGCATAAAAGACACGGAATCTAGAGAAATGCATAACTGAGTGATCTATTGAATAACCAAAGCCAAATGCCAATCCACATCCACAAGTTTTCATCTATTCAATAAATTTATAACCACCTATTTGTCAGTCTCATAGGTAATTCTTCTCTAGCCATGTTGATAGTACTGTTCCACTATAACCAAGATAGCAAGGACTTCCATAAGTTTATTTTTATGGTAACCCTTGTAGATAGAAAATAGAAACTGAACATTATGAGAGCTATCATGCCCAACTCCCCCAATATTAATTGGTCCAGGATTTCCCTAAGAATATCCATCAATGTTTATTTTAAGAACTCCATCCTAGGGAGGAGTCCAATGCCCCTCACGATTAACACACTAACATTGTTGCCTAGCTCTATTCCCAGATCATCTATGGGGGAGAGAGGGAGTATCACCCTAAAGAGGAAAGGAAAGAAATAAGTAAATACCAACATGTCTAGGGTCCAAAAATCCACCAAAGTTGCATTTATCCAGGAGTGTTTCATAAAGAGAATTAGCAATTTCCCCCACAGGTGCCTTATCCCCAACTGTACATTATGAAAAATCCTCCTATTTCTCTCAAGCCAAACATGCCATAAAATAAGGGAAGGGCCAATAGTCCAGGAAACCTAAAGAAAAGAGGTCTTGGAAGGGTGATGGCCCGGATGGTCCCAAAACTTAGACAAGGAGGAAACACACTAGCACATGCATCCCAACACACTCCACCAGAAGTGCCAAATCTGTTTGACAAAGGGGCACTAGAAAATAAGGTGAGAAATAGTCTCTTCAGTATTGTGGCATAAGACATAGATGGAAGACCCCTATAAGCCTCTCTTGTATAAATTCTCCAAAGTAAGAAAATGATTGTAAACTAAAATCCAAAGGAAAAAGTTACACTTAGGCCAAGAAAAGCTATTCCAACCTTCCTTTCACCAAGAGACAACCACCTCACCAAAAAGTTGCATAGTCAGCACAAGGTACCCTAAAGAAACAAATTACTTGTTTGAAGAAGCATCTCCCCAAGCCAAAACATTAGGTCCTCGTAGACAGTTACACTCCCTAGAAACCAAGATCTGAGAAAGCTCTAGTCGATCCCCTAGAGAGCCACCCGTTGGCTAATCAGAAGAATTATTCCATCTGTAACCAACAGTAAGGCCCAAGTTATGAGCCTCCTTATAATGAGCCACCTTATCCCATCTAGGAGAAAGGAAAAAATCACAAAGAGGTTGTAAGTGCAGATGAGAGGACAAGAGAGTAGGATGCCCATTCAGGAATCCCTCTGAAATAGAGCCTCAATGCCTCTATTACAGATCCAAAATAGGCTTCTCTTCACTAGGTGAGCACCAATCTTGAGGCTATTCCACATGATAGAGCCTCTTCTATCAAGAGGAAACCTAGAAACATATGAAGGTTCAACACCAAGTAAATACTTGTGTGACAGGATATGGGCCTAAAGCTAAGCCTAACTAGAACACCAGCACCAATAAAGCTTCGCAGTAAGAGCTTGACTATACAAGATAGCAGAATAAAGGTCAAGGTATCCTTCCAATTTTGGCCTACAAATAGTATCCCAATTGATGAGGCTCCATTTAGTATTTTGAAAATTGTCGCTCCAAAGGAAAATGCAGAAAAGAGCATCGAATTCCTTAAGAAAATGTGTTGGTGCAGCCTGAACTGTGCTTCTATATATGGGAAGCACTTGTATGACAAATTGCAGGAGAGTCACCCTTCTAGTAATAGAGAGCCACCTATGAGTCTAATGATTAACTTTTTGTTGAAGCTTGTTGAGCAAGCTCTACCAGAAAATCCTAGGCTATCTTCCCACCACAATAAGGACCCCCAAGTAAGTTAGAGGGAGAGACTCAATCTAAAACTTTAGGATATTAGCAATCCTCCACTGGATAGGCTTGGGAGTGTTGAAGAAAAAAATAGAGGACCTATGGTCATTGATTTTCTGACCAGAGGTAGCCAAATAAGTATGCAAGGTGAGCTAAAAGGCTTTAGCTTCTTGAATCTGAGCTCTCCTAGCAAGGGTCGTATCATCAAAAAACCAGAGGTCGTATTCCTAACTAAAGCTAAAAGCTAGAAGAAATTTCCACAAGAAACCCCAATTGACTTTGTCATAAGCCTTAGCACTATAAATCTTGATGAACATGGTGTGTTCTCTAGAAGTACACATATAGTGAATGACTTTAGAAGCAATAACCACCCTATCCAAAAAAAAAATTCTAGCCACAAAACCCACTTGTTCCTTAGAGATAACCATGGGAAGCCAATCTTTAAGCCTCTCCACTAGGAGCTTAGTAATGATTTTATAGACCACATTACAAAGATCAATGGGCCTAAAGAAATCCATCTGATTAACCTCTTCCTTCTTCAGAATAAGGACTAGGAAAGTAGCATTCAAGGCCCGAAGCATATCTTTATTGGAATAGGACTCTTGAACCACATCCAAAAGGTCATGATTTATAATATCCCAAAATTCCTAGAAGAATTCAATAGGGAAACCATTAGGCCCTAGATCTTTTCCCTTACGCAAGTTGAAGACCACCTCCTCCAAGTTGGACATACAAATTGGTCACATAAGAGATTCATTTATCTCCCTAGTCACAATAGATGAAATATAAGAAAATATCATATTCTCCTCAACGTTTGCTAGAGATAAGTCATCTAAAAAGAGAGTAGAGTAATACTAAATAGCTTTCCTGGACACATCTTGAGAGGAGGTTAGATGTGTCCCATTAGAAGTAACAAGAGAAGAAATGTAACTCAGGTGTTATGTCGAGCCTACATAGATTTATGGAAAAATGTAGTGTTCTTGTCCCCTTCCTAAAACCAGTCAGCTCGAGCCTTTTGTTTCCAATAAATTTCTTCTCTAAGATCCCACTCAACTAAATCACTAGAAGCTTTTGATTCCACTATGCCAAGTGCTTCAGAAAAACCCAAATCCCAAATATACCTAGTAATAACATCAAGATGATCTTGAGACCTCTTCTTCATAATGTGGAGATTAACAAAAAAAAATTGTTCCAATTCTTCAACTTCCTTTTGACATACTATAATTTTTTAGAGAAATAAAACATAGTAGTGTCATAGGCAAGGCCTCCCTTTCTTCACAGGTGAGCCATTAAATCATGGAGAAAAGAGTCTCCAAACCACATTAGCTAGAACTTAAAGGGAGGCTTCTTGGGGATAGTAGCATAACTAGCCATGAGCTTGATAGGCTAGTGGTCAGAGCCTCTCCAATCAAGAATTTTGGAAGAGAGAAATAGAGCCACAATTCAAAAATCAAGAAACTAGGAACCTATCCAAGCATTTCGAGATGGAATCACCTCCAACCCTTCTATTGTTCCAAGTAAATAGCCCATTAAGAGGTTTGACATTAGAGAGATGTAAAAGATCTATATTTTCCCAAACAAGCTCTGAAGAATGACCCAAATGAGCTAGCCCACCCAACTTCTCCTCCAGATTGATGACAGAGTTAAAATCCCCAGCCACAATCCAAGGCAAGAATGGGTAGTAGCTTTTGACATTCCTAATATGTTCCCAAAGCTTAATCTTGCTAGGGAGATCAATAGAGGTGTACACATTAGTAACAAGAAACATCTTTCTAGTTTCCAGAGAAGAGGCCACCATTGAGAGAGCTGAGTGGCAAGAGATCCAGTAGAGAGGCATGACTTTCCTAGGATTCCAAAAAATAGAAAGACTACAAGAGATCCCCAAAGCACCAGCACATTGACATTGCCCTGAAAACCAAATTTTAGGAGCACCTCTAAATGTGAAATACACTGAAAGCTTGGTGTCCTAGATACAAAGGATATCTGGAGAATGATCATCCACCAGCCCATGAATAGTTTTTTTTCTAGGGGTTCTATTCAAGCCCCTCACATTCCATGAGAAAATAATTATTGAGTAGAGTGGGGAAAATGTTCATCCATGGTATTTATAGCCCCAGACTCTACCAGTAAATCTCATGTAAGTTTAATTTTTTCCTGATCCTACTTTCGCCCAAATCTTGGGGGAGTAGCTAAAGAGACTTTCGTAAATGGTCTTTGCATTAGGCCCAAAGCAAGAGAAGATCCCTTTCCTTTACCAGAGGCAAACACATCTTTGACCAAATCTACCAAAAGAATAAAACTTTTGTTGAACTACAACATCCTAGTTGCCACTAAGAATAAAACTCCTCCCCTCTAAGCCAGTAACCCCATACTGAGCCTCAATAGGAATGCCTTCTTCTATGACCATGTTGTTGAGCACCTCAAATCAATTGAATCCTGAGTCCACTTGTTGCTCTAGAAGAGATTGCTTCGAACCCCTCCCCTCAGCATGGTTTCAAGTAGGGATAAAACCATCCTTATTAGGACTAGTAATATTGGATAGCCCTTGCCCCTGACTTGAAGCATTCATTTGAGCTTTCACTTTACCAATACTATCAGTCTGAACATTCCCTTTTCCAATACTAAAAGTTTGACCATTCCCCTTACCATCATTAGCCATCTTGGGGCTTGAGAACCTTCCAGGGGTACCATTGCCTTTAGAGGCTTGGGAGCATTGGCATTGTAAATGACCATATGCTTGACAAATGCAACATCAAAAGGGAAGGAATTCATAGTCTAGCTATTGAAACCAAGAAGAAGAGCCTAGGAAAATTTCTACAAAATCTGGTAAGGGATTATTTAAATCAATTTAAACACAAATAAAAGCATAAGAAATAACCTTTTATCCAATGATTGATGTGCTATAGCAATCGGCTTCCCAAGCACAGCGGTAATCTGTCGAAGGATATCCTCTTGCTAGAGCTCCAAAGGAATCTACAATAGGCAGGCCCAAACAGGAACCCTCGAAGGGAGATCCTTAGTAGAATTGAACTCTGTATGCTAAGGTTTGACAAAAAGACCCACACGATCATAAATATATGGGCCTCCCTCAAATGAATTGGTTTTGATTTGACATGCAAGAGAAAGCCACCAAAAAGTAGCTATTACCACCTAGCATAACATCCATATCACCTTCCACCTACCAGGAACAGTAAATCTAGGCTTCCAGAGCCGATAGGGAAACTCAAATACCAAGAAACTTGCATCTCAATGCATGTATGACCAAATAGTCCCCATCTTCTATTATTGCCTCCTAAGGGATAACCAACACAAGCTGATCCTGGCTACATGGAAGGAAGCCATTAACTTTATTTAACTTCAAGCACTTGCTAACATAAAATGTCTCCTTCTCCTGTGAACCCACCCCGAGAGAAGATCCACCACAAGTTGAGGCTCGAGCAAGAATAAGAGTCTTATCGACCTACTAATGGCCATAAGAGCCTACCAAACAAAGTCCCTCATAGCTAGAATTTTTGAAAAAATGTATCATAAATCATTGCTTCCATGCCCTAGTTGCTCTAGCATTGTAGTCATCAAAAGATGTTAGGAAGGAAACCAAGACTCCAAATTTATCTTCTATGTATGTTTAAAAAAACCTTCAATTTTTGAATCCTTTTCTATGCTTTGGTGCATTTTTTCCATTCACCATTGTGAGTAACATTATTTATTGTATCTTATATATGAAGGCTAAATTTCCATTAATTGGGAAGTATCTATGTGTTACTTCTCATATGAAATAACATATGGGCTCCAAGATAAATCTTTTCTTTCTATTTCTCTTTTAAAAAACTAGTCATTCAATAAAGAAAAAGTTATGCACTTATTTTTCTATACAATCATCCCATTAAAAGAAATAAAAATTGTTAACAATTAAATAGTTTGCAGCTATCATATTGGGCATAAATGATTGCCATCTAAATATAATTGTACACCTCATACCTATAGTTATATTTGATCTTTATAATAATCTCAATGATGCAGCCTCATATTTATCATTATCTTATGCGTGCACTATGTAGCTTCATCTCCTTCAACTATTTTAACTTTTAAAAATAAATAGTTTTATATACATTTGTTTAAAAAATAATTGAAGTTGAGTAGTACGAGAGCTATAATATGTAAAAGTTAAAAAAAAATGTACAAATGATGTGGGTGACCATAGTTATATAAATTATTATACTTATATCATAAAATAAAAAATGTATTACACAGTTTACTTCAATGGTAAAAATTGAAACAATTTGCACAATTTGAACAATTGAAATTGGAGGAAAGAGTTTCAGGGTTTTTTTATCAAGGAATGTATAATTTGCCAGATTTAGGATCTCTATTATGACATTGTAGAGCATCTAAACTAAAGCCTATCAGCTAAGATTTTTATCAATAGAAAAAACTAATAAGATCAATTTTATAATTACAATTGTTTCAAACTTTTTCTAAAGATTATTCAATTTAACAACATTATTATAAGAATTAAACATTAAAAATAGTCAACTATTAAAAACACTAAAAAGAAATGGGGAAAGAGGATCAGAACAAAAAGGAATGGGGAAAGAGGATCACCTTGCCATCAGAACAAAAAGGAATGGGGAAAGAGGATCACCATGCCTCAATCAATTGGTTGCTTGAAAAATGCCACAAAGAGAGCCATTGACTAGAACTAAGAAGTGAGCTAAAGATAAATAATGGATGATACATCTAATCCTTTTTTGACAAAATCAAAACCTAGAAAGCAATTCACAAAGAAAAGACCATCTAATACTATCATATGCTTTATTAACATCTAATTTGATAATCATACCTATCTAGCTTTGACTTCAATCTATTAACCATTTCCTTGGAGATGATTTTATATATTGAATTACATAGGAAAATTGGCCTAAAATCCAACATAAAAATGTACTCCTATTTCTTGGGAATCAGAATAAGACTATATTAACGATCTCTTGCACAAATCTTCCTTTCTTTCTAAAATCCTCCACAATTTTTACAATGTCTTCCCCTAAAAAAATTCCAAAATTTATGAAAAGTTTATGAGGTAAAATTATTAAGACCTGGCATCTTATCTGAAATATTATCAAAGATGACTTTTTTAACCTCCATAATGGAAAAGGGATGCATTAAAAACAAGTTGTCCTCTTTTGAAACCACTTTCAGAATCATATCAATAAAATGTTGAGGGTCTAAAAAAATAGAGTCAATAGATTCCCCTAAAGGAGATTTAAAATGGTCAACTACTTCTTTTTCTATAACATCTTCATCTTCTAACCAAACTCCATGATGCTTTTGAATACAATTAATTATATTGCAAACTCTCTTGGATTTAATTGAAGCATGAAATAATTTAGTGTTGAGATCTCTAGCACTAATCCAATTATCTCTAGATTTATCCCTCCAAAAAACCTCATCTCTATGAAGTACTTCTCCTAGATCATTTTTCAATCTTTTTTCTTGAATAAAATATTCATTAGACATACCATCCACAATGAAATGATTGTTCAAAAAACCCAATTTTGATTCAATCCTAAATTTCTATGAAATTTTTTTTTGAATGAATCTTTATTCCATCTTTTAATATTCATTTTAAAAATTTCAATCTTTGTGTGAAACAATAACTCAGTGTCCTGATAAAAATATTACTCTCCTTCCACCATGATTCTAAATTTGGAAAAAAATCCTTTTCTCTCCACCACGTATTTTGAAATCTGAAACTACCTTTATACCTTTGAGAAGATACTTTGATATAGAGTTAAACTAGAAAATGATCAAACAGAGAAAAAGAAAGGGTATAGCAATCCATAATAAAAGAAGATTCAACCCAAAAAGAACCAACCAAAGATCTATCTGACCTCTCTGAGATAGTGAATTTATCCCTATAGTTGGTCCAAGTGTATTTACCATTTATCAGGACTACATAAAATAACTGAATTTTGAAGAACAAACATTTTGAAATGATCCATGATTTGTGAAGATGACCCTAAGCCCCTAGACTTATCCTCTTGATCAAGTAAGGCATTAAAATCCCCTGCTATAATCACATTGATGTTATCGATCAAAGTAAGCTTATCTGAAATCTTTGTCCAGACCTTAAGTTTTTCACCAAATTTAGTGAGATTGTAGACACTAAAAAAAGGGGAATTCAATTTATACTACTAAAAAATAACTTTCCCAAAGATTCAATGGGGAGATCTTTCCAATTCTAAAACTTATATGATGTTTGAATTCCATAATATACCCAATCCTCCCAAGGCTCCAATAGCTTTCTATAAATAACCTTCTGACTTATGGAAAGTCCACAAGAAGCTAAGACCTTTATCAAGATTGATCTTCATCTCTTGTAAGAAAACTAGCTACCCTTCCATTTTATTTAATGCTCATTTTACCATGTGTTTCGTGTCAAGGGCTGGTAGTCCCCTGACATTCAATGTAGAGATTTTCATTTCTCACTAAGGGAGCATTCTACTCGGTTGGCTTTTCTTCAATAATCAAAGACATTTATGAACCCTTTCTCATTAGCCCTCTCTTCTCTTTTCTTCCTATAAGACCTCCTTGCCCTACCACCTTTGGATTTACCAAGGACATTGACCAATTGATTCACACTTCTTGGATCAACATTTTCTAATTTTTTTTAATAGAAACAACTATCATCAGATACTTGATCATAGTCCACTTCTATGTTTGGCCACAAATGGGTGGTATTATTTTCCATGGCCATCTTTCTCCTATCTACTTGATTTTCTTTCAAAATAGAACTTTCCACTTTTTCCACAATAGGGTTTTGCTTCGAAGTAACAATCTTCTATTCCATAGAAGCAGTTTCTGTAACCATTTTCTTTGGAACCCAAACCTTCTCTAATTTATTCTTTGGTCATCAATTACTCACAGGGAGATTATCACCCTCTTTCCTATCAGAGATTGGCAATTCAATCTGGCCTTTCTATTTCCAAATGCCACTCCCTGATTTGAGGTTGATGACTGACAGGATCCCCTTTACCACTGCAATCTTAATCCTTGTATAAAGATATGAATCTTTATTGATGATCTCTTAATCCACTTCCAATAAAGTACCCATTGATTTTCCAATGTGTTCCAAGCACTCATCCCCCCAATACTCCATTGAAAGATTATATAATCTAATCCAAATCGGTTCCTTGTATGCTGCTAATGGGGTCAGATCAAAATTTGATTGCCATGGCTGCAAATATAATGGAGAAGATTTAAAAAACCAATTTTGTTGCTCCAGGATTTTATTTTTGATTCATTTTTCTTCAAAACCAATGATGAAAAATCCTTTTGAAATGAATTTCAGAACATATCCTTTACACCAATGCTTAGATATCCATTCTCTGATTTATAGTCTATTAAACCTTGCACCAATAAATTTGTTGATAACTATCATATTCTTCGAAAGATTAATAGTTGGAATGTATAATTTCCCCCTCAAATGAAATATAAAATCATACTAGAGGATTCTTGAAACTCCAGCTGGATTACTAAATAGGGTTAGGTAAAATTAATATTTAGGTGTGTAAAGTTCTAGAAGTCATTTATGTTTAGATATTTCTAGAAAAGTTTATTTGTTCTATGTCAATTAGTTTAGATGTTTTTAGAAATAATCAAAGACCTCTATAAAAGAGTCACAATGTAATGTTTTCTATGATCATGCAATGAAAAGATTTTATAATTTCTATAAGTGCTTGTAGTGTGTATTTTTTGTTTTAACATTGTGGATCCAATCCATCCACCCCTATCAGATTGGTATTAGAGCTAAGTTGTGAAGCCCATATGGTGAAGATTGAAATGTCCCTTTACTGATTTTATATGATATTTCAAGCCTCTAATCAGATATTTAAGATGAAACAACCAATATTTCAAAGATCCACAAATTTCTCAATAAACCCCAAATTGGGTATGCCGGAAATAGTGCCAAAAACTTCACAGCTTCACATATTATTAATAAATCTGAAAGTGGAAATTTTTATAGAAGTTTCAGCACAATAACAGCTTAAAAAATGACATTTCTAGATATGTATAACATATACACAAAATCTTCGAAACAGAGGACAAAACAATGCTCATCGAGCTCCCGAAAATAACACAAAATAGCCCGAAACACCACAAAAACACTAATAATCTATCACAGAAGTATAATCATGACCAAATAAATATATTTAGCTCTATTTTAACATCTAAAATTCTAAATTACAGCAGCAACCCAAACTGATATGAAATACTCAACTGGAAACACCAAACTCTTACAAAAAACACACCCGAAAACCCACAAATCTGCACTGTTTAGCACAAAGGAAAACTTTGCATGAGCATGCATATGGAATGGCTTCAAAATCCCATCATTAGCCTTCCTAGAAACCTAAAAACTCTCATTCTTGGGTCTCCTTCTCCATAGTTTTGGAAGCCTCTAAAGAATAACAAAGAAGTGAGGAAAAATCAAGTTCTGGAATCAGCCCAAAATGCCTCCAAACCCCTTAAAAGAGGGCATAACCCTAACTCACGTCCAAGAGGGGTTAATAAAATATATTTTAATAATAATTTACATTTATTAGTCCATTAGCTTCCAAAGATTAACCCCTTTTTCCAAAGCTTCACCTTTTTGGGCCTGCCTGCCTTAGCAAAGATTTTTAATTTTAATTTTTTGAAAAGGGGACATGACAAGTCCTCCCCTTCCAAATATTGCTTGTCCTTAAGAAATGGCTAAACAATAAATCAATCAATCCACTTGGATCTCAAATGTAGTCATGAACTATACTATTTTCAATTAACATAGGCTCCTGCAATATCCTCTGCAATATAACCAAGAGGAATCCATAATCAAATTGACAATTACAACCCAACCAAACTCCAAAGTCACAACTTCCATAGTCAGAAACCCACGAGACACAAACTCTTAGAACTTCAAAACCCAAGTAAAGTGGAAAAATCAAACTGCTAGCATAGTAAATACCATCAACGCATCCCACTAGGCTATATGGAATGTACAATCCAACTCTCCAACAATGGTGAATGCTCCCAAATGAAATTGTACCAATTACAAAGAATCCACACACTGTACAACTCTTGCAGTCAACACAACTCTGCAAATCACTTGCCACTATCTCATAACCATAACTCCCATGCATCCTTGATGGTGAAAAGCCATCACAAGATAAAGAAAAAGAAATGGAATCCAAACCAAATTTTTTTGCGATCAACTACTCAACACAAGGATCAAATGCTAATTGATGTACATACCCTGCAATATAATATTGATAAAAAAAACCAACCTTAGTCAATAGCTAACCATGAACAAGTGATACAACCCATTGTGACTGATCACAAGCTAAGTTAGGAGATGTCATAGCCAAAGGAGTAGAATCAATAACAACACCCATTGAAGCATAACTCCAAAACTCCTACTCTAAGTCATGTATTATCAAGTTGTCAATTATAGAACATATTGCCATGTCGTGCCCATCACAACTCTCATCCCAAGGCGTCAAACTATCCCGTAACTGATGATAAGAACTAGGAACCAAAGTACATCTTTGTATCATAATCTCATCAACATGGTCATCAAAGGTGAATTGATGAGCATACCTCACAATGTAATGTCGATAGAATGTGCCAATCTTAGTTAGTGGCTCAAACTGCAATCCAGATGTAACTAACTGGAATCGATCACTAACCAAGTTGGAACTGACTACTACCTCTGAAGACATTGCAAAGGGAGTTGTATTACTAGCAGGAACCATGGCAACTATCAGCTCACCAACATCACACATGTGGTATGTGCAGGATCATTGTGTACCAAACTATGGCCTTAAGTGGCAGTGAAAAATCAGCAAATAAGGGTTATGTCAACTTGACACATAATTTTAAAGTGGTTCTAGATTTTATATAAAAAAGTTGTAAGAAAATAATCTATAGGAAATTGAATATAATTTCTAAACTACAAGGCCTTATCTAGAGAAAAAATTATTTGATTGGTCAAAAGTTTAGATTTTAATGTAGTTTACAAAAATTTTAGGGCGAAAATAAAAAGTAGGTGTATGTATGACCACCTTAATCATAATCAAATGATAATATTTTTAAATATAATTTTAGATATAAAAAGTAGACTCATGCCTGGATGTGACACATATTTTTAGCAATTTATATTCCAAATAAATAATTAATTATGAATTTTCTACTATAATATTTTCAGAATTAAAAAAATTCTGTGTCTGACCACCTTAACTAGTTCAAAAAAAATCAATATAAGTTTTTTTTTTTTTCTTATACTAGTCGAAGCATAGAATGTGATGCATCTTTTGGATTTCACAAATCTTATACGATTTGAAAGTTATAGCTATTTTTCAACCAGTATGTTAATCAACACTTTGTAGCTAACTCCATTAGAAAATAAGTAATAATTACTTACTGAACTCGTAATTTGACAAAACTTACATTTATGAAAAGCTAAGAACATTCTTAAGAAATCCTTTTCATTACATCAAATTTTGGTTTAAAAAAAGTCGTCAGCTACATGCTTGAAGTAAAAAACACATAAGAACATGCCAAAAACACATTTTCGAGATGTTTTAAAGATGACCATATAAAGTTGGTATTAAAAGATATAGTAGGGATTATAAAGGTATTAATTATTTTCATTTAGTATCAGGATAGGTGGGAAAAAAGTGGGAATAGATTTTGAAATTCTTTGATGCATTTTAGAACTACATATTTTTCAGATCGCCACTTTTTGGCACACCATGATCCTGCACATACCCCATGGTCTTTGATACAACATCTCTAGTCTTCGTGCCATTACTACTAGAGGTCACCACCATGTCAGGCATACCACAACAATCTGATGCAGCACCCAACTCAACTAAACCTGACTCTAGTGGGGATGAACCTGATATGCCAATGTTAGTATCAAGGATGGATGCATCCCCATTTCCACTGTATTTGACAATCTCGAGCATGGACATCCTCAGATCACTAGACACCACAGCTTGTGACTTTACAGAATCTGGTAAAGATTGTAGTTGCTCTAACTCCATAGTCACTTTAGCCAAATGAAATTGTGACTCCTTGAAAGCCAACTGTGTACTCTCAAGAATCTCAAAAGTCACCTCAAGCTACTGAGTAAGCTCACTCACCTCATCTTCCTTGGCCAACAATGCATCGTATGTTGTACTGCCCCACTCCATAAGATAATCTCTATCAGCTACCAACTACATAAAATAAGTAATAATTACTTACTGAACTCATAATTTGACAAAACTTACATTTATGAAAAGCTAAGAACATTCTTAAGAAACCCTTTTCATTACATCAAATTTTGGTTTAAAAAAAGTCGTCAGCTACATGCTTGAAGTAAAAAACACATAAGAACATGCCAATAACACATTTTCGAGATGTTTTAAAGATGACCATATAAAGTTGGTATTGAAAGATATAGTAGGGATTATAAAGGTATTAATTATTTTCATTTAGTATCAGGATGGGTGGGAAAAAAGTGGGAATAGATTTTGAAATTCTTTGAGGCATTTCAGAACTACAAATTTTTCGGATCGCCACTTTTTGGCACACCATGATCCTGCACATACCCCATGGTCTTTGATAAAAAATCTCTAGTCTTCGTGCCATTACTACTAGAGGTCACCACCATGTCAGACATACCACAACAATCTGATGCAGCACCCAACTCAACTAAACCTGACTCTAGTGCGGACGAACCTGATATGCCAATGTTAGTATCAAGGATGGATGCATCCCCATCTCCACTGTCTTTGACAATCTCGAGCATGGACATCCTCAAATCACTAGACACCATAGCTTGTGACTATACAAAATTTGGTAAAGATTGTAGTTGCTCTAACTCCATGGTCACCTTAGCCAAATAAAATTGTGACTCCTTGAAAGCCAACTGTGTACTCTCAAGAATCTCAAAAGTCACCTCAAGCTACTAAGTAAGCTCACTCACCTCATCTTCCTTGGCCAACAATGCATCGTATGTTGTACTACCCCACTCCATAAGATAATCTCTATCAGCTACCAACTGCATAAAATAAGTAATAATTACTTACTAAACTCGTAATTTAACAAAACTTACATTTATGAAAAGCTAAGAACATTCTTAAGTAACCCTTTTCATTACATCAAATTTTGGTTTAAAAAAAGTCGTCAGCTACATGCTTGAAGTAAAAAACACATAAGAACATGCCAAAAACACATTTTCGAGATGTTTTAAAGATGACCATATAAAGTTGGTATTGAAAGATATAGTAGGGATTATAAAGGTATTAATTATTTTCATTTAGTATTAGGATGGGTGGGAAAAAAGTGGGAATAGATTTTGAAATTCTTTGAGGCATTTCAGAACTACATATTTTTCAGATCGCCACTTTTTGGCACACCATGATCCTGCACATACCCCATGGTCTTTGATACAACATCTCTAGTCTTCGTGCCATTACTACTAGAGGTCACCACCATGTCAGGCATACCACAACAATCTGATGTAGTACCCAACTCAACTAAACCTGACTCTAGTGGGGACGAACCCGATATACCAATGTTAGTATCAAGGATGGATGCATCCCCATCTCCATTATCTTTGACAATCTTGAGCATGGACATCCTCAGATCACTAGACACGACAACTTGTGATTGTACAGAATCTGGTAAAGATTGTAGTTGCTCTAGCTCCATGGTCACCTTAGCCAAATGAAATTGTGACTCCTTGAAAGCCAACTGTGTACTCTCAAGAATCTCAAAAGTCACCTCAAGCTACTAAGTAAGCTCACTCACCTCATATTCCTTGGCCAACAATGCATCGTATGTTGTACTGCCCCACTCCATAAGATAATCTCTATCAGCTACCAACTGCATATAATCCTATCTCAAAATCCAGATAGCCTCCCATAAAGAGTGGAACTCTATCAAGGAAAGATAACTACCTCCTTGCTCATCACTAGTAGGAGAACCCCATCCATAAACTGCTAACAATTGACGAACAACATCAAAATGTTGGCAAGCAATACTAATGTCTCACTCACTAACTCTCAACTGACTAGACACATGATGGCACTAGCTAGACTGTATCCTACAAACCTCCTCTGATGCACTATCTAAAGGAGTATCCTCAAGGTTACTAGTCTCTAGAGTATCGCCATCCATATCATGCAAATCAACTCCAAAGCTCATATCAACATATGGAGTATCAAAAACTATAGCACTACTATCCAACTCCTCTGTACCAAAAGAAACCACCAAGGAAACTAAGTCTTCAGAACTACCCACTACATCCTCCTGGATGTCATCAATGCCAATATGATCCTGAGACTCATCTATACACACTGGCAAATATGAAAGATCATCAACACATTCCAACAAAAACAGTCGAATGGATATATGAACAAAGCCCAAAACCGGTGTATAAAAACTAATACCAACATCAGATAAGCTCCTAGCACAAGAAAAAACAACACCGTGAAATCTGCTAATCAAATCCATGATAGCACCCAAATAATCACTACTACCAAAAAGTGTTAAAGATTTCCAGTCAACTGAATCCCAAATGAGAATATAACAATCTCGAGTCCATATCCATAAACTATAATCAATTGGTAACTCAAGCAAACTCCTCACCTAAGTAATATGACCAATACCAACTAATTCCACATACCTATCTGACATTGTCCCTATATCCTGGATGTGAATGCAAGATGAACTCGCAACATTATCAATGACCACATATGATCTACCATTCGCAGAAAGCTGAGTATAAGGAATGCAAGATGAAACTAAACTCAATTCCATACCATGCTTATCCCCATGTCTCTCCCAGTCTTGTAATGCCAATGGAGTATTCACCAAAGAAGCTCGAGTGTCCTCAAGCTTGTGAGAAAGCCTTTCAACTTCCTCCTCCTTCCTCCTCAAGGCATCTGAATAGTCTCCAACAAGGCTAAGAAGATGGTCATGATCTGATAGAAGATGTAAATAACTCAACTTCATCATTCCCATTCCTTCCCTAATCACGTGTAAGTCAACACAAGAAGACTTTGCCTGAACTCCCTTATGTCTACCCTATAACTGAATCATTTGAATGTAATCCTCTATCATATCTCGCATCCTGTCATGATGAGATAATGAAATCACAATACTATCTTTGTTCACCTTCAACTGGCTGGACAAATCATGTGAAGTACTACCTGCCTCAACCTCATGTGATGAAGCATCTAACTGTGTATGGTACTCTTTCTCAGCAAAGTCATGAATGCTTAATGTCTATTCATCTCTACCAGGTATCTCACCATCATGCAGAACAACATCCTCATAGTCATCATCTAAACCCACTACCTCCTGTGGCAGAGTAGAATCTAAGACCTCTGCATGGCTATAAGCTAGTTTCTCAAACTCATAAAAATTCTTGGTAATTGTGTCATCTTCCCTATGAGAAAATCTGCCAAATATAAATCTAGTCAACTTATCCACCTTAGCTGGGTCAGAAAATATGTCATTCATTATACGGTGGTGCTCAACCAAATGTTCAGACATGTCATGGCTTATTTTCCTAAGTTTATCTTGAATGTCTAAATAACCATCCTTTCTACTATTCTGACTCTGGATATCAATAATCCAAGATCATGTCCTCTGAGACTCTATACTATACCTATCCATTCTGGATAAAGTAGAGTGTAATCCCAATAGGTTATAACTTCTTCAAACACCAAGAACTAACATGCAAATGATTAGAAGTAGCATGCAACCATAGATTTTGACATGCATCTGATTAGAAGCAACATGCAACCACCAAATTCACCAAGAACTAACATGCAAATGATTAGTATGCAACCATAAATTTTGACATGCAGGTGATTAGAAGCAACATGCAACCACCAAATTCACCAAGAACTAACATGAAAACGTCTACAAACCCTCAGGCTGGCAAGATCATAGCTCTAATACCACTAAAATGTCCCTTTACTGATTTTATATGATATTTCAAGCCTCTAATCAGATCTTTAAGATCAAACAACCAATATTTCAAAGATCCACCAATTTCTCAATAAACTCCAAATCGGGTATGCCGGAAATACTGCCAAAAACTTCACAGCTTCACATATTATTAATAAATATGAAAGTGGGTGTTTTTATAGAAATTTCAGCAGCATAATAGACTACAAAATGACATTTCCAGATCTGTATAACATTTACACAACATATCTCAAACGGAGGACAAAACAATGCTCATCGAGCTCTCGAAAACAACACAAAATAGTCGAAAACACCACAAAAACACTAATAATCTATCACAGAAGTATAATCATGACCAAATACATATATTTAGCTCTATTTTAACATCTAAAAGTCTGAAATTCAGCAGCAACCCAAAATGATATGAAATACTCAACTGGAAACACCAAACTCTTACAAAAAACACACCCGAAAACCCACAAATATGCACTGTTTAGCACAAAAGCAAACTCTGCATGAGCATGCACATAGAATAGATTCAAACTCCCATCATTAGCCTTCCTAGAAACCTAAAAAATCCTATTATTGGGTCTCCTTTTCCATAGGTTTGGCAGCCTCTAAAGAATAACAAAGAAGTGAGCAAAAATCAAGTTTTGGAATCAGCCCAAAATGCCTCCAAACCTCTTAAAAGAGGGCATAACCCTAACTCACATCCAAGACGGGTTAATAAAACATATTTTAATAATAATTTTTATTTATTAGTCCATTAGCTTCCAAAGATTATCCCCTTTTTCCAAAACTTCACCTTTTTGGGTCTACCTACCTTAGCAAAGATTATTATTTTTAATTATTTGAAAAGGGGACATGACAAAGATAATATCTTATAACATAGAGAAGTATACGATTGTTTTTGTGTAGCCAATGAGTCAAATCATGTGGAAGTTCTAAAGAATTGTTGGTGTGAAGAAATTTGTTTGGAGAAGAAGAAAATCATTGCTCCCATTGAAAGAAAGAGTTAGCATTTTATTGGAGGCACCTATTTGTGGAGGATTTCAATTGTTTCCATGAAAGAGACTATTGTTCTGTAGAAAGCATTGAAGTCTTTGCAGAGCGCATTGAGACTATGAAGAGAGATCGCAGTCACTGTCATTGAGGAGTGTCGATATGAATCATGGTAAGTATGAAATTTGATGTTCATAGTTAATGGTGATAAAGCTTTTCTAATTTGTGTTTTAAGGAGGAGCTTGGATTTTCATTTGATAGATTTGAGTTTATTAAAATGGGAAAACAAGATAAAAGAATGGTACAATAAAATATAATTTTGACTCTTGAGATGGATTGTTTAAAAATAAAATTATTGAAACTAGAGACAGAAAAGTTTGCAATGATTAGAGAGAGGTTAGAAGAAAAATGTAGACTTTTAAATGAAATTAGTGAATATAAAGAGAGAATGGAAGAGCTAGAGGATAGGCTAATTTTTTTGAAAGAAGTACATAATTGGTAGGTGAAGAAAACATGCAAGCCTAGAGAGAAAAATAAAGAATTAGAAGAAAAGTGAAAGGAATAAAGAACCTGATTGAGCCTACAATTAGGCCAAAATATGAAGGTCTTGGATATGATGAAGGTAGTGGAAGGAAGAATAAAGGTTCAAGATAGTTTATTGAAGGAGTAAAGATTGTGCAATGTTCACACTATAACAGAAAAGGGCATACACAAGATATATGTTGGAAATCCTTGTGATATTTGTGGCTTGAAAAATCACTTTGATAAGACATCTTGGAATAAATAGTGCAATAAATATTTTATGGAAGCATAAAAATGGATTATGGATGGAGCTATGGATCAAATTGGTAGAAAAAATAGATTAGAAAAATGCATCAAAGAGGCAAAAGGTTTCAAAATCACATGCTTGGATGTGGACACGAGAAATAATAATCATGGTGCAATGAAATTTGTATGTAACAACATTTGAGGTTGAAATTAGGGGGGAGTATTGGAATGTGTAATTTCTCCCTCAAATGAAATGTAAAATCACATTAGAGGATTCTAGAAACTCATATTAGAGGATTCTAGAAACTCTAGCTAGATGGAATAGGGTTAGGTTAAATTAATATTTAGGTTTGTAAAGTTCTAGAAGTCAAATTTATGTTTAGATATTTCTAGAGAAGATTATTTGTTCTATGTCGGTTAGTTTAGATGTTTCTATAAATAATCAAAGAGCTCTATAAAAGAAGCACAATGTAATGTATTTTATGATGCCTCCATTCCTACATTCACCAGGAAGTCTCGCCCACAGCTGCATGACTCCTCCCCACATAAATTAAAAAAATATATATAATAAATGCAATGGAAAGACACGCTCTTTTCCACAAATCAATATAAAGCATGAGATATTATAACAGGGAAAGATATTTGAAAAACTTTCATATCAAATAGATCTGGAAAATTAAAAATTGGAAAAGGAAAATTAAAAATGATATCAGAATAGATTTTCCTACCATACTGTAAGGAATATATCTGCATTGGAAAAATCTGTGAGTGTGACCACATAAAAGAAACTACTTGGAATCGATAACCATTGATAAGTTTAGGAGAATTAGTGTATTGTATGTCAGAAGTAAAATCGAAGGAGTTTCATATTATTCAACCAAAAGTATATATGAACAATAGATATTTGTAATTATTTAGGGAATTATCTAAGTTTACCAAGAACATAACAAGCTTACGGAGGAACATGTAGTGGCAAAATGAAATCAGTAAAGGGAATGAGCATTCAAAAATTACCTAGTCATTGGTTAAGAGGAGAACCTTACACAGTGATCAGACCAACAAGTACCAATCCATAAAGCATTTAAAATGTTATTTGTTTGAGACAATCAGCAAATATACTTATCAACAAAGGGAACATTTAGTATTTGATACAATGTTCAGCGTTGGAAACTTTACAACACACTCAGCATTGGATAATTCAACGTATGATATAATATATCAATTTGTAAGTTTGATATTATATTTAGCATCAAGGACCACCATGGCATTGTATCAGAATGAATACGTTGAAAATGAAAGAAATGATTAGGAAATGAAGCAATAATTAACATGGTGAAGATCAATAGAATCACACATACCAATGATATAGAAGATGATTATAAATCTAGACTAATAAAGTGATAACTCTTATATTGCCAAAATATCATAATATAGTCTATTATTTGTTTAGAGGAAGCAATATTATGATAGGCACATAAAATTGTATGGATATTCACCAGACAAAGATTCTCACTATTTTCCTATTGTCAATCAGTGAATATGTTTATAGAATCATAAGGGATGATTTCTATACACTGATCACAATTATCTAATTCAGCAACAACTTTGGGCAACTTGGTCATACAAAGTTTGAAAATATGGGAAACTTGTGAAGTAAATGGAGTGTCTTGAAATACAATACATGAAATGTCAATATCTAGATGATATATTATCTATTAGTTTATAACCAATTTCTGGTAATTATAAAGGTTGGCATAACATCTCTTGTAATTATAAAAAGGAAAAGAAAAAGAATATTTCATGAATGGCTCAACAAAAATAAAGGCGAAAGATAAGCAATTTGTATATGCATCAACTCAATCAAAGACGAAAAAAATGGTATTAACATGGACAGATTTTATTGATAAGGATGACACCATATTGGTGATTGGACCCAGTAACACATGGTGTAAAATATAGTTTGATATTTCATATGGTCTTACGTTATCATAGAAAAAGAGCGAACAAAATAGTTAATAAAACTATTGACATGAAGAATAGTACACGTCACTCATCAAATCGATTCAACGTGGATGCAATATTACCATCGTGGAGTATAGGGAACCCACAAAAGTATCGGTTGAAATAAAGGTTGCCCAATTCCTGATGTTAGCGGACAACAAAACAGAGATTGTGTATTAAGTCACGATGGGTCTGTATGCTGCCTATAAATGATGGACTCACCGTGATGATAATTAAATAGTGGATTCATAACTTCAGAATGTATATGGTAAAGGTGATCCAAAATCGGATGATATGGTGACATCAAGAATCCATGTAAATGGGGAGTGAATAGAGGACGCACTATCCTCTATCCAAATTGTATAGTTGAGCAATTTTTAAAAAATCGAAAACATTATGATTTTTCTGAAAATATCAGCATTTGATCTTCATGATCTTCATAGTTTATAGTCAAAAACAACAAAAAAAAAAAAATTGGAATAAAATCACTACATTTCATGAATGAAAAAAAAAAGTTTGGGCTTTGTTTTGTATTTAGTACATTTTGAATGGAGATTAGCCTGTCCCATAAAATACAATCAAAACCCTGCAAATCGGACCAAACAAAGAATGGAAAAATAATTCAGAGCAGTTAGAAAGGGGGATTGAATTAAAGAGAAACAAAAATACGTCAAAGAAAAAGGTGGGAGATATAGAGGTGCAAAAGCTATCCTAACATGGCACAAAAAGTGACATGGGTTATGCGTTCTTATATATGCATGTATCATGTCTCACTGTACACATAATACAGATGGAAACAAAAAATGAAATGGTGTTGTTAATGGGCCAATGGATATGAGACAACTTATATGCACCAGTATCAAGTGTTACATAGTGGAAGAACTTATATTTTCATTGTTCAAAGTGAGTGGTTATGTAGATAGTACCCTAGCGGGAGTAAATTTAAAAAAAAATTGTACTACTGTGATATAATTGGAATTTTTTTGAAATTATGTACGGAAAGAAAATTGAATGGCTCCCACTCACTATAACTCTAAAATATTTTAATGCAAAAGGAAAAGATATGAAACAAATGATCGAAAATGGTTGAAAGAGACATTTCTAGAAGTCAAAATCTTCTTCAAATTCATCGATAATGGCAAGGTTTTTTCATAGTACTGGAGCATAAATCTTGTGGTAAGAGTGTGGACCTTGTAGAGTTCATTTTGATTTCTATATTCTTTATTGTGTATGTTATATTTTATATATCTACATATGTAAATTATTTGAAACCAAGTCGATTTGAGGTATTTTTTAATTTTGCAATTTCACCATTCATCTACTTTTTCAGATTTTTCATTTTTAGCTGCGGTTCATATTTTTAGTATGTTGAGTGGTTGCAAATAGTGGATGGTTGTATCTAGAGGTGGCCACGGTTGCGTTATTGCATTCATTGGTGTCCTTTTTGCAAGCAAAACAGAGGAAGTTGCAGTTGTGGTAGATAATTGTTTTCCTAGATCATTCAATAAGGTTGTGGATTCGACCTTTGGCTACCGATCTGGGATTTACAAATGCTTCATGCGTACACTACCATGGCAGACATATTTTATTATGACAATGTTGCTAGACCTCTTTCAACACATGCAATTTCTCTTCTAATGAATTTATTTGTACATCTTGCAATTAAATATCCCTTGAGATTTGTTTCTTAGAAGTATTAAATATCTCATATCCTTTACTTATGATTCCACATTTTCTATATATGTCTACTATGACATTTGTTATTATTTTTGAATAAAAATCATAATATTTTTTGACAAATCTATTTTAAGCACATTGTTCCATCATCTCATGGCATTTGGGAGAAGCAGATTACATGTCTTAAATAGCCTTCAAAACTCTGAACTTCATTTAACTTGTCACAAAGCTTCCAATATTCTTGAGGTTCTTCCATATCACTAGCCCAACAATTAAACTACCCACCTGGTTCCCCATGATTTTATTTTATATTCGTGTTTTGGTATTCTAATTATCGATTCTTGTGTTAGGGTGAAAAATCTCTTCAACAACTGAGGGGAAGTGTAACTAAATCTTCATTATTTTTATCATTAAATCTATTTAATATTTACAATTTGTTTTCTCCTTACAAAAGGTAGTATATCAATATTAATAAAAAGTCATAGATTTTTCTCAATATATTGTCATTGTATTCTTTAATTTTAAATGTGTTTCTATATTATTTTGAAGAGTTATAGTTTGTTTGTTTTGACATTGCTAGTATATTAGCAAGGTCAAAACTATGAAAAAATAAGAATGGTTGCTCAATGGGAAATATTTGAACCATTGCACAACAAATCAAATATAAAAAGTAATGTTTTTAATGATATTTATTTGAATAATTGGTAATGGTAACCAAATTTGTAAAGTAATGAATTACAATTTAGAAACACAATTGAGAATGATATGGATTTAAAACATTAGAAAGGCAATTGATAATAATCAAATTTTAAAAATGTTGACAAATACACAAATTTTAAAAATAAATTAGCAACAATCAAATATACAAAATAATGATATCAATCTGAAAATATTAAGAAGAATCAAATTTGAAAAGTGATGACTTCAATCTAAAATATTGTTAACATAATTGGTAATAATGATATGAAATATGCTAATATTAATTTGAAATATTGGCAATACAATCTAGAAAATATGAAATTTGAAAAAAACATTGGTAACATAATTGAGAAGAATTTAATATGATAGGTAATTATAATAAATCTAATAGATTGGAAGCACACCTAAGAAAATAAGAAAATTTGAAGAGCAATGACAATAGTCAGAATTTGTTAAGTAATGATGTCAATTGGAAGCATTGGCAACACAATGGGGAGTAATCAAATCGAAAATCTAATGATATCAATATGAAACATTGGTAATACAATTGAAAATAATCAATTCTGAACCATTGAAGCCTAATTATAATAAGCATGTAACTAATAATGGTATCAATATTAAACATTGCCAACCCAAATTAGAAAATATTAAATCTAAAATTAATGATGTCAATATGAAAGTGAAACATTAGTAACACAATTGAAAATAATCAACTATGAAAAACTTAGATAACACCTTTAAGTTTAGACCTGTCACAATGGGTTAGCACATGAGGTATGTGGTAGTTAACCTTCATGTTATCCCTATTTCTCCATTTTGCGGGAGGTCAATTTGCTAACCTACAAAATGGTGAAACCTTTCACTATTTCGTTGGGTTCCCATTTTTGCCCCTAGCAAAATACCAAAACCAGTTAGGATCTTTCATTTTGCAGAGTTAACATTGCATGTTATCCCATCCCACAATGACTCCTATTGATTGGAGTTAGTTACACAAAAATTAAAAATTAAAAAAGATCATCAATCTAAAAGATTGAGTGACACTAGAAAAATTACACATTGGCTATTTTTCCCCAATTTAGCACATCATAAATAATCAATTTGAGAAAAAATTAATGGGTTGGGATTTGTCACAATGGCTTAACATGTCATGTTTGTGGTGGGTAACCTTCATGGTATACATATTTCTCTATTTCAATGGAGGTCAATTTGGTAGCTTAAAAAATGGTGAAACCTTTCGCTATTTCATTAGGTCTCCTTTTTTGTCCCTAGTGAAATAGAGAAACTAGTTAGGATCTTCCATATGGAAGGGTTAACATTGCATGTTATCCCATCCCATAATTACTCCTATTGATTGGAGGTAGTTATACAAAACTTACAACTTTGAAAGAAAAAATTAAATAGATCATCAATCTTAAAGATTGAGTGACACTGGGAAGGATACCCATTGGCTATTTTCCCCCCATTAAGCACATTGTAGATGATTGATTTGAGAAATTTTTAATAGGTTGAAATTTGCATAGTGGGTTAATGCATCAGGTTTGTAATGGTTAACTTTCATTTTATTCCCATTTCTTTATTTCACATTCAAGGTTGATTTGGTAGCCTGCAAGATGGGAAAACCTTTTGCTATTTATCTAAGTTCCCTTTTTGCCCTTGCATAATGGTAAAACTAGTTAGGATAGATTCCATGTGGCATGGTTAACATTGCATGTTATCCCATCCCATAGTTACTCCTACTGATTGGAGGTAGTTACAAAATAATTACAAGTTTGAAAGAGAAATTTAAAAAGATCATCAATCTTAAAGATTGAGTGACACTCAGATAAGTACTTTTTGGTTATTTTCCCCCATTAACTACATCACAGATGATTGATTTGAGAATTTTTTAATGGGTTGAAATATGTTATAGTGTGTTAACACATCAGGTTTGAGGCAATTAACCTTCATGTTATCTTGGTTTCTCTATTTTAAGGGAGGTCAATTTGGTAGCCTATGAATGTCAAAAAATTTTGGGCCTATTCACTAGGTTCCATTTTTTCCCTTGGAAAAATGGCAAAACCTTTCATTATTTTTTGGGTTCACTATGTCCCTTGGGTTCCCTTCCTCATTAAAACCCTATGTCACCTATCTCTCCCTTTCTAATTTTTTCATTTCTCTTTCACTCTATGTTATTTCTTGTAGGTCTCTCACACCCTCTAACTTTACCTCTCCATTTAATATTAATCTTCTATCTCTCTTTATTCTTTTCTCTCTCATCTTCTCCCTCCCTTGGATCTCTCATTTTATTTCTCTCTTATTCCTTTCACCCTCTATATCTCCCTTACAATAGTTACCTCTCTCTCTCTCTCTCTCTCTCTCAAAATTAAAGATATTGAAAAATAGGATAGGAAAACATAAAGACGTAGAGAGAGGGGGAAGGGAGAGATGGGTAGAGTGATAACAATAAAGAAAGAAGTAGAGATAGAAAAATGCAAATAGGGGGGAGAGAGAGAGAGAGAGGGGGGGGGGGGGGGGGGGTGGGGAGAGAGAGAGAGAGAGAGAGAGAGAGAGAGAGAGAGAGAGAGAGAGAGAGAGAGAGAGAGAGAGGGGGGGAGATAAGAACTAAACCCCAAATCCTTTCTCATTTTTGGCCACATTCAGCCCATTATAGATAACTGATCTAAGAAATTTTCATTGGACTAAAATATCTCATAGTGTAATAATAGGTTAGGTTATCTTTGCTAACCTTTATGTTATCCCATCCCCCTATTTCATAGAGGGTCAAAATAGTATCCTGAAAGATGGATAACATGACATGCTAATCAATAATTGTGTGTGTTAACCCACCTATGACATATAAGGAAGGACACTTTGAAAAATATAAAAACTTCTCTGTTTCGCAAAGGCAAGGAAGGAAGCTTCGCGAAATAGAAAAAAAATTCTATTTCACAAAGGGCATGAGAGTGGCACTATGAAATAGTGAAAATGAACAACATGACATGTTAACTACCAATTGTACATGTTAACCCACCCATGACATATAACAACCCATTGAAAATATCTCAGATCTATTACTATGATTGGTTGAATGGGGTTGGAAATAGCTAATAGGTTCTTCATCAACTCTTTCACTAGGAAAAGTTCTCCTTACCATCAAGTATTCTCCATCCTTAGGACCATAAAAGATTATTAAAATTATTATAGTGAATACAAGAAACATGACATGTTAACCACCGATTGGGCGTGCTAACCCACCTATGTCATATAAGGAAGGAAGAGTTCACTATTTCACAAAGGAGAGGAAGGAAGCTTCATGAAATAGAAAAATTTAACTATTTTTTTACAAAGGCATGAAAGTGGCACTACAAAATAGTGAAAATAGGACACCTAACATGTTAACCACCAATAGTGTGTGTTAACTCACCTATGACATATAAGGAAGAAAGAGCCCAACTAGTTTGACCATTTTTATAGGAGTATTAATGAGATAAAATGAAATGTTTACCCAATGTCACATGAAACAAACCTATTGGTTGTTACATTTCCCAATGTATAATGAAAGAGGCAACATCAATTTCATAATTTCATGGGTCACCAAAAATGACCCTTGGGAAATAGAAATAAAACGGGGATAACATGCAAGTTTTCCCACCGTCATGTGGCACAACCTCATTTTTCATAACCCGATGTCGCTATTTCATGGAGGCAAGGAAAGAAGCTCTCTAAAATAGCGCAATTGCAAGAAAGTGAGCCTTCCAAAATAGCAATTTTTTTCTATTCCAGAAAGGGCATGACAATCACTTTCCAAAATGTGAAAAACATGCAAATCTTCCCATCAACACATGACACAAGCCCATTTTTCATAACCCAATGTTGCTATTTTGTGGAGGCAAGGAAAGAAGCTCTCAAAAATAGTGAAATTCACTATTTCATAAAGGCAAGAAAGAAAGCCTTCCAAAATAGTAAATATTTTAATTTTGAAAAGGGCATGACAATAACTTTGAGAAATAGAGAAAATGTCCAGGATAACATGGAATTTTTCCCACTACCACATGGCACAAGCCCATTTTTCATAACTTGGTGTCTCTATTTCATAGAGGCAAGGAGGAAGCTCTCTAAGATAGTGAAATTTACTATTTTAGAAAGGAAAGAAAGTAAGCCTTCCGAAATAGTGAATTTCATTATTTCAAAAAGGGTATGACAATTACTTTCTCAAATAGGAAAAATGGTTAACACAAAATGTTAACCCCTAAGAAATCATGTGTTAACCCA